>JADLZN010007225.1:145000-328915 GCA_018155175.1 Sinocyclocheilus anophthalmus
GATACTTCTCTTTTTAGTTATTAGAAACAGAAAGTGTTATTAAATATATTACTTTTCATGTTACTGGAAAACATGAATACCTACGCAAAGGTACAGTATAATACCAAACTCATTGAAAGTCAATGTTGTAACACAATTTTGTTGTCATATGTATTAATTTATTATGAATTAGAATGCTTTTCATGCATAAAATGACTTGAATACGTCTCTTCTTTGATGAACATTTTTAATCTCTGTACTGAAATACATTTTTATATTTTTGGGGGACATAAAGTAAAAACGTCAGGGTTTAGACCCTCCGGTCTCCGCTGATTGATATAGGTGAAGTTAGGAAAACCAACTTTATAACCGGCAATGCCTGACAAGACAATTATTGTGTGGCCTAATATTTCTCTTATTACGTCTACCCCCTACTTTACGATTTATTCTTTGCACTTCTGTCCTAGGTACGCCCACAACCAACCACGCTTATAACCTAACCCCCCCAAACCCCACTCTCAACAAATATGTATCTTTCACTCCTTTGTTTGTTTGTTTTGGGACGTGAATGGTTGTGATGGTTTATTTGCGTTGAGTAAGGTGTGTACACCAATTAATTACGATAGTTCTATTAGGGCGAAGCATTTGATGCCAGTTTGATGAGCTTTTCTTATTGGGAGTGTGTTTTTCGGTTGAATGAAAGGCACTTTGGTTTGTTCATGAAGGATGACTATGGTATACCCAGGAGGGCCTACTGCACTAAGATGAGGTCCGGATCCAATCCTTCGTGGTAAACCCAAATTGCCATCGACTGGTCTAGTTCCTTAGTGTCATGGATACCCTCAGGAGGGCAGGAAGTGGGCACTGTGTGCGCTTATCAGAATGACACTGGAACTATACGTCACTGGCGAACATTATTAAAAGTACGCTCAACAAAAAGCCGAGAAAGTGAGTTGTAGTCTGTATGGTTTGAACTGATTTCTAGACGTTGGTTAATGTGTTGACAAATTTTGAAAACATTTTTTTTTAAATACTATTTTTTAAGGCAAAATATCTGTTTCCAGGGTCTAGGTTTCTCACATGGTTCTCATCAGATCAAAATCTCGCTCCAGGTGTTTCCAAATATCTTTCAGCAATGGAGTCAGCAATGTACTTTGATGAATGGTCCGATGCCGTGTTGTTTTGGTATTCCATCCAATCAAGCTATAGCATATAGCATATTTTAGCACATCTGAGAGGAGTAGCGTCTGCACCTGCCTCATCTTTATGAGTTATTAAAATGGCTGGTAAAATACCTCAGTGTCTTTTAACTGCTTTTAATTGGGCATTAATACCAGAAGCGATAGCCAGTGTGTCTCATAAATTAATTTAAATGATCCTGTTTATTAAGACTATTGCCATGTTTATTCTTAAAAGGCATTTCATTGTCAAGGTTTAGAAAATGGTTTATGATGGTCTAAAGAGAGGTGTTATGCTATTATCAAGCTAGTTTTAGCCTGTGCTTCTGTACGATCTTTCTCAATGAAAACTACACCCCAATTTATTTCCTCAGGATTTATTGGCTATTTAGTCGTACCAGATGTTTGTCACATGACTTAGAGGAGAATAAATCCCCTGTGGCTGGAGGAGAATGTCATTCAAGAAATGTAGTAATTGCTGCATTCATGTTGTGCAACAATTCAGACCAAAAGCATATTGAGAACCTACAATTAAATTTCAACACGTGTTTAATGTAACAGTTCTATTAACTGTCTCAAGAAACTAGTGAGAAACCTATCGATAGAGCTTTTTTATGCATTTCGCTAATTGTAAACAACAAAAACATTGATACCTTCTAAGGCCATTATTGTTTAATTATGTTTTTATTCCATATTAAAAGTATCAATTTATTTAAAAAGGCATTTTTAGCTTAGCAACATTCTAGCATCACAAGCAGTTAGGATAGGATGCTCTTTATGGAGACAGACGGCCATGTACACTGTAGATGTGAAGTTACTAAGATTTTTTTATTTATTTTTAATTAATTATTTTACTAAGCAAGGATGCGTTAAGTAGATCAAAAGTGACAAAGACTTTATGGAAGCTTATTTCCACCATGGAATAAAAATATAAAAAGGTAATTGTGAGTTTTTATTTCACAATTCTGATTTTTTTCCCCCCTTGAAATTCTGAGGGATAAAAAAGTCAGAATTGTGAGATCGAATCTCAGAAGTCTGACTTTTTCCCCCTTGAAATTCTGAGTTTAGATCTTGCAATTCTGAGTTTATAATTTGTGATTCTGAGTTTGCATCTCACACGTCTTTTTGTTTGCTTGTTTGTTCTCACCACAGAATAAAACAATTATGAATATTTTGTATCACATGACTTTATTCTTTCTCGCAGTTCTGAGTTTATATCTAGCAAATCAGAACTGAGAGAAAAAAGGCAATTGTGAGATAGAAAGTCACAATTAACTTTTTTTCTTTTTATGCAGTGTCTGCAACAAGTTTCCATAGTTCTTTTGAACTTTCTATTTAAAGAATCCTAAAAAAATATCAAGTTTTAAACTAAAATAATATCGATATTAAGCACTGATAATCATAAGAAAGCATTGATAATCATAAGAAATGTTTCTTGAGCACAAAATCAGCATATAGAATGATTTCTGAAGACTGGAGTAATGTCTGCTGAAAATTCAGCTTTGCCATCACATGGATAAATTACATTTTATATATGCTGATTTTGTGCTCAAGAAACACTCTTTATTATTATCAAGGCTTTCTATGAATATCAATGCAATATTTATATTATTTTAGTTTAAAACTTGATATTTTTTAGGATTCTTTAAATGGAAAGTTCAAAAGAACTATGGAAACTTGAGATGTATCATAAATTGCAGTAATACTTAGGGATAGGGAAGAGTAATAATATTACTGTTTTACTGTATTTTTAAATAAATTAACACAGATCTGGTTGAGCCATGAGAATCTATTTTTTTTTTTTGAGAAACAATTAAGAAATTCTAGTAGTGTTGCCTTAGCAGTCAGCTTACAGGATTTTGAAGCGCAGCAAAGTAATGCTTTTGTACAGGTATTATATGTGGATATAGTAGCGTTATATGTAGACCCCTGATGATACCTCCGGTCACCTTGATGCTACTGATCTTGTTGTCTTCAGAGAAGTTTCTGATGGTTTGTAGGGTATTGGAGGGGGACTGTGGCAAACGAGGGCAGCTGTTCACCTGTAAACATTGCCCAGCCTCTCCGCTGATGTGTTATGGAAGCGGCTATCAGATACAAATTTCATCGTTCGACCAAAATTTGGACTTTGATAGTATCTGCACCCTACAGTGTCCTGAATAAGCAAGACAAGGGTAAAGGTCACTTTGTGTAGGCCAACTGTTTTCGTGTCATGTCCCGAAAAATTGCAGCATTAAACACTACATTCCTACGTTGTCCCTGGCGTCCAGCATTCGATATTTATTGTCTGCACCAAAGATGGCAAATGGACTGAGGACTTTACTATGTGTAAGAAGATAGAGGGACCGTGCCAGCCTCCTCTTGACCTTAACCTGGTGGAATACAGCTGTGAGGATGGCTTTGACGTGGGTGAGGATTTAAACTAACAAGAAAATTGACTGGTTATGAGATAAAAGTTGCCCATTTCAAATATGGAAATGACTAGGTCAGTCGATTTTTAACAAAGCAATGATTATTGTCTCAATCGTTGTCTAAACATATATGCATCTTACTATATTGTTTTATTTGGCTGTACATTTAGGCCACTGTATTTATCCTTCCTAACAAGAGGTCTAGACATACTGTACTGTACCTGCCTGGGCTTCAAGACCACAGTCAGTTGCATGCAGAAGGATTTTTTTGAGTGCCAGCCTGCCAAGCTGTTCAACTATGGATGACTAGTCTGGAGCTTGGCTATTCATGTGCGCACATGAATAAATTCAACAGATGCAAATGATGGTTAAAGCAAAGCTTGCTTTGTGTCATGGCAGGTGCCGTCTGTTACCCAACATGCATTGTGGCCTTGAGTGACCCTGTGGTGTTATCCAATGGCTCCAGCGCTGATACAGTAGAACACTGGATGCTTCCCAGCAAGGTTCAGGTGAGGTGGTGGGGCCAGTTTGCCACAAATTGTTATTTGATATCATTGGCTGTTCAAGAATTTAGGCACTTTCTGTAAAGCCCTTTTTTCAATTTTTACTATTAAACTTTTAGAAATGCTTAGGGTAGAGTGAACTAAGAAACAACACTTTTTACAGCTTTTATTAATTAGAATAGTTTTATTTACTGCAGAGTAATCATTGGTAAGCAAGTGATGTAATGCTAAATATATTCAAATTTGTTCCGATGAAGAAACCAATCATCACACATTGAGATGGCAACTGAGGTGAGAAGTAATTTTCAGCAATAAATTTAAAATATTTTGGGGTAAAACTATTCTTTACACGTTCTACTACTAATACATGTTAAAATTAGTTAGAGTGGTTTACAATATGACTGAATGATGAAGTTCACCTGTTTACTGCACAGAGTCTATTAATATTTTAATGAATTTAGTCAATATGCTGAAAATATGATGCATTTAATAAGACACTACTATTAAGATAGTGTGAACCATTAGCCTAGATTAATAAATGTTCCTGTAAGTTTATAAGCATTGACATAATGTTAAACCTATTGGGCATTTATAATTAACGTACAAAGAGTTTTGCCGAGTTTACAGGCACCATGGTATGTTACACGATCTAAGCACCCCTCATGGTCGAAAATCCGGGAACGGCGATGAGGTGCACTCAGGTCATGTCCGAAGCCAAATTTTGCTTAATGTTTTAAATGGGCTGGGGAGTGAAACGGTCGGCACGCCCCATGCCCTGGTCTAACACGGGACTTTTGTCCCTCAATCTCTAAGAATGAGTAATGGTGGTTTTTGGGTGTAAAGTGCAAATATAAACATCAGCAGTCTCATCTCACATCCCCTTAAAGTCCAGTTAAGCAAAGTGAGTTGGTCATATTGCGCGGAGTCTATTTCAATTCTCCACAATAGCAACGTGCCAACAATTCAGCGTGAAGCCAATAACACCTCTGATAGTTTAGAGACCAGCACACCCGATGAGTCGTGAGCACAAAATTGGGAGGCCAAATGGCAATTTTGATATCGTGAAAACAACACGCACACGGCAACAGGCCGGAAAAAAGTGAGAACATGGTCGGTAGCAGGATTAAACTAGATCCTATACATACACGTGCCACCCACGTCTGGCCACAATGACGCTGAGAGGTATGAAGTCACGGTGCATCACGATCCCAGAAAAACGTGGGGCACACAAGATTAAGCGCCCCAAGTAAAGTTGTGTTGGTAAAGCCTTTTTTCTACAAGCGTTGAGGATAAACGTTGTCCGATTTCACTCCCTCTGTGTGAACGTACGAATACAAGTCGGTGTTTATTATAAATTATTCCCCCCGGCCCCTTTATCGCCGCTTCCACACATGGCACCCCCATTGGTAGGTTCGCGAAACGACAACGGGTGTACAAGTTCTAGCGCCCTGGCCCCCCCGGTCGCGCCCCCGCCTGCCCCCGTGTCTCTCTAGTTTCACCGCCCGCTGTCCCCGCACCCTATTCGAGTACGCGTGATATGAGTGAGAACAGCGAGCAGCCAGACTTCTTTTCGATTACTGTATATTTCGTATGCTGCCACAGCTGAGATCTCACCCCCATTCTTCACTCTCGTTCCCGATTCCTCAGCCCTCCGCCCGCCTTGTTTTTGTCCTGTCTGTTTTCACACCCATTTGTGCCTTTGCAGATTTACGCCCCATCGTGTACATGACAAATCACTTAGTTCGTCTGCTGCACGCCAAGATCACGATGTCAGTGCACATTCAGATGTGTGGCTTCGACAATGTGACGGTACCAGAAACTACATATCTCACAGAAGTTTACCTCATATGGTTACAACGCTGCGGTTACAGCACTGCATTTATCAAGGTATCATCCTCAACTAAGGGGTGGGGTAGGAGTATTGATCTGAGTTTCGATATTATTCGTGTAATGATGGGGTCGAAGAGTAGTTAAAAAAATTATGATACTAGGTTTTTATTTTTACCCGTATTTTGTTATTTAACACAAGGCCTTTGGCTGCGGCATTAGACTTGGAGAATCACCTATGCTTGCGTACATAAAAGGGTTAGGAGCTTCATACACAATGGTTCACATGTGCGCGATACTAAACACTACATGCAAAGGTGAAAGACAGCACGAAAACATTGCAAGTCAACTGAGGATAGAGTTCGACTAACATTGACAGTACGGCATTGCTGTTTCAGTATACAGGGCTGCGTTTTCGCCCCTATAGTATCATAGCCACCATGATGATTTTGGGTGGTGGCTGTGTGCCAGTAGTGAATTATGCGTTATCAGCCGACGATATATTGAGCTTCATATTTGCATCAGTTCTAGGGTGTCGTGGGAAATCCTGACACTGTCGAAAAAAGGTTGCCTATCGCTTCATTTTGCAGTGCTACCGCCAGCCTTGTCCCACTT
This sequence comes from Sinocyclocheilus anophthalmus, assembly GCA_018155175.1. Lineage (NCBI taxonomy): Eukaryota > Metazoa > Chordata > Actinopteri > Cypriniformes > Cyprinidae > Sinocyclocheilus > Sinocyclocheilus anophthalmus. Next base: position 151,514 of record JADLZN010007225.1, read on the forward strand.
GGCTGTCCTTATGAAAATGAAGACCGATGGTGTTACTAAACGTGGACCCGTTCTCTCTACTCTGTTTATAGTATTGTAGATTTCCATGGTTATCAGTATAACATATTTATAACATGTGTAAAGAAAAAACCGTACTAACGTAATATGTTGCATTTAAGGGCATATTGAATGTTAAATATGCTTCAATATAAGTTAAGTGGGTATATACTTCAGCCAATTGGTTACGGCTGACGCCTCAGCAGCTCATTTGCATTTAAAAATAAATGCACGAAAACAGTGTGTTTCTGCTTTCTCTCAAAATAGGCTTTTTAAAAATTATATAATACATGACCTGTGGAGTATTTTGAGCCTAAACTTAACAGACACATTCTGTGGACACCTGAGATGATTAATCTTGTTACAGATTGTAGATAAGCGTCCTACATAAGGTCACGACCTTAACGAGTCTTTATGGTAAGTTGTTTCTACGCCGCTTACTGTTTGTCTCTTTACTATAAACTACTTTGCTCTGACTAGACTTTTACTGCTGATATGAACTACAAATAACGGATATGATTATGATGCGGGGGCATATTGGTCGATTTGAATTGGCTCTCGTTCGTTTTTTTTATTAATTGTGATATTTTTTTTTATCAATAGTACCGAGTTCCCTATCACAGTCAACCTGCTTGGATGCGTGCGTGGATCAATTGGGAAAAGTGGTTACATGTCTTTTAGCGGAACCCATCGGGCATGTGCCCATTTGACACATACTTCCAACAGAACACACCAAGTCCGCCTCTTGTAACATGTATTTCGATTTCCTTTCCCTCTCCCCTAGATATTCCTCCAGAACTCCATGGCACTAGAAGGAGATTTTATAAGATGGAAATGAATTGAGCTTTGTTTCCCGTGCTCCCTGTAAAAAACTATCCATTGCCATTTGATCTTTGTTTGGGGGAACCTATTTTGGCTCTTGGCAGAGGAGCTTTAAGACTGAATACTTTGGACACAAAAATGGAATCACATTATTGGCACATCAGAGTGATAAATTGGATTGGGTTACCTTGATTCTCGCTACAAAACCGGGTTCAACTCACCTTACCATTGAAATCTCTCTGCCAAAGTGTTGATTCTGTCTCTCAGTGTCATATCAGCTCATGAGAGTCATGATTACAGTGTGATGTTTTTATAAGAGACGCCTAAAATGCCACACGTCAAGCCTGAAGCTCTGAAGGTGTCGGACTCCCATTGTTTATAATGATACATCAGCACCCCTAAGAACAGCCTGCTTTCCAGGAATGTTGTCCAAAGTATTGCAGATTGGGTAAGAATGATGGTGTAAAGGTCACAGTAGGAGGGAGATGAATAAGAGATAAGCAAGTTTCTTTCCAGAAATTCTGTTTTAGAAACAGGTCAGCTTTCCAATTCTGAGAAAATGTCAAATCAGTGACATGTTTGTTCAAATTGAAAGGACAGGAGGGCAAAAGTAACCCTTATTATATGTAATTGTTATTGGATATTAATTTGCCATTTTATTTTTAGGCACCATGTCTCAGTTTTTGTCTTTTAAAATTAAGTTAGATATTATTAGATTTCTGGAAAAGTCTAAATAAAGTAGAAATAAATAGAAACCCCGTTTTTATTTTAAAGATTTGTTACAAGAACTTCATCAATCATAATAAGTCACCTTTTTTGCTTTATGTCATCATTACAATGCAGCAATTGACTATCTCCTTCCCCTTCCCCTTCTTCTTCCCTCTCTTGCTCCTCTATTTCTCTTCCTTTGAAAGAGTATTGTCTGTACTGGCATGTTGAAGTGGCATCCGAATCCAGGACAGATCCACTGCATTCAGTCCTGTGAGGTGAGTGCCAATTATATTACGTGAAGTCTTTCTGATTAGTGATGAAGTACAACATCGCACAAGAGTCAAAATAGTTCCTCAAAGCTAATGTGATTTTGTGCAAGATGGAAATTATTCTTAATTCTTTCTAAATTCTAGATGATTCTGTCACCCTCATGTTGTTAGAAAACCATATGCTTTTCTTTTTTCAGTATTTATTCAGTATTTTTCAGTTTGTAACGGATGTTCATGCAGCTCTTTTCCATAGAACAACAGTTTATGTTGACCAAAAACTTCAAAAAAGATTAAAACAGATTAATAATACAAGCTCCCTAAAAGTAGTCCAAAAGACTTGATCACTATATTTCAAGGTTTCTGAAGTCACACGATAAACATTTGAAGCACGGAAGTGAAAATAGTGTTGAAAATAACAGTCGAGTGTTTTTTTCTGTGCTTTTGTAGCCGGCAAAAAAATGGCATTAACTGTCATTGTATTTCTGTCTGGATTTTAGCTATGCCAGTGATGTCGGGATATATCTTAAAAATGTGAAAGGGTGGAGAGGTGTTTAGTACATTATGTCATCAAATCTAATATGAGCCTAGGTGATAGAGCCTTGGACATTGTACAAAAAATTAAATCTAGTTTTATGGATTTCGGACGTATTTCGGTGACCTCCCATAAGTACTAGGTTCAAAAGTTGGCGGTCCGACGATCTTGTATTTTATTATTTACTGACTGTTTTTGGGATCTGGAGTGGGCTTTAAACTTTTGATTCAGGAAAAAGTATTAAATTGATCTAAAGTAACAGCAAAACCAACATACATTTTACAAATTATAAAAAAAATTCAGAAGAAAAAAATCTAAAATTTATATTATTTAGTGTATCATATAAATAAACATCATATAAATATATATTATACATGTTTTACATCAATGACAAGTGAAGAACTACAAACAAAGTGGAGCATTTTAGTGAATAATAACAAGTTATATTTTGTTCTACTCCCCACACAAAGTTATGCTACAACTTTTTAAAGAAAAAATAAATAAAATAATAAAAATCTACTTTAGAGATTGCCACTGATAAAAAAAGAGTATATTGGTTTGTAACAATGATGCTGCATTAAATAAAAAATAATTGTTATAATACTGATTTGTAGTGTATGGCAGCAGTATTTTGGTGCACACTGGAAGATGTAAAACCAACGGCAGCGTTCACATCTGTCTACTGTCAGATCTAGCAGAGAAAAGAGCAGTCTGATAGATAACCACCAGCAGAGCATTGAGGTGGTCTAGGAGGATCAGGGAGCACCATAATCAGTGATAAATGATGATGGTGTTGATTTTTTAGTTTTATGTTCCAATTATTGTGTCATGGAGCTTCGTACGCAGATGGGGAAACCTGTTTTGCTCTTCACTATCTCTGTAGTCATAACTCCATGTTCATCTTATTAACTGGGCCGTTTGACCAAAATGGAACTCGCAAATCAAATCCGTGATCCATTTTTTCAAAAAGCATGTATAAATAAAGCATAAAAGGTCGGGCTAGTAGCACATAATATTCATGACTTTGAAGCCATTTACGCCTGCAGGAATTCAGATCTGAATGAACCCAATCCAAAGGGTCAAGAAGCGTAGTCATTTAGTTTTCTATTTTTATTTTGTCTGTATTTGGTTTACACTTTCCCAAGTTTACATTTACGTCAGTAATGAGGCATTTTGTTGTCATGGATTTCCGACACCATTCGCTCTCATATGGAGACATCTTTTGCATTTCTCCTGGCCAAGAGAAACATTTAGTGCAATGGTTGATGGACTGCATGCCACATCTTTCCACAGCATGCTGACAGATTGATTCTCACCAGGTCTCCTTATATCACAAAAATAAAACCGAATGAAAATATCATTGCCACTGTAAAATGTGGTATATACATGATCATAAAACTTATTATTCCAGTTTCTGTTCCTCCAGAGTCCTTCCTGCAGTTCACAGAATCCTGTTTAAATTCACCCCAAGCACTAACTCATCAGACTTTGTCGACAATTGTAGTGCTGAGGTGCCAAAGCAAATGAATGATCTTATCGGTGTGTGTGTGCAGGAATTTAAAGGTGTTATGTAACTGATGGATGCATTAAAATAATCACAAATGATATGTGACGAAAGTAACATACCAGGCTTCGCTAAAAGTCAACAGAAGTAACGCAGCAGAGTCATGTGAAGTCTGGAATCGAAAATAGTGTTGAAATTAACAGTCGAGAGTTTTGGAAATAATGGATGACTGTTTATTGTAATATCTTTCAAGTGAAAGGGTGGTGTGGTGTTTAGTACAGTGTGCCAATCAAATGCATGAGACTTGGATCAATTGTTTAGGATTTTTTTTTCTAAATATAGCAAAAACATTTCTAATTTTATGTATTTAATAAAAGAATTTAATATAAAAATACAGATAAAGATTTGATGATATTTACTAAAGAAGTGTAAATCAAATTGGTTATCCTCTAAATCTTTATATGTAATATCATTTTTATACAATTTATTAAAGGTTTAGTTCACCCAAAAATGAAAATTATGCTGTTTTACTCACCCCAGAGCCATCATATGTGTATATGACTTCTTCTTTCAGACGAATCCTCATACGCCATCCGCCCGGAACTGCTTCCGTTTACAACAATGAGCGCAAGCTAGATTAAATTGATTACTACGTTTTAAATATGGTTATTTTTCTTATAAAAATGCATCGATTCGCTACAGGAGCCTTTATTCACCCCCCAAAGCCGTGTGAGGCACGTTTTGGTTATGGATGGGCACTTTTTATTTCATTCGTTTGGACCGAGCACGCAACCCCGCTGAGTTGACAGAAAACAGCTTGAAACGATATAAAGCCAAGTTTTATATACTCCGACTGGATTCGTTCTGAAGAAGAAAGTTATATACCACTAGGATGCATTGAGGGTGATAAATTATGGCTCATTTGATTTTTGGTGTGAACTAACCCTTAACATTTTGATCCTAAAAAGACAATATATTAGTTCGTCTAATTTTATCTCAGTAGCCATGCTTTTTTATTTTTCCTGTGGATATAGATTAGATCAGTCTTAATATACTTTCAGAGGAAGCCGAAAGGTTTTATGCGACTAGCTATATTATATTTGGAACACAACATTCCGGTCGAGGGATTGGTTTAGGATATCAAAAATACCCTCATATCTGCAGACCCTCTCATCTTCTCTTGCCTCATTTGTTACCACGCAAACGTTGCTTTTATTATTGGAGATCAATATAAATTAAACCACAGCCAGTTCCGTTGCTCTGCAGCATGTCAGAAGGTCTTTCTATTATAGGATGTATTATAAGTGAAGCAGGTCAGCTCAGGTTAGGCTTAGTTTGTGTCCCTTAGTTTCATATTTTATTGAACCCCCAAGGCCAAACATAAGTAGAATGTCTGTGGTGTGCTTTTCTAACCCTGGTACTGGCTTTTGCCATTTGCATTTGTCAATAAGACACTTATATATTTATTTATTTTTAGATGAATTAAAATGCTATGAGAACGCTTTCGTGTCTGGTAGGTTACTGTTCTGAAAAACTCTCTCACGTTGCCTCTTTTTTTTTACATTACTTGAGTTTGAACCCTCACTGAATTTACGATTCTTCCCTTCTGCGCTTTGGCCTATGGAGTTGTTGTTTTGTTTTCCTCTGACTCCATCAAGTACACTTTAGTTGACTGCTTCAAACCCGCGTTTGAGAGTGAGTAAACTATTTCCCTGTTTTGTGAGAGATCCATTTGACGGGAAAAGGAAGTACATTCACAGATTGGTGCACCAGTTTGTACACGAAAAGACCACCTGTTCACCTTCCCTTCTGCCCCTCGGTTCGCCGCATGGTCATCTGATCCTCTCAGGACAGACACTGGGTTTCTTCATCATGTGTGCATTATGGAAGACGTTGAGCACGACCCAAACACAAAAAAACAAAGTGGAAAACATGTTGTTGTGCGCTATGTTCGCCGCTGTGTGCTGTTTTAGCTACCTAAATTTTTCACGACTATTCCCCTTGCCTTTACGCCACCCCTCCAGTTTCCCCTTCGAAATGACTGGAGGGGAATATAATTCGTAGGTCGTCTGGGAACAACTCTGGATGAGAGCCAATCAAGGGCCGCATTCTTCAGTGACGCGAGAGATGCCAGCGCCTATCCATGGGCCTCAAAATCATGAAAAACCATGTTGTGCCAGGCGATTGTGTTATTTTTGTATTCGCTTAGCATAATGTGTCGGGTCAGGCCACCTGTGGACGTGTGTAAACCATGCTCCTTGTTGGGCTGTTTCAGCACGGGCTTTCTCCGCCGCCGTTGATGTAAGGTGAAAACGACATGCGCTCATTGTTTGTCAGATAGATTGCGTCGTTTGTGTAATTGCTGAAATATTTAAGATTTCGGTTTGTTGATCTCCGGTATCTCAGATTGCAAACGTTCATCACAGAAACTGTTGCTAGGGGTTAATTGTGTTTTTAAAAAATACATATTTTTTAAGTGACTCATAGAGAGTTTCATTTTCAATAAATTCATGTAATCCAAATCAAGCTTTGGATACTGCTCAAAACATAGCAGGGTTGCCTACTAAAACCCCTCTTTGAGAGGAGGCCAGGAAAATAAATTTTAGGATATACCTCAAAGTGGACAGCCTGAACTGACACTGAGCAGTGGGCAATCTGAAGAGGTATTTATATGTATTATTGGATTACAATAAGGTCATTGAGTCTTTCCTATTAGGTCTCGAAACATTGATAAAAACACCTCATGAGTTGCACTGCAGTTGCTTATGACGAAATTTTTTTATTATTAATTTACTAGTTAGATTTTATTTTATTAATTTACATTTTATTAATGTTATCACTGACAACTGAAAAAATTATAGATATTGAAATTGTATACTATGTTGTCTAAATAAACTGAATATAAACACAAAACACTGAAATCAATCATTTAAATGCTTGTGTCCTTCCATCAAAACATCACTGCAGCTCCTTATGCTTAAAATAAATCTATTGAGCCAAAACAGACAAAATGAGCAAGTATTTGTCAATTTATTGTAATCATTTAGCATGATTAGAGGAGGCCAGGAAAATAAATTTTAGGATATACCTCAAAGTGGACAGCCTGAACTGACACTGAGCAGTGGGCAATCTGAAGAGGTATTTATATGTATTATTGGATTACAATAAGGTCATTGAGTCTTTCCTATTAGGTCTCGAAACATTGATAAAAACACCTCATGAGTTGCACTGCAGTTGCTTATGACGAAATTTTTTTATTATTAATTTACTAGTTAGATTTTATTTTATTAATTTACATTTTATTAATGTTATCACTGACAACTGAAAAAATTATAGATATTGAAATTGTATACTATGTTGTCTAAATAAACTGAATATAAACACAAAACACTGAAATCAATCATTTAAATGCTTGTGTCCTTCCATCAAAACATCACTGCAGCTCCTTATGCTTAAAATAAATCTATTGAGCCAAAACAGACAAAATGAGCAAGTATTTGTCAATTTATTGTAATCATTTAGCATGATTAATTTAGAAGAAAATAAGCAAGAGATTTAAATGATTTAAAACATTATATTGTCTATTGTTTTGGTCATCTGAGTGTCTGTGGTGGTCAAGATTTTGACTTTTCTTGACTGTTGTTTTGTCTTGAGCCAGATATATGTGTGTCAGATGATTTTGTGTAGTGCTTCAGATGGTTGACTACAGTGTTGTTTAACATTCACTGGCAGTTTTCCATGCTGGCTGGAGTAGATGCATTCCACACATCCTTCCCATTTACTGTTACACGACTCTTTAGTTCAGGCATTAGGTCATTTTTCGTTTTCCAGCCTTTTCTAAAACAACATTAATAATGCATGTGTTTTAGATTCAGATATTTAACTTGCAATATGTAACACGTTCATTTAAACACAAAGTGGTAAGACTGGTTTTTTACATTGTTATGGCCAATAAATTTGCAATGTGCTTTAGGTAATAAAATAGATGGAGAGCAAGAATAAAGAAATAAACTATATATACACAAGCTTGAAACTGAAGAATGAAAAATGATATTGCTTATGACTTGGAGAATGAGACCACGGCAGGAAAAACATTTTGGATTGGGTGTAGGTTTAGCAGGGATAAATTACAGAGATCTCCTCGCCAGCTGCTCTTGCACAGGGATGTGGAATCAGGTAGAACCTGGACTCTTTGAAAGGACTCCACATGCGCAAGAGAGCCAAAAGTATCTTTGGCAGACCGCACTTGTTTTCCTGTTATTGGCATCAGATCCTTTAAGGTTAGGTGAAATCCTTTAGGAAGGCATTATGACACATTTAAAGTGTTTATGCATATTAAATTTGATAATTGTAGTCCACTCAAGAAGGTTGGATTTTGCTCCCTTGGGCATTGCAAAACGGGTAACCATGCTCTCACACAGGTGAAGTAATGACATCGAAGGAAGTACAAGGAAGTTAGGAAGTTTTGTCTGGAATAACAGATGCGGTTTTATTTTATTTGAAAGGAATAAATGAGAAATGCCACCTACCATAAGGTATAACAGAAATCCCTTTGGCATGATCCATGCATTTCTTTCCTCATGTTCAGAGAAAACTGTTAATTGTACATAATAAAATGAGGTAACTCATGCTTGAACCTTTAAAATACTTTAAGGGCACATGTACTAGTTCAGCGAGTTCAGGTTGTTTGGATGTATAATAAACTGTTCCTGCATATGGAAGGCTATAGTTTGCCTGTTTATATAATATTAATTATTTTGAAACCATTAATCATTCTTAGATTAATGTGATCATGAAATTAATTAATTTATTTGGTTTGTATTTGTATTTTTTTTATGTTATGACTGACAACTAAAAATGATGTAATTCCATTTTTATTTTGTAATTTCATTTGATTACATTTAACGGTGTTTTTAAATTATGGTAATATTTTACAATAAGGTCTCATTAGTTAACATTAGTTAATCATTAACAAATATTAACTAACAATGAGCAATACATTTGTTACAGTGTTTAATAATCTTTGTTAAGGTTAGTTAATAAAAATACAATTGTTCATTGTTAATTCATGTTAGCTGAGGTCCATTAAATAATGTAATGTTTTTGATTTTAAGTATGTATTAGTAAAAGTTGGAATTCACATTAACTACGATAATAACTGCTTAGAGTATTAATAGTACCATAATGTAACAAATAAATCCTTATGGTAAAGTGTATAGTGATTTTAAAGATTAAGCGAGTTTTAGAAAATGGCATAAGATAATTACAGTAAAAAAAAGTAAAAAAGGAAATGAGCATGCACAGTTAAATATTCAATATTGTCCGATACTGATACAATGATAATAATTAATTTTATATATTATTATTATTATTATAATTGAATTAATTAATTAATTAACATGAAAAATATTTTAATAATACAAGCAAAAAAAATTTTTGTACAGAAAATCCATTATACACATTATTTGTAGTATTACTCAAAATTCTCATTTAAAAGACAGCATTGATTAATTAATCGCAACTCTTTCTTTGCAGCCATTCGGAGGAGATGGTTGGTGCGACACCATTAATAACCGAGCGTACTGCCAATATGACGGGGGAGACTGCTGTCCATCCACTCTCTCATCTAGAAAGGTAAATCTCATCTGAAAGGCTATTCCTCTCATCCACATTCATGCTACGTTGCTTTCACATTCCTCTCTCACAGTGCCACTCTCTGTCTCGCATGGTGCCACCACATTGTCAACCCTTTCCATGAACGTCACCCACATCATTAGGCACTCAGGTGGCGTGTTCTCGCATAGAGAGAATGAGCTCGGGGGGGGAGAGTGTCTGTCATAAATAAATGACTGGATAGAACAGCTTTTATTAGCAGAGGGCCAGGTGTCAGCGTTCACGGGCAACTGTAAAACAAGCAGGGTCTGAGAAAGTGAAATAAACCGTGAGGAACAGCATCCTGCCACCGTAGGTCCAGCAGAGCTGCCATGCTTCTGTTTACGCAAGCCATGGAAAAGTCCGAGTAGGTTGGTAGGGCAGTCTGGTTTAAGAGCGTCTAGGACGAGAGACAGAGACAAGGTTGGACAATAAAGAACAAATTCCTCTCATCCCTTCTTCTGTGGCTCCTTTTCTAGCATTCTGCCACATGCACAGGAAACAAAATTATATGCACAGATACAATTGCGGTTGATCCGAAAGCAAATATTTAGAATATTTTTGGATATTTTGAAAAGCATCTATCATGATTATTTAGCATGAAACCAAAGCAAAACTTCCGTCTTCCAAAGAAATGCAATATTAATGAATGGATACTCTCGAATGTACCGCAGTGAGACAATTGTATCTCGTAAACATCAGGTGAAATAAGAGCTTACGCTGTACTTTCATGTTTACTTTTCCTGCAGTAGGCTGCTTAGCTGGGAATTTGGGTTTATTTTGCAACCTGTGGTGATGGCACGAATCCTGGACGAGAACCTCCTCCAGTTGATTCTTAACATGTGTTCACCTCCTTTACTCATCTGCTCACAGTCAGGCTTTCTCTCTCTTTTTTTATTCCCTTCAGCACTGAATGCGATCGTCATGTCCTTATCAATCGTGTACAAATTCCAATCCATATGACTTTCTGGTTAGGTAAATAAACACCCAAACAGGCCATTCTCCACATTTTTTTTCATCAATGGACCCTTATTCTATTGGTTATTCTGAGTAATTTGGTCAACAGTTGATGTCGATCATGCATCTGGAAAAAGGCAGTGCTCATTGTTTTGATCTACTGTGATGCCTTAAAGTATTTTTGAGCTGAATTATCCAAACCACACTTTGATCTCTTGTTCAAAGACTGCGTGTGGCTCCCACATACCGTAGATGTTTGTGGTCGAATGTTTTCTGGATGCTGTTTGTAAAAGCGTGTCTGGTTGATTGACAGGTCATTCAGTTCGGGGTGGACTGCGATCACGATGAGTGCACCTGCCGTGACCCCGAAGCCGAGGAGAACAAGGGCACAGCCAAGCGAAAGGAGCCAGGACCGCTGTGAAAGCTCTCAGACTGGCTTGAAAAGAAAATGTCAAACAATAACCTGAATGTTTCTCACTCCACATGAGTGCCAGGCTGATCAAAGGCAGAGTAAATCAAAGCATATAAGTGCATAAAAACAATCCTCTTCAATATTAATCTATAAAATAATACCTAATATTTTTTCAAGATCTCTAACATAGATGTAGATATGACCCATATTTTAGCCCACATGCAATTATGTACACCATCAAACACATACTCACAAAAGTTTCAAGTGTAGCTGATTTTTATATTTTATACAAATAGCTCTTGCTTGTTGTGAGCCACATTCAATATTGTTTCCACCTATATGTCATTAATACAGGTATACAAAGTGCTTATCTCAGACTGTCAGTTCTTTCAAAATTTGAGATTTCAGGGTTTTTTCCTCTCATCGTTATTTTATACCCTGTACATGTAAAACCTGTGAAATGCATGTGAGATTTCATTTATAGCAATTATAATGGAAATATATGATACTATTTTTGTATGCTCTTCTGTCTGTTAAAGTGTAGGTTCACGGTCATATCAATAAAGTATAAATACACACCGTTAAAGAAGTTTGGTTGGTTTAAAAAAGTTGATGTCTGTAATTGAGCTCAGCATGTTCAAGATTGAACATAAAATCAAGATTTAAATAATATCAGATTATTTTTAACCATCAAATGGTGCAAGATGCAGACTGAAATTACAATATGAAATCATATGAATGTCAAATATTAAATATATTAAAAACACATTGTTAAAGAAATAATCGAATAATAATATAAAGGGAAAAAAATTATATAAGAAATTATTAAATATTAAAGACAATCTATTTTCTAAATGCATGTTATTGATCTTATTTTGAATGATTTCTGGCTGGGTTTCTGAATGTTCTTAAAATGTCACAACTAAATGTTTTGAAAATCACAGACGACTCTGTTGATTTATGCTGGCCAGTCATTTAGTCTGCTTAAGTGCCACCTCTTTTTACAATCAACCTTAAAATATGCCTCCAACCAATCAACAACTGCTGAACTGGACAGAAATATTTTCCCGGCTTGCTTTTTTTTATCCCAATATTTTTTTTCCGCTCAGATATATGTCGATGCGTAAGAAAAGAGCTGTTGATATACTTAAGTTTAATCACAACTTTCAAGACTTTAAAAACTGTGCAGCCCTAATTACTTTTGTTCAAATTTCAGTAAATAATCAGTGAATTAATGTTGGAGATTTTATTTGGAATAGGAAATAAAACATAAACAAGACATGTTATTGAACACAACTTTAAAATGGTTATTTTCATAATACTGCTTATACTTAAAAAAAATAAAAAATAAAAAAAACCTTTACAGTTTCTTGACCTCTCTTACCTTAGTTTGAATACTACATTCAGCACATTAGTAGTGTTTAATAATTAACTAACATTTACAATTGCTATAGCTCTTTCCATATCTATATGCACTACAGAGACATTTTACATTTTCAGCACATTAAGGTGATACAGTTTTAGTTCTTGTGGAAAAAATCCTACCTATACAAGCTGGTGTATGCACTATTTGACAAAATACACCACGTCTAAATGACACTTTAATGCAACTTTCCTTTGACTGTACACTGTACATTTTTATGTGCAAGCCCATAGACATACCACTTGAATACTTCTTGAAAAATCAGCAGAGCTCGTTCTCAAAATTAGTATCTCTTCTAAACAGCTATCCCCAATATCCAAACTTATGTTCCAACCCAGCAACCCCACCCCTACGCCAGATTCTTAGAGACGCACCGCCCTGAACCCGCGGCAGTGACGGCGGCAATTAAGGCCCTGACTGGTCACCACTCTTGTACACCTTGTCAAAGTTAGGGCTACAAAACACGATCTTGGCAGTTCATGCACTCCCTAAATCAACCAGAATGCGACGTATGGCGAGAATCCCCGAGAGAGAGTTGTCAGGCAAGGCACACTGTGAACGTCTCAATCTGGAGAGATACCCGACTCCAGCACTGCCTAAATCCCGGAATGCTTTGGGTTAAGATCGTCCCTGTTTCGAGTTAGAGTTTAACCTGGATCAGTTTGTAAACGTAACCCACAAGACTAGATACTTGAGGGATGATCTGCGCAAGCCAATTTTAGCTCGGTCTCGGAGGCGAGAACCCCGGCCAAACCACGGCTCGAGAAGGTCATCCGCGCTGAGCAGATCGAATCTGCTTCTGAAGGAGCAAAAAAAAAGATGATAATCCCCCCATTGGTTAGTAATGCTGTGTTAATGTTATGTTGGGTCCAAATTTAGACAAGATTATGCTGAAATAATCAAATAAAACAGCATGAGAGTGATGTAATAAATTGGTCAAAAATGACGGTAAACATTTTAGAATGTTGTATAGAAATAATAGAATAGTTATCCAAGGAGCACGTAGGAAGAGTGACTTCGAGTTCATCAAAGAAAAAAAACCTAAGTTTACACAAAAATATATCGGCAAAACATTTCAACATTTATAATAAATAATCTGAGCCCCGACCAACCTATTAGGGTATGATTTCAGATGATCAGTGACACGAGCTGGCGAATGCTTGCTGAAAAACATACAGGAATAATTGCATTTTAAAATTGAGAACAGAAAATAGAAAATAGTTATATTAAATTGTAATATAATGTTTTTATTTTTGTATTATTATTATAAATATACAGTATATTATAATAGCAATATTCATCATCTTTTGGAACATTAGTCATTAAAACCTTAGTAAATTAAACTCACATGCAGTACTTTTGTTTTGACTGATCCCTTTTTTTGTAATTTTGTTTTATCTCTGTACTATCAAATTACTTCAACAACAACACAGCTTTTGTCTTGCTCTGCACATGATTCAAATCAGTCTTTTTCTGCTAACATCCATTGTGATACTCATACTGCATAGTTTTTAGAATATTACTATTACGTAATGCTCTTGACACTGGTTTGAAATGTTTCTTCCTCCGGTGGTTTTGAGCATTCCATTCCGTTTATCCATTCTGAGAATGCCCACCTCACAAGCTGCTCCAGAGCATGAGACTGAAAGATTAATGGGAGACTCCAATATAACAAATATAAACAGCAGGCGATGGCCATATTCAGCTAAAACACAGCCCTTAAATGACGCCCCTTCAAAATCTGGACTGAGGAGTTTGACCATAAATCAAGCCTGTGGTGTATTTATATCAAACTGTAATGGCAAAGCCTTTAAAGAGAAATTTTCCCGTCAAGAATCTTCTGAGGTAACACAGGACTGATTAGGTGAACGGCAGTTAAGGTTAAGTACCTGTGAATTCTATTAGCGGTGGTGACTTGAGAGGGGCGTTTATTGAGTAAGTGTGAATGCGCTGAAGTGCCAATATCCGTCGCAAGAGACAAGAAGCTGAAATGCGATACCAAGAGTATGGAAAGATAGCCTCATTCCTAAGTCATAGATTCACTTCAAACCCCTGTCAAACCAGAATCTCAACACTCTACCGCATAAATACCGAAAACCAAATCTGTGTGGACCAACCAGGCTTTGGGGTAGCTAAGTATATTTTTAAGTGCGTTTACAATTATAATGTGGCTTAAACCGATTCAACTGAACGCTCAATGAGTTCAATGAGGTTTCAAGCGACAAAGTATAAATTCATTATTTACTTTGGCTTCCAATTAATTCATAACGTATAATAATGGAATTTGAATGATGTCAAAAATCACTAGAATATTAAATAAAAAAATATTCCTGTCTGCTGTAGAGATGCTGTCATTTACATCATTCTTTTGAGTGCATTTATGTTTTTAATATCTTGCCACATTTCAGTGGTTGTGGGAATTTGGCTGTTTATTTGCTTAAAACAAAACGCTGTGGTTTGTTATCCTTTCATTTTTCAAGAAAGTCCATTTTGGTCTCCAAATAGCAATGGTTGTCACCATAAATCCCAGCATGTATGTAAGTGGAAAATGGCCTTTTATTTCCAAGGTACGTTTTCAACCTCTTGGGCTCTGCCAGTGCCTCTATCTCACTCTCGCTTTCCGAAATCTCTTGCAATAGTCTGGGAGGAAACAATCAGGTGCATTCCACCGACATCTACAGTAACACACCAACCCACCTCACTCATTATCGACTTCCATATCATCCATTTGGAATGGCCTTATGACTCCTGAGGCAGCGACAACGTGGTTCCTTATAGTAACTGTACAGCATTAATGTTGAATGAAAGCAGCGAAAGAACTTTGACCGAACACACCGAATTCCACCTATTAAAGCGTGAGTCAGTCCAACCAATAGTACCACCAATTAAGAATGAATCAGAAACATTTCTGTTTTGATATCTCAAAACAAAAGAAAACACAGCGAATAGTCTCTTTTTTTAATCTATTTTGTTCCAAGTCTGAACTGGTTTATATGCTGAGGGGGCCAGTTTAATTACAATTATCTTGTATTATGACTAGTTCATGAAAATTACATTTAAATGCTGCTGATGAGGAAACCCCAGTGAACTGTGTGACTTGTATTAGACAGAAACAAATTATCATTGGTTATATTTCCATCCTATCCTATGCCGAAAAAAAAGCTGTATGGACGCAATGAGATTGGAAATGACGCATACAAGTTGTTTGGAAGTCAGATACTGGGGAGATAATGGCCCATCTCCCCAGACCTCCACTAGAACAGCTTATCTGAAGGCTAAAAACTTGCACAATATTTCATGGAACTGGGTCGATCATAGGGGCATGATCACACGCACCCTTCATTGTGCAAATATCTGGAGGAATTAATTACGAATGAATGTTTTTGGGTTATCTTGATGCATTTGTCGTAGAAGACAGCGGGTCAATTAATACTAATTAACCTGCTATAATTTCATCTCAATTCTCAAATCTGACTGATGGCCAATGACAGTATTAATGACATCACTTGACTCAACATCAGATCAACAAACATTTTACCCTTTAGGACTCATAGGGTCAAAAAAATATTTGCAATATAAATGTTGCTTAATAATATTAATAATAATTTCTTCAGCATATAAAACAAAGGATACAGATATTTTTACTCCTATAATGGTACAGTTAAGGCACACTCTCAGATAGATAGATAGACAGGCAGACAGACAAATAAATAAATAGATATCTGTACAAAAGCTGTCACTGATGTGCTACCCTTTCAAAACGTTAGATATTACATTAGAAGCTAATATGTACTTTTAAGTTACTGATACCCTTTAAGGGTAAATAACTAAAACATGCTAACTAGCCAAACCTTGACTCCTTGGGTATGAATGAGAAATATCTTATTCAGGAAATAGGCCTGACGCATGAGACTGAAAGGCCTGATTAATCTACCATGAATCCATGATCTTGGTTTGAAAGCACCTACTGTTAAAGTCCTCACAGCAGTTCCTTCTCATCAGTCACACTGGAAGGGCTAGTGTTTGATACAAGTGTGTTTTGATGCAGTAACTCAGGAGTAAGAAAGGAAAACCTTGCAACATGGAGACAATTAAATACAACCTTTTAATTTGAACCGAGGCCTCAGGTACGTTTGTCCAAATAGCCATAATTAAATTCACCTGCATCTACTGTGCATCAGCGAGGAAGTGTTCAAGTTTTATATCGAACACATGGCTGTGTTTAGAAAATGTTTCAGTGCAATTCGAAAAGTCTTTGGTTTGTTTTGGAGGGTGTATAAAGATTCCCCCGTTTTGTGGTTAGCGTGATGCTTTAGTGATCCCTTTAAATGTACTGTAATCAGTTTGATTGTGTTCAATTAGCACAAATACCCTAATCAAAAGTCTGACCTTAGGTTCCGTAATAGAATAATCTGTGTTTTCTATGTAATTTAAGGAGCAATGAAAAACATTAAAAAAATACAAAAGCCTGTAAAACAAGATATCGGGTTTAATTGCAATCAATAAAAATGTATATGTCCCCTTAACATTCCCACATGCATTCCAAGGCAGCATCCCATAATGTATTCTGCCAAACTCAATAAACAAAATAAATCCAAGACTGCATCCAAAATGGGTGAATTCAAAACTATATAGCTAATAAAAAAAAACAGTTAATATAATTAACAGTAAAACATTTAAACATTCATGCAACATAATTGAACTAAATAAATTAAACATAATAAATAAATCACAAACCGATCATTATACTTAATGTATGTATATACTGTATGTTTTAAAGTGTTGCAGAGTATTGTGCTGTTAGCATAGCAGCATGCTAACATCAAACTCTACTAAAATCAATTGCAAGTCAAGTCTGCAGTGTGGAGTGCAATTTGGAACCAACTTTTCTAGGTAGGGCGCCACTTCCAACAATTTTAGCATTCATCCCAGTGATTTATCCCAGTATAACAAAAGGAAAAAATATTAAGACTTTTAATATTTTAAATAAAGAAAATTGTTTCACCAAGTTCAAGATTAAGTTTAAGGATGATTCTCACAAAACTATATTTTCTTCAAGAATATTCAAGATAAATTAAAACTTTTTTTAATTTTCATAATTCACAATTTATGTATACAGTGCAACAGCAAAAAAACTGTGAGGAAAAAATAAATGTCACATTTGTTTAGAGCATTTTCTATAACAAGCCAAACAGGACCACACAGAGATGCCAAAAGACCACTATACCAGTCGCCTTAACCTGACTGTATATAAATATATATATGGATTCATTCAGAATTATTAAACCGAGCAAAACACAAATTAAAAAAAGCAAATAAAAACATTCTGAATTTGTCAAATGTGGTGATCTGAAGGCATCCATTAAAATCGCCATCCATCAAAACTTCACTGGTGAGATACTGGTTTGCTTTATTCAGGCTATATAGACTAGTCCTGTTCAGCTTAAAGATAATTTATAGAGATATGTTTGTTCCCACCAATCATTGCACAAGTTAAGTTTACGTTTAAGAGGCAAAACAAACAGTCCAGAACAGTGGCAGCGAGTGTAACACTGTTGTTGAATGTGATAAAAAATCCTTCCCTTTCTCACTCACTAATTTGGGACACTCTACAGAATTTCTGCCAATATAGAACTTTCCAATCTGGTCACTTATGAAGTCCCATTATAGTCTTAAAAGGCAGCTAGGTTTTGTATAACAAAACTTCATCAGTGAATCATCTTACAAACCTGGGCCCCAGTTCATCTTCACAGCGCCAAGTAAACTCTCCAAAGCTCTCGTAGCGCTGGTTGTAGTGGTAAAGAACTCGGTGGAGGGCTGATGAGCCGAGGTCCATGAGCGTGTTGTAGGCTGTCTGCTGTTCCTTCCCGCTTGTGTAGCCGTTGAATAGATTATAAATCTTGTCTGCTATTTCTGAGGGGACATTCAACCAAATCCGAAGATTTATAATCTAGTGAATACTTTCCAAACCTATGAAGTTTATTCTAGAAAATCAATTCTCTACCTTGAGCCTTGACATCATCCACGGCGGGACAGGGAGTTTTGATCGTCACCTCACTCGGTTGGAACGAGACACGTGTGGCCACCGCCCACAGCCGAAACCTGCGTTTAACATTTAGATATTTGTCATTTATTCGATTCTCAAGTACGAAATACAGTATTTTGTACAGTGATATGATTGGGATATGTTGCAAGTAAAATTTGAATTACATCTCCAATATAAGCACCACAGCTTAACATGTTTAGATGAATAAATATTATATAAAAAATTATTATTATTATTATTTAGTACTTTTATTAATAACTGTTATTTTCAGGATTATGATGATTATTATTTAATAAATTATAATTGTAAAATATTTTACGATGCATCTGTCAAAATACTAATTAATATTATTAGTATATTTATAAGTCTAATAATAATAACAAATAATAATAATAATAATTATTATTATTATTTGCTATTATTATTATTATTATTAAATAATTATAAGTGCATGTCTCAAACAATAACATTTATCAAAATATATTATTTCATGGTTAAGGTTAAATGAATAAATAAGTGTATTTGGATTTATTCCTAGATTTAGTTGGAAATAACACTTCCAAATAGATATCGGAAATTATGAACCATTACCTTTTCAGGAGTACTTTGAAGTTCAGAGTGAAAAAATTGTTTCAGTGTGCAAATTATGTAATCATATAACAGCATATACCTCCTTTAAAATCAAAATGCATGACTGCACCACTCCCATTACATAAGCATGAGTTTACCTTCAGCTCATGGCTTTGATCTGAGGATCCCTTAAGCACAGACAACTGAACTTGAACAATAGCAAGCAGCTGTGGCGGTGTACCCACTCACTCCCAAAACATCACTGCAATTACTCACTGATGATATATGCCACAGGCTATGAGGCGCAAGTTGTAAAGATCATGTTGAACGATATCCCCATCTAGTGGAAGATATTATAAACAGCTACCACCTGCAGTATGGCAGCAGTGAGATCCTTCAAAGTGGCAACTTGAGAGTGCATGTGATATGGAGAAACCTGATGCAAGTCTAGCCTGCTCTATAAGGGTTGTTTGTAGTCTTTATGTATATATGTATACTATCACCAAAACAGGTGTATGGTACACACACACACACACACACACAACACACACGCAAAACTATGTTTAGATTTCATACACCAGTTTTGGTGATAGTGCTGAAAATAAAGTGTAATATCACAATATCCAAAATAAATAAATAAATACATGCATAAATAAATACATAAAATAAAATACAAAAACAAAAATGATGCTAAACAGAAGCATTTTCACTAGCAGTCTCAGACTTTTGGACCCCACTGTATTTTTCTTGAAACCTAAAACTGAAATGAACCTGACAATAACACTGACCAGATCCATAAATAATATAAAGACAAGCTGTGCTTCTTTGAACAATGGTCAAACATTGGAGGAGGTATTAGTAAGGAGGACCCAAACCTCCCTTGTGGCTGGTGGTATCTCTTCAGCGTGCCCGGAATGGTGTGCTAACTGCCTGCATATGTGCAGGACATGTAGCACAGGAAATCAGCCTACCAGTGAGAAACATTGGTTTATAATGTAACGCAATGCAATGCAATGTAATGTAATGTAATAATAATTTACTATTATACTATTATATACTATTATTTTTATTACTATTAACCATATGTTTGGAGATGGTCCTCACTGCAGAACACAAGATCCAGGGAGTGTGGTTGGATCCAGATACAACTCCTCCCACCTTACATATACCTAAACCTACCCGTCTCGACCCCTGATCCCTAAACCCACCCATCTCAACCCCTAAACCTACCAATCTCCACCCCTAGATGTGGATCCAACCACGCCCCCTGAATCTTGTGTTCTGTTTTCTGTTGCAGTGAGGGCTACTGCACTTTTGGGTCCACAACCCTACAGTGAGAGCCACTAATTTATATAATAATTTACATTCTTATTAAGCTTCCTTTGAGCATCATTATTCATCGTATATTGTGGTTCCTGTTTTTCCATCTACTTACCATATATTACTAATGTCAAACGTTTAGTTGAACCTTTTATATGCAGCTCAGTTTAACACATCAATCTTTCTATTGCTGTTTCTGCTATTACCACAAAGTACATCCTTTGACGCACTTTCAAACAATTGCAGATTATGAAATGTTTCCCCAGCTGTATCTGAAGCATGTAAAACTAGTCTTACTGTGCTCACAGACCATGTTCTTCCATGTGGCATAAAAATGAACGTTCCTGAGAAAAGGATGTAGTCACGAAACTATCCAAGAGTCAAAATAAACAGGGGCCACCAATGCAATTACCACATCCAATAGAAGATGTTGGGCTGATGTCACTAGCTTTTATTCAAAAGCGATGACTGGACCAATTATACTTTCCAAGAAGGTTCCTTACCTGCTATAGAAACTGCCAAGCCATTTAGTGAAAAGCACATTCTAAATCAACTACTGATATTGGAAAATTGACATAGATAGGAATTACTCCAGACCTATTTTACACAAATCATTATCGGATTTTCACAGCCTTAGTTGGATGTAATTGCTTAGACTCACGCAGATATTAAAATCCCTCATCTGACTGAAGACATGCAACTCAACGTCAGTTCAAAGTCCAAGTGAATCATCCAGCCAAAAGTGGGCCCTTTATGTTTTGTTTCTTACTGAACTCCAGTGGTAGTAAGTAAACTACTCACGTTACTGTAATTGAGTCGTTTTTTCGGGTACTTGTACTTCGAGTATATTTTTAAAGCTGTACTTTTACTTGTACTTAAGTACAAATTAAGCAAAATAATCTACTTCATTACTTTTAAATCATAGTTCGTTACTGAGTACGCCCACAATTTGAATTGATATTCAAACATTTGACGGCACTTCAGTAGCCAATAAAGATATCTGATCGTGAAGGGACCAATAACAGCCCTGATATCTGAACCGGGAAAAGCCGCCGCTGCAGCAGGTTCTGAAGAACTGATCAGAGAGTGAGGGAGCTCAGCATAATTTATGGACTCAGAGTTTGGAGAAACAAACTACATGGTAGTGTTATCATAAATATCTATATTCGACAGAGATACTGAAATATCTGACATGGTTCCATTACTCATTTTCCCGGTATCTACCGAATACAGCCTACACAAATACAAGCCGTCTCTCTCTCCTCTCCGACAGTGAGTTTGACACGCATCCGCCTCCTGTCGATTACAGAGTCTGAATGTCCACGCGGGATTGCAGGTATTCCACATAATTTTAATAATTCCCGAGCAAATGTGGCGAGCGCTTTATTGTAACATGAGAACACAGTAATGTAATCGCAGAAAACTGGATGCGAGCTCTCAAATAGGCCTAACTTATACAAATTAACTGCCTGTCCTCTCACTCCGATATTGCTTGTGCGCACTCATACTGTGTGCAATCGCGATCTCTCCATGCTAAAATTTTTCCTCTTTGCTCCTGGATTAAACTTTGTCAAAATGTATCAACCATTCAGAGTAGATCCACGCCTGACCGATGAAAATCCTACTAGAAATTTTATTGGCTGTAAGTCAAATGCACCAGAAAGTATTTCAACAATCAAAGATGGAACTTTAATTTCTTTACAATGTAAATTTATCATAGAAATGTTTTGGAATGGGATATTTGTCTGATTTGTATAAATATCCTAGTCTGCCTAACTGCATCACTACATTGTGTAAAGTCATTACAGGTCAAAGTCATCTAATGTTCTAAATAAATAGGCCTAACATACTGTATATGCCTCTTAAATCACTGCTTATAAAAATTCAGTGTTGTCATATCTTGAATACCTCAAACTGAATTGAGGTCATTTTGTTTTATAATTTTATTACTGGCTATGTACTTTTACTTTTTTTGTAAATTCAATTCAGTTTGAAATCAAGCTTCCTTGTGCTGTAAGCTTTTGCAACAAAGTTACCCTATTTTAAAGACACAAATACACAGAATGAGCAAATGTTTAAGATTGAGATTTTTGTAATGTAATTTATCAATATTTATATGTATGTAAATAAAAGCCTATATTAAAATCTGTTCATCATATAAAGTGAATGTGTCTTTTTAGAAGACTTGGATTAAACCAATTTCAAAGCTTGAAATAATGATTGCCTTGAAAAAATGGATGGACAAAAAAAATTAAAAAATTAAAATATTTATATGGCAGTATACAGTATGTGGTAGTTTTGCCAATGGTATTGAAAATTAGTCGTCATGAAATCAAAAATGACCCCTTAATTTTTTAGTGCATTATTAGTCGTGGTGAACAATTGAACCATGCAAGTCAATACATGGAAAAAAATGTCTGCTGTCGCTTTCGCTCTGGAATGGTGTTCTCGCTCTGATGACGTCAGTTTGACGGCTTGGGGAGAATCCTCTTAAGTCAAGTCATGACGTAAGGACTTCTGTTTCCGGGTCCATGCCTCTACTTATTTCACTTGAGAATACTATCTCAGCAGCCATTTATGAGCACTATTTAATTAATATTACATATTTAAGCTAAGCATTTAAAAATTTGCTGTGCACACTACAGTCTCCGTGCTCACAGTGTCTCAGACGCTAATATTTTAGCTGAATCACTGTCAGGCCAGGATAAAGGTTAGGGTTATAATGGTTAGGGTTATAATTTTTCAGTATTACATGACATCGTTAGTGTGTATATGCACAGTTTGTTGTTTTCTTGGGGCGTCTGGCAGAGCGTTGGGACCCAGAAGTGGTGA
Organism: Sinocyclocheilus anophthalmus; assembly: GCA_018155175.1. NCBI lineage: Eukaryota > Metazoa > Chordata > Actinopteri > Cypriniformes > Cyprinidae > Sinocyclocheilus > Sinocyclocheilus anophthalmus. The sequence goes on from JADLZN010007225.1 coordinate 174,600, forward strand.
AGTGTGATGTCAGACGTAACAAGCAGATATTCTTAACCACTATCCAACCGTGAATCTGCTATGAGCAAGAGGTGGAGAGGAGGTGCACCACAATAAAACCTCGCCCTTTATTCAATATTCTGTTTCACTTGGAAATACATCACAACACTGAAGTCAGTTGCAACTTCCGGTTCACGTGTACTTTGATACTGATATTTTTCAAGGTATTGAATAGACCACTAATTCACGTACTTTGTCAATAAGATAAAAGTGGGTTTTGTTCAAAGTAGCTATTATCCACATATATCTTTGATATGAATTAATATTTTTTGGTAATTAATTAAATATCGCCTGCTAAAAAGTAACTAGTAATTAGTACTCTGAGTAGTTTTTGAGAGGAGTACTTTGTACTTTTAATTAAGTACTGTTTTGACACCAGTACTTTTACTTGTAATTGAGTATTATTTCAGCAATGTAACAGTACTTGTACTTAAGTATACATTTTCAGTGCTCTTTCCACCACTGCTGAACTCTCAATAAATGTGCCTCTGCCATGGTGAGGAAAAGGCAAAGGAAACAGGTGTTCCATGCTGACACAAACTGGCATAGAAACGCCGTGAACATGGCGCCCTGAGGTGACTGAACTGAGATATTATGTATACAGTGTATATATAATATATATATATATATATATATATATGCTATTAATCGATTTTAAAAAATTAATAATCAAATTTTTTTTCAGAAAACTGAATCGTGATTAATTCTGCGTCGTTTTGAGCCTGGCACTGGACTGAGACAAAGTTGTAGTGCGCATCTGAAAAGTCTCCCATTTGATGTGGTTGTAAACACTTTCTGTGTCTAAGTAAATGAAATTCTTGTCAAGGAAAAAGAGAGCAGCAACAGTTGTGAGTGGGGTGGCGAACCCTAGCACCGCCCTTGCATTTTATTATTATTCCAACATGCATGAAAAACTGAATTTATATCAAAATAAAATTACGATACGACAGGTGATTTTAAGGGTAGTGGGTGTTAATGTAATATAATTTTGATAAAATCATGATAAAATCAAATGAAGTTACCACTTTTAAAGGGGTCATATTATGTGATTTAAATTTTTCCTTTCTCTGGAGTGTTACAAGCTCTTGGTGCATAAAGAAGATCTGTAAAGTTGAAAAAACTAAAGTCTCAAATCCAAAGAGATATTCTTTATGAAAGTTAAGAGTCAGCCACACCCCCCTAAAACAGCTCGTTCGAACACGCCCCCACATATCTACCTCACTATGTGGGAAGATTTGCATAACACCGCCCAAATGTTCACGCAAAGAAAGAAGGTGCAACTTTTTTCTCGCTGTAGTATTGGTGAGCTGCCATGTCGTGAAGGCGCTGTTTCGTTGTGAAGTGAAACTACTTTGTTTGGCCTTCAAAAAAAGGACGATATCCACTTCGTCATGCCTAGAGCTGATCCGTGCTGGTTGCTGAGGGAATACATCAACATCGTGCTGTGGATCACCGGATCGGCTTTCACCATTTTCACCGCTCCTTCGCCGGGACTGCCGTTCTCGTCCCCGCCGCCTCATCTCACTCTTGCCCGGCTTCAACTCACGCTAAGCCGGGGCTTTCGCTCACGCTAGGCCGCTGTGTTTTTCGTTGTGAAAGCGAAACTACTTTGTTTGGTCTTCCAAAAGAGGACGATATCCGCTTCGTCATGCCTGGAGCTGATCTGTGCTGGTCGCTGAGGGAATACTTCAACTAAGTGCTGTGGATCGCCAGCACATTTTATAGAGGACTGTTTAATAATCCTGGTAGCATAGACTACAATGCCGGCTGTTCTGACTCACGTAAGTACGTTTTCTTTAATCATTTGCCACTGATGATTCAAACGCGAGTTTTGGGCAGTGTGGAGTAGCACTTGTTGTTTGTCCTGCAGACAGGGTTTTATGTTTACGCGGCACGATGCAGTGCAACGCAACGCGTAAAAAGACAGTATAAGTCATTATAATCAGTAATTATGTCCCCAATGAATGCAACAAATGCCTTGTTTGTAATGGGTTTTCATGGTTTTGTCTCGTCGCTCCGGCCAGACAGGGCATCACAGTATGGTGAGGGGCGTAACATTTCCGTCTCACGCTTGAGGTTTTCAGCCAATCACAATGCACTGGATATCAGAGCACACCTCGCTTTTTTAGACCTATGAGCTTTGTAAAAATCGATGTGTTTTAGAAAGTCGGGGCATAGAGGAGAAACAATAATGTACAGTATGTGGAAAATAATGTGTTTTTTTAACTTTAAACCGCATAAACAAATTTCATTACACCAAATACACAAAATAAGGTTCTTTTTAGAAACATCATATGACCCCTTTAAAAGCATTCTCATGATTAATTCACTGATTAATTTCAAAGTGCAAATGCTATTTTGAAAAATAAAATAAAATAGGGGCAAATAAAGTCATGGGTCTCTTTTGTCCCATTAAGAAACTCACATGTATGTGGTGTCTGGCTCCAAACAGCGTATTATCAAGGAGATAAATGAGAGGGGATCAGGGATGTCCCCGAGCATCACACATGGAGATTTGGCCCCTGACATGATGTCATCCACGAAACTCAACATAGTCTCTGTGAAGAGGAGAAGACTTTGTTTTAGCACATACACACACACAAATATACACAAGTTTACAGGACCTAATAAGCCGTTTTGATCTCCCATGTTTTTAGGCCACCAAACCATTTAAAACAAACTGTTTGTTTGTTTAGTTTTAAATGTCTGTAATCATGTACGATTAATGATATGTCATTAGGAGACAACCATGCATGCACAGGGAAAACAAACATCAGCAAACAAACTCCATCTCAGGAAAGCCTCCGCAATGGGAACACAGGACGCTGTTTTGCATGAGGATTTCCCTCACCCTGAAAACCCCTGTCTGATTCTGACCCAGTGCTGTGAAAACAAGTGTTTCCCTACTTCCCCTGGTCAGTGAAACAGGCTAGAACCTTCCAGAGATGGAGACCCTGTGGTTTGGACATTTCGACCGGAGAAGATGTCAGTGGTTTGATTTTACACGAGACGCGTGACCCAAATAAAGAGCCCATACAGAAGTCACCTGTGGAGCTGATGTGCTTTGCCTTTCTTATTAAGAAGTGGACGGGAAGACTGTTTGCCCAGCTGGCCTGCATGCGTCACAGGACATGAGCACAGGGGCCTCGTGTGCCTTTCATAGAAAAGAGAAACCTCCCGTCCATGGATGGGGAACCTTTTAAAAGCGGTGGTCACCCTGCCTGTCTTCCTGGAGGCCTCCTCTTCAAAAATACCAGGCTTCTGAGAACATGATGCCAGGATAAACGTGGAGGGGATATGACTTTTTGTATGTTTATGTGCTTTCTGTCACCAGTAAGTATTTACAGTGCTTGTGGGGTAGAGAGTTGAGGAACACGTTAATGAAAAGTGACATTGTGAGGGACTGCAGCAGTTCAGGTCATATTTATCCAGTCATACACAGTTCCACCGACAACAAGCTCTAACATCTCTGTTTTATATCGAAAAAAAGGTGAAATGTTGCAAAAAGGCAATACAACTTAGATGTGTGTGGAAAATTGCACAAGTGTGCGCCATTTATGAACTGAGGAAGACATGATGTCTTAAAATTGCTTATGGGGGACTTCTCGGGAATACTGAATGGGAACAGTGGTGTAGGAAGCGCCTTAGCGGCTCACTATTTTTTAACCATGTTAAACAAAATAATTACATTAATATGGAAGCCTGTTTCTGCCACAGGATAAAATAATTAAAAAGGTAAGTTTGACTTTTTATCTCACAACTCTGACTTTTTCACATTTTAAGTTTACCTTTCAATTCGTTGTAGTCACCATCAAAACAATTAAAAATGTAATCGTGACTTTTCTTCTCAGAACTGCGAGTTAACATCTTGCAATTCTGAATTTATTTTTTGTAATTCTCACTTTATATCAATTCTGACTTTAAGCAATTCTAAGAAAGTCTGAACTGTGAGATATAAAAGTCACAATTACCCTTTTTATACATTCAATTAAATTCAAGGGTAAATAAAATAAAGAAATAATTAGTTAATGAATACATTTTAACACTTTAGTATAGGGACAGTGTTGGGTGGTAACGCATTACTTAGTAACGCATTACTGTAATTTTATTACTTTTTTTAGTAATGGAGTAATTTAACGCATTATAATTTTAAAAATAGTAATTTGAGTATAGTTACAAGCCGAGATCTCTATATGTTACTGCCCAATGTTACTGCGTTACATTGCTGACTGAATGCAGTGATTTATAATCTAGAGATTGTAAAAAGAATGTAGCACACACACTGTCGAGTCAAGTGCCAGTGGATAGAGACCTGCTCCCGCGAGACCCGACACAACAGAGCGCGGCGTGGGACAAGATGGGCGAGTGCTGGTGCTGGTGCAGGCGCGGGTGGGTAGACACTCGTGTGTGTGCGCGGGATGCAGGAGAATAAAATGATTCACAGGACTCCCGCAAAATAGAAATATCTAAACATAAAATATCTAAAACAAATAAATTGTTATTCATCTATTGCACAAAAGCAACATGAACTAATATAAAATATAAACAGGTGCAAGGGATGCGAGTTTCTATTTATGCTATAACACGTGTTTGCAGTGTTGAGCAATGCAATGCTGAATTTTGCGTGCTCATGAATCCTCTCATTTTAACACACGAAGTTGTAGACATTGTGAAAGATTCATTGTTCATATATTTATTGTGTTATAACAGAGGTTTGTGAGATTGCGATGAACTGAGATGTTTTTTAGAGATTATAAATGCAGCGCTCTTTACTGGCATTCTGCCATGCCAAACCATGCATGCAGCAGCCGCTTGCTTTAGTTAAAAGTAACAGTGTTCTGTGAATGTTGATGCTTTAATAACAAATATTTATCGGGAGCGTGTATGCTGGGATTTCATAAATTTCATGGAGAAAAAAGTAACATAACTAGTAATGTAAATAATTAATAATTACTTTTGAAATAAAGTAATAAGAACAGTAACTTGATTACTTTTAAAAGGAGTAATCAGTAATAAGTAATTTGATTACATTTTCAGAGGACCTTGCCAACACTTTATAGGGACCAATTCTCACTTTTAACTAGTTGCTTATTAGCATGCATATTACTAGCATATTGGCTGTTTCTTAGTTCCTATAAAGCACATATTCTGCATGACCATATTCTACATCTCTAATCCTACCCAATACCTGAAATTAACAACTGCCTTACTAACTATTAATAAGCAGTAATTTGCAGTTTATTGAGGCAAAAGTTATAGTTAATAGTAAGTTAATAATGAGAACTGGACATTAAAATAAAGTGTGACCAATTAATTAAACAACCAAATAATATTATTATGTCATTGATTGATTGCGTGATTAAATAATAGATGATAGATAGATCATTTTTTTTGGCAAACACTGACCAGCACCCTGGCAAGCCTGTTGTTGTAGTTCTCAGAAAACAACACAGAAGGGGGAAATTTAGGACTTGACATTTATGATTTGACTTTTTTCCATGAAAGATGATAAAGACAATTTCTTTGGAAATGAAGGTAAATCATGCATTAAAATAATAACATTATGGGGACCAAACTAATATTGCCAGTATAATTAAAGTTCAGTATCCTTACCTTGTTTATTAAGCTTAATTTGTATTTATTTATTTATTTCTGGTGCTCATTCACTCCATTTTAAGTGTCATCATGCATTGGCATGGAAACTTCCAGTCCAGTTCCCTACAGCAACAGGTCTGCAGGAAAAAGGTTTCCAATAAAATGTCCACATACCTAAAGCCATCAGTATCAACTGTGTGCAGTGTTTCCATAAGGCAGTGCAACAAATGTGTTCCTTGACAATTTAACTCTCTTTGACAAATGGTGATATGAAAATAATAATAAGCTAAATAAAAAATACCTATCAAGATATCCCCACCTCTTTATCAATCTAAAACTTTGACAATCGTTACTAGTACAGGTGTCTGGCAAATATGGCTGATTTTATACTCTTTCATCATGTTCCATTCTCATGCCTCAGTCTCATTTTTTAACGGGAAAGACCTGGGCTATGACCACACTACGATGCCTGGCTGCCCTCTGTTAAACTTTCATGGGCTTTGACCAAAAACCATCTTTGATTCTCATTACTTTGTTAAAACATCAAGGCCCAGCCAGATAAAGGGAAAAATCATACATAGGGAGGAAATTGGCAAACTTTTTTGGTGGGAGGGAGGGAAATCACCAATAGATTTGAAGAAAGAAATGATACACATAAGTCCAAAGCAAATCAAAAACTGCTATATAAGCAACACATTTAATTTAAAAAACAAAAAAAATAAAAAAAACGGAAGAGGAAACACACAAACAAAAACCATTTATTTGCCTAAAAGGGTTACTTGGTCTGCCAGTGAATCTAATAAACTGAAAATGCAGAATATGGAATTACACGCCACATGGGGAAAGCAATGAATAATTGGACACCTGGCTTGCTGAATTACTTGGCAGAAAGAAACTTTTCAAATTGATAAAGTCACGTTCAAAAGTTCAAACATGTGAACGCACTTTGACTTGGACTTGGGCTGCCTGCTTCTTCGAATAATACATTTGGTGAGTGAACATTTATTTGTGACCCTGGACCACAAAACCAGTCATAAGGGTCAATTTTTCAAAATTGAGATTTATACATAATCTGAAAGCTGGATGAATAAGCTTTCCATCGATGTATAGTTTTTTAGGATAGGACAATATTTGGCCGAGATACAACTATTTGAAAATCTGGAATTCTGAAGGGTTTGCCAAAAAAAAAAAAACAAAAAAAAAAAGTGAAAAAAACAAAAAATCAGTAACCGAATAAATAATATTGAGAAAATCGCCTTTAAAGTTTCCCAAATGAAGTTCTTAGCAATGCATATACTAATCCAAAATTACATTTTAATATATTTACAGTAGGACATTTACAAAAAATCTTCATGGAAAATGATCTTTAATTAATATCCTCATGATTTTTAGCATAAAAGAAAAATCAATAATTTAGACCCAAACAATGTATTTTTGGCTATCGCTACAAAATATATACCCCAGCGCCCTTTTCTTAAGAATGTTTTTTTTTGCTACAGGGTCACATTTGGGAATACCTTATCCTAGTATGACCTTATTCAGGGACTAAACAATATGCCAATTAATATCGCTCTGATTTATCCGGAATTAAAGAAAAATTAATGGCATGGTTAAATTTACCCCGGGGGGGAACAACCCAATCCAGATTAAAGCATTACTTGTTGCCTCACTTTTTTTTTTGGTTTTAAACAAGATGTTGCGGCTAGTGGAAAGGGGTGGGGAAGAAAAATAAATAAATAAAAGATCTGGTATCTTATATGTAAAAACCAGCCAACCAACGGGACGACTAAAAGATGTCGTCATAATGGGAGTGCATAACATTTTCAGCAGTTCAAAGCAAGACCCTTCTCTCAACATCTGAGTCTAAGACAACATTCCTCAAATGACTCCTACATTCAGCCTGAGAAACATCAATACCTTGATGTAAGTATCAGATTTGTGCATTACTGAAACAAGATAAATCAACTGTGGATAAAAAGAGAACATAAACCTTGATTGACGTGAATACACATGTCTATGGTAAACATTGAGCCATCGTGTACCAAAATATTTATTTTTGCCTATGAAATACAGAGGATTCCATTAAAAACATAAAGAGGCAACAGCTGTGAATTGGATTCAAGTGAGCTTCTAGTGTTTTGAGCCTAAAGCTTTTCCACAATATTTGCCATATGTCTCCTCTAAACTGATTTGTTGCTACTTGGCTACTATGCCCACATAGGGGAATTCCACTGCGAGACTTCTCCCCTGCACGTCCTGTGAACCAGGAAGCTGAATGTGTATAACTGAAAAACTAAAACTGTGCAAGCAGAGACACAAGAGAGAAAGCATAAAGCCCGAGAGAGAGACGGACGAGAAAAAACTTTGCAAAAATCCCACAACCACAAAATAAAAAAAGGAAGATGGAAGGAAGGAAGCAATACATTTTCTGAGACCCTTGGCCACACATACTGTATAGAGCAAAGAAAACATGTGTCTTCTATTAGAGCAAAGGATAGAAGGAAGGAAAGAAGGATGGAAGGGAGACAAAAAGGAAAAGAAAATGTTTATAGAATTGGGGAAGTGATAAAAGAAAAGGGTTACACTTTATTTCGAAAGTCCACTTTAGACATTATATGTAAGTTTGCAATTACACGTCAACTAACTCTCATTAATTTGCAAATACATGTCTACTAACTCTCAGAGTAGACTGTTAGGGTAGGTTTAGGGTTAGTAGACAAAGAAAGTGTTAGAAGATATTAAGCAGACAGTCTACTAATACTCTACTAACTTGACATGTAGTTGCAAAGTTACTTACTGTTAATAGAATGTCTAAAGTGGACTATCGAAATAAAGTGTTACCAAGAAAAGATGGAAGGAAGGAAGGAAGGAAGTGAAATAAATAAATAAAGTGAAGAACAAGAAAAAGAGAGGAAGGAAATTTCTGATGCCCTTTGCCACACATGCGCAGGGGACTTTGTTTCTACCAACTCATACAAAAAAAAATACAATTCAAATCAAAATAAAAAAAGAAAGCAAGAAAAAAGACAGCTTCTATTAGACTTAGGGAACAGCCTGAGCCTGACCACAAATATAGAGGATTTTTTGTTTCTGTTGAACAGGTAAACATTTCAATTAAACAACTCCAAATCCATCACAGGAGCAACTCCGTATCCAAAGAGCTGGAAGTTTTACCAGTTCCATTAAACAGCAATGCTCTGGTACCAAACACACGTAGCAGCCCGTCAAAATACTCCACAAACAACATCTGGACTTCGTTGTCTACTTTGATGAACAGAGAGTGAGCAATGGATAGCAATGGTTTGTAATGTATCAATTCTTGGCATTTCCTCCACAAAAATGATTAACAGACTCGATCTCCCACATGGAACATATTGTCTTCTTCGACGAAAAGAGGATATAAAAGGTTAATTGTAGCAGACGAAAGGTGGGTGTTAGCGCAAAGCAGAGTTTACTTGGATGGGAGTGAAAACTAAAACTCTTTAATCTGCTTTAATTTTCATGCAAAGAGCTTTTGATATAGATGTAACACTTGCCAAGTTCGTCATAGCGCTACTAAGAACTTAGCTGCCGCTCAGCTTCGATTAAATTGTGATTCTCTTTCCTACATTTTTGATATACTCCCACACTTGACAGCAACCAACAGGTGATAACACTTATCCTTCATGGGTTGTAAACAGAGGTGTAAAGAGTACCTAAAAACCATACTTGAGTAAAAGTACAGATACCTTACAGTGAAAATTACTCCACTACACGTTACAAGTCACCAATTCCAAAACAACTTGAGTAAAAGTCTTAGAGTATCTGATTTTAACAGTACTTAAGTATTTTACTTATACTAAATATAGGCTAAAAAATGCACTAGTCAAAGAGACATGCCAGTGAAAAACGGTAACGTTGTGTAGAAGCTGCGGGAAACAGGCTCTATGTGCAGGCATTTAATGGAAAAACTAGAACAAACAATAAGGCAAAACCAAAAGGGAACAAAGAACAGAATGACTGGCAAACAGACAACCATTACATTCAACAACTCACAAGGAACTAAAGAAAAACTAGGGCTATATATACACACACAGGGGGCTAACAAGCTTAACAAGATAAGACACACCTGGGGAGACTAATCAAGGGGAACCAATGAACAAACGGACTACAAACTGACTACAGACACCACGGGAGACAGGAAGTGACATAAAAGTCCAGGGCAAGGCACAGAGAGCATGAAACAAAAACAAGAATGAGTTGATTTGTGAGGAGAGCAATCACGTTTATTTTCTAAAACCAAAATAAAACTGAACACCTCAAAATTACAAAACAAAAAAACAAACAAACAAACAAACAAACAAACAAACAAACAAACAAAAAACAATATCTTTCAAAAAGGTCTCTTCAGTATAATGGATAAATAAAATAATGTTAAGTAAAATTAAAAAGCTGAAGCCTTCTAGCAGTGGATGTGCTGGTTTGGGCCTCATTGCCGGCTGCAGTCATGTCCTCATCTCATATATAAAACACCTCTGATTCACAAATACTTGCTAAGGAACTCGCATTCACATAAAGTAGCCTTGTTGACAAGTTTGGGTGAGTAAGGGCAAAACACAGTACTTGCAGTGACCTGTAGCAGGCACTATCACGTCTTTTGTAGCAGAAATAAAATGCCGCAGAAAAAGCTAGGTCCATGCAAAATGTAATGTGTAACTGCAACACTCATTTCAAATGTAGTGGAGTAAAGAGTACAGATACTCATTCAAAAATGTAGTGAAGTAAAGAATAAAAGTTGCTAATATCTTTGATACTCAGTACAACTACAAAGTACCCGAAAAGATACTCAAGTACAGTAACTAAGTACATTTACTCCAATACATTACACCTCTGGTTGTAAAGGTAAGAAAAATGCCTGGAAGACATGTTTATATACTGAACGTGACTAAAGGCCGACCACACCAAAAAAAAACCTAAAAACAATTTTAGTTAGCACAGAATGAGAAAATACACAGAACACATTTGAAAACATGAGCTGGTCCAAAAGCAGATACAGCAATCAGTCCTATTTAACAGATTATAAAACATATAACTATCATAACTACTACTAATAAACACCTCTGAAGTTTTCATAAAATTACAACACATAATCAAAGACCAAGGCCCAATCCCAATTCTACCCCTTAGCCCTTCCCCTTTCCCTCCGTTTCGTGCGTTCACGTGAAGGGGTAGGGGTGTCTCGATTCTCTTTTGGTTAGAGGGGTAGGGGTAGGGGAAGGGACAGATAGCCCTTCAAACTAAGATTTTTCGGAACCACACTTCAAACGAAGGGGTATGAATTATCTCAGCGTAAACCGGCTTCAGCGGCAACACGGCTGCCCGATCGAACAAAAAGACACATAAATGGAAGTATTTTTGGTATTAATAAAGATTTTAACGAAAAGTAATAATTTGTTTTATGTTACATTCAATCATGAGTTCATATTTACGGTCATGTTACTCAAAGAAATGTTTGCAAAAAATCGCTAATATTTGCTAACTAACGTCATATCATTATAGACTGCACGATAGTGCCACAATATATTTTCATGTCTGATCAGGGCGATAACCACCATAGACATTGAGGGGGGCTAGTCCCCCCAATAATTATAAATCGCTAAACCCTTTTCTCAAATATTGCCAATGCGAGAGAGAGAGAGAGAGAGAGAGAGAATGAAAGTTGCGGTATGCACGTCTGTGAGTTTCTCTTTTTAGAGTGAGTTTACTTCAAAAACAGCGATTTTATCCTCTCGTTGCTGGAAAATATAATGTAGCGATTCAGTATTTAAACTGTTATTAATAAAAGTCGTGGGGCAGCGTTGACAAGTTTCTTTTCTCCTGGATGTGTGAGCTGCGCGATATCTAATGTGTGTGTGAAAAAGTGTTGGCCCCCCTCCTGACTTATTTTTTTTGCATGTTTGTCACAATTTAATGTTTCAGATCATAAAACAAATTTAAATATTACAAATTTAAAGATAACACAAGTAAACAACATGCGGTTTTTAAATGAAGGTTTGTATTATTAAGGGAAAACAAAATCCAAAAACCACATGGCCCTGTGTGAAGAAGTGTTTACCCCCTAAACCTAATAACTGGTTGTGCCACCCTTAGCAGCAACAACTGCAATCAAGCATTTGCGATAACTTGCAATGAGTCCGTTACAGCACTGTGGAGGAATTTTGGTCCACTCATCTATGCAGAATTGTTGTAATTCAGCCACATTGGAGGGTTTTCGAGCATGAACCGCCTTTTTAAGGTCACACCACAGCATCTCAATAGGATTCAGGTCAGGACTTTGACTAGGCCACTCCAAAGACTTCATTTTGTTTTTCTTCAGCCATTAAGAGGTGAACTTGCTGGTGTGTTTTGGATCATAGTCCTGCTGCATAAACCCAGTGAGCTTGAGCTTGAGGTCACAGACTGATGGCCAGACATTCTCCTTCAGGATTTTTTTTAAACAGCAGAATTCATGGTTCCATTTATCACAGCAAGTTTTCCAGGTCCTGAAGCAGCAAAACAGCCCCAGACCATCACACTACCACCACCATATTTTACTGTTGGTATGATGTTCTTTTTCTGAAATGCAGTGTTACTTTTACGCCAGACGTAATGGGACACACACCTTCCAAAAAATTAAACTTTTGTCTCGTCAGTCCACAGAGTATTTTCCCAAAAGTCTTGGGGATCATCAAGATGTTTTCTGGCAAAACTGAGACGAGCCTTAATGTTCTTTTTGCTCAGCAGCGGTTTTCGTCTTGGAACTCTGCCATGCAGAACATTTTTGCCCAGTCTCTTTCTTATTCTTGAATCATGAACACTGACCTTAATTAAGGCAGGTGAGGCCTGCAGTTCTTTAGATGTTGTTGTGGGGTCTTTGTGACCTCTTGGATGAGTCATCGCTATGCTCTTGGGGTAATTTTGGTCGGCCGGCCACTCCTGGGAAGGTTCTCCACTGTACCATGTTTTTGCCATTTGTGAATAATGGCTCTCACTGTGGTTCGCTGGAGTCCCAAAGCTTTAGAAATGGCTTTATAACCTTTTCCAGACTGATAGATCTCAATTACTTTTTCTCATTTGTTTCTGAATTTCTTTGGATCTCGGCATGATGTCTAGCTTTTGAGGATCTTTTGGTTTAATTCACTTTGTCAGGCAGGTCCTATTTAAGAGATTTCTTGATTGCGAACAGGTGTGGCAGTAATCAGGCCTGGGTGTGGCTAGAGAAATTGAACTCAGGTGTGATAAACCACAGTTTTAACAGGGGGGCAAACACTTCTTCACACAGGGCCATGTAGTTTTGGATTTTGTTTTCCCTTAATAATAAAAACCTTCATTTAAAAACTGCATGTTGCGTTTACTTGTGTTATCTTTGACTAATATTTAAATTTGTTTGATGATCTGAAACATTAAAGTGTGACAAACATGCAAAAAAATAAGAAATCAGGAAGGGGGCCAAACTTTTTCACACCCACTATATATATATATATATATTATAGTGTGTGTGTGTGTGTGTGTGTGTTGTGTGTGTGTAGTAAGCAACGCAGTAATATAGACCCGGTAATTAAAAGCTCTAATGCACACCAGTATAGGTGTGTGTATTGTAGGAGCTAGACGACGTAAGATGACGTGTGACGGCATAGTAGTGGTGTCCCAATTCTTAGGGGAATATCTTCACCCTTACCCCTTGACACTTAAACCTTATTTGAATACTATTTTATATGACTGAATGCTGCAATTGACCAACCAGAGTCAAGTATTCCAAAAAGTCGTTTAATATTAAATAATAACCCCAATTCCATAAAAGTTGGGACATTTTGTAAAATGCAATAAAATCAATAATCTGTGATTTTGGAAATAAAGATTTCCAAACTTTTCACTGTCCAAATTAAATATATTTGGTAAATATAAACAAATTTAGATTTTGATGGCTGCAACAACACTCAAAAAAGGTTGGGACAGAGGCAAAATAAAAGTAAAAATTTTAAAGAATATCCAAATTAAACTGTTTTGAAACAGTGCACAGTAAGCAGGTGAATTGGTAATAAGTGAGGGTATCATGTTTTGGTATAAAAGGAGCATCTCAGCAAGCAAAGCATGGCTCATCACTTTGTGCCAAATTACACGAAAGAAAAAAAAAATCAGAAATCACATTTCTCAATGCAAAATTACAAAGAAATTAGGTCTTTCACCAACTACCATACATAATACTGTGAAAAGTTTCAGGTAATCCAGAGAAATCTCAGTCTGTGTAGGGCAAGGCAGGAAACCTCAGGTGAATGTGCATGACCTTTGAGCCCTCAGATGGCATTGCATAAGAAACCGTCATGCTGTGGTGTACTTCGGAAAACTGCTGTCACTTTACACAGTCTGCGGTTGCATCAATAAATGCAACTTGAATCTCTGTTATTCTAGGAGAAAGATATACATGAATTCTATGCAGTGATGCCAGGGGGTTCTCCGGGCCAGAGCTCATCTCAGATAGACAAATAGACATGTGTGCTGTGGTCAGATGAGTCCACATTTCAACTTGTTTCTGGGAAAAATGGATGTTGAGTTCTCAGTCCCAAAGACCAAAGGGACCATCCAGATTTTCATCAGTGACAGATGCAAAAGCAAACGCCTGTCATGGTATGGGGGTGCAGCAGAGCAAACGGCATGGGTGACTGGCATGTGCGAAGGTACCATTGAGGTGGAGGCATATATTGGGATTGTACAGAGACATATACTGCCATCAAGATGATGTCTTTCATGGGAAGTCCATGGCTATTAGATCAAGACAATGTTAGGTCTCATTCTGCATGTGCCACAACAGCGCGGTTTAGGCGCAGAGTGAATGTTCTAGACTGGCCTGCCTGCAGTTCAGATCTGTCTCCAATTGAAAATGTATGATCAGTCTTGAAAAGGAGAATCAGACAATGATAATCACAGACTGCTTAGCATTTGAAGTCTTTTATCAAGCGTTTTGCTTGCAAAACTTTAACAATTAGTATCCTCAATTCCTAAACAATTAAACATTTTAATCAAAAAGAAAGTTGATGTGAAGCCGTGTTAAACATGCCTCTGTCCCAACTTTTTTGGAGTATGTTGCAGCCATCAAAACCAATATTTGTTTATATTTACAAAATAAAATTTGGCCAGTGAAAACATTGGATTTTTTTTCTATGTACTTTAGTCAATTAAATAAAGGTTAAAGAGAATGAACAAATAACATATTCTTGTTTTTATGGCATTTCACAAAACATCCCAACTTTTCTGGAATTGGGGTTGTGCAATAAATCATTAGAGTAGAAATCATAGGACTACGCTAAAGGAATAGTTCACCCAAAAATGCAGTTTTGCTCAAATTTACTCATCCTCAGGCCATCCAAGATGTAGATTAGTTTGTTTCTTCATCTGAACAGATTTGGAGAAATTTTGGCATTACATGACTTGCTCACCAACTCTGCAGTGAATGGGGGAATTTGAATTTCAGTGAATCAATATAATTAAAACTGGGAAATAAATAGATTGTTTCAGGAAGATTGGGGTCAGTAAGATTTTTAAATAATAAAGAAAAAAGTAATTAATGCTTTTATTTTGCAAGGATGCATTAAATTGATCAAAAGTGACAGTAAAGACATTTATAATGTTGCAAATAATTTCTATTTCAAATAAAAGCTGTTCTATTAATGAAAGAATCCTGAAAAAAACGTATCATGGTTTCCACAAAAAATATTAATTAGCACATCTGTTTTCAACACTGATGATAATAAAGCATCTTGAGCACCAAGTTGGCATATATCAGAATGATTTTTGAAGAATCACGTGACACTGAAGACTGGAGTAATGGAATAAACATTCTCAGACACACACATACAGTACATGTGCAAATGTAAAAGCACCCACCCAAACGAAAACAACTCATAACAGAGTTAAATCCCTGTCCAGAAGTATGTGCACGCACAGACACACAGATTTGTGGGAGTATGAGTGAATCAGTGCGATCAGTGCCAGCTTCCGCAGTGCACCTGCTCAGGCTCCAGAACCTTACCCCGCTCACATACATAGAGTGAGATCATCCTCCAGGAGCAGTGCTACGGAAACATTCCTCAGGAGTGAAACTGTCTTCCACCTATTCGGGAAAAACATCTCCTTTATTTTTTTTCAGAAGCACTTGTTTTGCCTGCTGCTTGGATGCAAGGTCCCTCTACTTTACTAGGGGAAGTGTGGCACCCGGTTCTTTATGCCACCCATGGGAGAGAGCGTGTCTGTTTATGGGTAGGATGTTATGTCCCTATGACCCTTGAGTAAACCCGGCTGTTACTGTGCGATCAAAGTCCTGACATCAGTCTGGCGAGGAAAGCTGTTTGTTTTCACAGCATGTCTGGCCGGGGTGAGATGACTGAAGGCAGACTTCCCATTTACTCGGTTCCCACACCATGAGAGAGAAAAGCAAATGCAATGATGTCACGCTGTGTGCCTGATTCCAATTAAGTGCTCTATTAGCATGCAAAGCTGGCAAAAACTCACGGTGTGTTCCAATTCTTTTCAATAGGCTCACTCACACACTCACATTTTTTTAACTCCTAACATGTCCAGTAAACACTTTAAAATACAAATCTAGTCCGATTTTACAGGAATAGTTCATCCACAATGAAACTTCTGTTATTATTTGTTCAACCTCAGACAAAAGTAAAATCAGCCACAAGGTAAGATGAGCCACATCTTGTTTCAAGGCAACCATAGACAAAATAAAGCACTCAACATCATTTTCAGGAAGAGACAATAATTTCATTGTATATGTGGTGAAGGAAATCATTTCATTTATGTGCAAAAATTAGATTTTTCTCTTTTCAAGTGAAGTCCGGGAATGTCCACAGTTACAATGATTTACAGAAAACTGATGTAGGAGCATTTTTAGACACTTTTGAGATTAGTTTTTGCTCTCTACTAAAAACTAAACAGTTGGAAATTAACAAAAAAAGCATCATAAGAAAAAGCCATAATGAAAATGGCTTTGGAAAAGACATGCCTCAAGATGTTTCAAAATTGTGTTCCTGGTTTCCTTGTGTGTTCCATAAGAAACAAATAAGAACATTTTAAAACAACATTCTGATTTATATTTATCCAAAAATTACAAATTCTGTCATCATTTACTCACCTTCACATCATTCCAAACTGTATGACTTTCCTTCTTCTGTAGAACACACAAGAAGATAATTTAAAAAATGTTGGTAACCAAACCAATTTGACTTCCACTGTATGGACAAAATTAAATAAATCAATACAAATAAACAAATAAATAAATAAACATGGAGACATTTCTCAAACCATCTTCTTTTAAGTTTCACTGAAAAATGGAAGTCATACAGGTTTGGAATGACATGAGGGTGAGTAAATGATGACAGAACTTTCATTTCTGGGTGAACTATCTCTTTAACTGGACAGATCACCCAAAAATGAAAATTACTCCATGATTAACTCACCCTCAAGATTAACTCACCCTCACCCATCTTAGATGTACAGTATATGACTTATTTCAGACAAATACAATTGGAGTTATATTGAAAATTGTCCTGGTTCTTCCAAGCTTTATAATGCAGTGAATGGTGGTCAAGATTTTGAAGCCCAAAAAAGTGCATCCATCATAAAAAGTACTACACACGGCACTGGCGGGTTAATAAAGTCCTCCTGAAGTGAATCGATGCGCTTTTGGAAATAAAATATCCATATTTAAAACTTTATAAACCGTAATCTCTACCTTCCGCTAACTGTCATACTCACATTCACGAGAGAGTGGCGTTCCAGCAGATGACGTAGAACGTAGACCTCTGTAAAATACGGCGAGAATATGCTATCGCAAGAACTACAAGTTTTATTTACAGCAATGGAAATTCTCCTCTTGGCTTTTATCTAAATCCTCCGACATTTTTCTTTAAAAAAAACCTCGGTTTGTACTTCTAATTCATGACCGACCGGTGTTTTGTTTTGCTCTCTCATCTATGCTTCTGTGTTCGTCACTTCTCACTGGAGCTTACGCTACGCCTACGACCATAGGCGGAAATCCAGGGGGGGTCGGATGAGACAGGACCCCCCCATTAAGGGTTGTCCCCCCTAAAAATATGATTAAAAACCATGCTGTGTATTGTAAATAACAATGTTTTATACTTGAAATAATAGTGTAAGTAGTAAAATAACACAAACGAGGCAAAAATGCATTTTAAGTTTATAAATATTTTGAGTCTCCCCCTCCCTTGCCTCACAGTGCTTTGGTCCAAACCTGCTTTCCTCTTTTACATCACCTATACACACACACGAGTCCGCGTGAGAGAGAACAAAGCATAGTGTGAGAACTCCAGGTAAGTAAGGCTGTCAAGGCTATTTTTTTCACTTAAACATAGGATAAAGTGATTATTTTCTCTTTAATACAGATGTTGCCAATGTATTTTCTGATGAGTCCGCTATGTTAGCAATAAAAATGTTACCTGCTTGAGGGAAAGGGTTGCCAGGTATTTACAACAAAACCCGGACAATTGCTACTCAAAACTAGCCCAAACTATCCACGTTTCGAGGGGGTCCCCCTGTAAAAATCGCATTCCGGGAGCTAAAATACACGTTATTGGGGTCGCTTAAACCCGCGGACATGAAAAACAACCCGCAGCAACAGTGATAAAGAATCCCAATTCCATGGGAAAACCGCTGACTTGGCAACAATGTGACGGATAGTAATGTCTACAACGGACACGAGTGCTGTCTCGTCGCGACCACAACAGCTTTAAGTTGTCTAATTTGGCACGGTCTCCCTGCTACACTAACAGTAGTAAGGCTTTCCTCTGTGTATACGTACCCTTACAAGTACAATTTTAGCTGTATTATTTGTGTCCCCTTCAAAATTGCTCTTGTGAAATTTTATGTTTATTGCCCCCCCCCAACTGTTAGACGAAATGTACGCCCCTGCCTACGACACGTATTCCACTGGAACGCCACTCTCTCGTGAATGCGTGTATGACAGTTAGCGGAAGCTAGAGATTATGGTTTCTAAAGTTTTGAATATGGATATTTTTCTTACAAAAACGCACCAATGCAACACTTCAGGAGGCCTTTATTAACCCCCCAGAGCCGTGTGGAGTGCTTTTTATGATGGATGGATGCACTTTATTGAACTTCTATTGGACTATTGAATATCAACACCCATTCACTGCCATTATAAAGCCTGGAAGAGCCAGGACATTTAGTTTTATTTTAATTCAATTTTTTTTAAATATAACTCTGATTGCATTCGTCTGAAAGAAAAATGTCATATACACCTAGGACGCTTCGAGGGTAAGTAAAACACAAGCTAATTTAAATTTTTGGGTGAACTATCCCTTTAAGTCAGAGAAATGAAATGGTCATTTGTTAACAAGAACGTCTATTTTGCACCGCTATTAGCACAGATGTGTCAAACAAATCCTGGTAAAACATGAACAGGGGATTGCAATGACTTGCAACTGTTACAGCCTCTGTTTTTTTGCAGCAAATGAAGGACAGCCATGTATGCAGGGCCGTATTAACCATTGGGCTAGGCGGGTCTGAAGCCCCGGAGCCAGAGCAAGGAGGGGGCTAGTGATTGGCTGTGGGGTAAATTGACTGGCACGCCGATCGCAAAGGTCACCACGCCCCCCACTTATTAGCACTGTAGAGCCTTTAGTTGAGCTTTTCCATAAATTCCATGCATTACCATTTGAGATTGAAGGATAAAGTCTGAATTTGGCTTACCAATCAAATGCATTTATTCTATATTTGACATTTGAACAATATGTGCATGTATCTATCATCGCTGCCCAGTAGCCTATGTCTGCATTCACCACCACTCTTCACTTCGTTCTGGAGTAATCTGGAAATGGTCGCGCAAAGAAAAATATTCGATAAGTAAAAATGTCAGCAATTCTGGGCTCAAAAAATTTAAAACTTCAAATACAAACAACAGAAGAAAAAAAAACATAAGTTAGTCAGTAAAATCCCCAGCTATCAGGTTATTTTACTAAAGCTGATGATGGAGTGGGAGTTGCTGGAACAGCAAGTGAACCGGGTACATGGAGCAGAAACAAAAACCCCACAGCGTCATCGTCTACACAGATTTTAGGTCAGCTTCATTATTAACTGGATGTAGCCTATATTGTTTTTGTGTTTGAACAAACTCTATATATTCATTGGGATTGGGAGATAATCCGGTAGAAATATATAAATCATTTTGCCCGTCAAGATGTAGGCTAAATTTATAATTTAAACGTGTTTTAAGCAGGTTTTAAAACAAATGGTTTAAACTGTTAATGAACATTAAGCAGTGGGGCAGAATTCATTCTGTTAAATGTGGGCATTAAGACGGTTTCAGCCTGATTTTCACGCGGCACGCACCTGCTAGTATTGCGACTGACTAAACTTTTCGCTCCTTGTGCTTAAATGTTCAAATACACAGTTATGTGCCAAAAATACCCGTCTTTGCAAGTATCCTCGTAAACACAGTTATTTGTGTCTTATTAAATGAACGTTAATAGTTAAAGATAAAGCATGTGTGTTAGGCTGTGGTTGCCGGAATTTTACCGTAAAAAATACGGTAGCAACGTTTTAGGTTTTATGGTTTTAACTTAAATTTACAGTTAAATACCGAAATTTCATTAACTGATATAATGTTAATACACCAACCTATTGAAATACTGAAATCTGGTTTGTAACTTTGTAATAAACTGATAACCACCAAATGCAGGTGGTGATGAAAAAGTCACATGATGAACCAAAGCAGCTTTTAAATAATAACATATATAGAAGGTGCACAGTGTCATTCACACAAACACTAAACATCATCATGGTAACACTCATGAAACTGAATTAATGCAATAAACATTAATTTAACAATTTGGTGTAACACACAACCCTAATATACAGAACTGATAAGAACAAACTAAGAAGAAACATGTTATTTCAACAAAAAAACATCACATTTTTAAATGTAACGCAGGGAATTCTGGAAATGTTAATTTACGGTTATTCATTGTAAATTATACGGTATTTTTCACTTCCAAAAACGGTATACTACCGTAAAATTAATGTCCAATACATGTAATGTCCAATACGGTTTTTCACCGTATATAGTAGGGGAATTTACCGTTAACCATTTAACAGGTTTTTACTGTAGCATTTTTACAGTCTTTTACCATAAAATTCACGGTCCTTTCTTGCAGTGTGGATTAGCCTATATGATGAGATCTTAAATGGATAGTTCACCCAAAAATGAAGATACTGTCATCATATACTTAAACTCAAATTGTTCTAAACCTCTATGAATTTCTTTGTTCTCCTCAGCATAAAAGAAGATATTTGGAAAAATTATCGCAACCAGTTTCTGCTCCCCATTGACTCCAAAATTTTATTTTTTATACTATGGAAGTCATGGAGGCCCAGCAACTGTCTGATTACCAGTATTGTTCCAAATATATACTTTTACAATCAACAGCAGAATGAATCTCATACAGGTTTAGAACAACAACAGAATTTTTGGGTGAACTATTCCTCTAAAGCAGCATAATATAGCCTAGCTGTTGTTGCCATTTGTGTCAATAATGTAACTCAAACATCAGAAAGAAAATCACTTACTCTCCTTGACTGCACTTTTGAAAATCGCTTTTGTAAAATAAATAAGAATGACTGTATATTGAATATATACAGTGGAGACCATTCAGTCTATTTGTAAATTTTCTTTATACATCATAATAGCCTAAGTTTTTCAAGTAGGTCAATTACTTATGATCTTTGTTCTGTTGTAGCCTAATTTGTGACTGTTTACTTGTCTTCAGTAAGTTTATTTTTACTTAGGCTAGTATTATTTTTTTGTGATATTGAAATTGGTAACGAAAATAATGAAATTTCAGTGCATCAAGAATTTTGATATGGGATAAAAATATTATTTAAAAGCTATATATATATAATATATATATATAATATATATATATAATTATTGTGTGGGGGGCCCTGCAATAAGTCATAGCCCCGGGGCCCAGTGCAATCTTAATGCGGTCCTGCATGTATGAGATGAGAAAATCCCTCACATGTTTCCTATGACAGTTTAAAAATCAGATAAGGTATCATAATCGCTTTTAATCACTGTGGAGCACATTCAGAACCTTCCAGAAAATGCTGAAAAGTTGCTGATTCTGGCCACCTTTTAATCGAAGGCTTGTAAAGAACAAGACGTTACTCTGCCACTAAAGAGGAAAATATAGAATCACCCATACGTATCTGGCTTGGAGTAAGACTATGATCTTTATGATCATCTCCTCATCAATCTCATTTTCACAATTCCACATTTGGACTTGATTTAACATGATGTTCTTTTCTGCTTTAACAGCCATAACGTGTCTGAAGTCTAACTTGGACAGGGCAACATCAGCGGTGGAGGAGGACAGGCAATGGGCATGCCTTTAAAGTGATAAAGGGGAATGGATGAAGATAGAGGAAAATATAACAGGGAAGCCAAAGGCTGTCATGGTGCAAACACAGTTTGGGACTCCGCACTATATTTGGTAAAAGTACCGCTAAAGTGGGAGGACATGTGTTCTGCATCAGTCTCTTTTATAGAGCTAATGATACAGGTGTAAGCCTGAAATCATTTACATATGAACAAGGGCATAGCAACCAGTATAACGGGGGGATATGATCATTATATTTCAGGAGTTTCATTTTGCTTGGCCGCAGTTCCAGAGTATAGCCTGCCACATAAAACGACTTCAAGACCAAACAGAAGCATTATCCAAAAGATTGTATTGTCAAAGCACAAGCTGCTGAGCGTTCAATTTTCTCTGTCTTTCACTTTTTCTCTCTCTCCATCTTTAATATACATAATACAATATTTCAAATTTAAGATGGTATGATGTTTTAATAGACTAACATACATGTATAATACAATATTTAGACTTTGTTTTATAAATATTTTTTTATCTTTCTTTTTCTCTGTATTTTACAATGAACCGAATGTTAAAAAAATATTTTGTAACACTGTAAATGTAACTGAAATTTTTGATCAATTTAATTTATAGAATTAATTTATTTCATTCAAAGAAGAAGAAATCTTACTAACCCCAATCCTTTGAACAATGTATGTGCTTTTTGTACTACAAACACAGGCATAGTTAGTCAGTTCGTTTATTTAAATAAATGAAGAGAAGAAGAAGAAAAAATTGGTAGCAAAAGTGAAGTGCCTTGGATTTAAAGTTTCTGATGTTCATCCAAGGTTAACATATTATATTTTTTTCTTCATCCTAAAAGGCTTCTAATCATTACCAGAATCAACTTTTGACGTGGCTCTGTCCTTCCCCAGCTTCAAGGTGTTCTTTCTAATTGTATTTACAACACTTCACAGTTTAAGCTGTGAGCAGATCAATCATCGGATATGTCTGACACATACAAAACAGAGCATTTTCAGGGAGACAAATGTGTGTCTTACGTCCTTATGGAGCACAGCAAGTCCAGTATCAAGACCTGCTTTCAAGGCCTTCTGAAGAACCATTGATCATCTGTGTGAAAAATCGATTCACATCTCTGACGCTGGTCCTATAGAGCACAGTAAGTTCCTAAGTACGAAGACCAGGGGGACTTGAGAGGTGATGAAAAGCACAACTTTAGAGTTGGAGGCCTTGGGCAGAACGCATAAGTGTGTCTGAGGTGGGCTCCTATTTGGCATGCCAGGACCTTTCAGGTTAGAACATATTCATTCTACTCAGCAAACCCTGGCAGAACAATAACACAGACTTCATCGAGGATCACACTGTCTGATAAATGAGGATTAGAATGAACATACATTCACCCTGATTGGGGTGAGAGTTTTTGGTGTTCATGGAGAAATCCCATGTGATATCCATTATGCCCAGGATAGAGATATAATATGTCTCACATATTGATTTAATATTCACCTTAAACGGTTTCAACATGGAGGGTATTTCATATCATGCTGCAGGTTATTTCAGATTATTAATAATTGAGGGGCCAAATGGGATGCTTTATCCAGAACTTTTCAACACAATAAAGCAGAAAATACAGGCAATATGTCACAATTATCACAGGCCAGAACGAATGAACTATAAACGAATGATCAACTGTCGAGTGTATGAGGTGGGCATTCACACTGAATTCAGACTAAAACGCTCCATCGTGGTCTCATCTGACTGCAATCTGATCCCATAACACAAATGAGCTGTTTTTATGCTTTTTGGTAAACTCTAGATGTGCCTTCTTTTTAGGGAAGCGTCTTGCGTGCTTCCCTCCCACATGATCCAGTTGACTAGTTCACCTTTATCTGCTTTCTGCTACTGAACTGTGAAGCTAAATAAAAGTGATCTTTGGCTTCGCTCGTGGTTTTGTCTTGAATGATCACCCTGTCTAGGGAGTTTCTTTGCCTTCTGATGTGGCTTCCATTCCCAGATAATAGGACCAATCGTGTCAACTGGAATATCTAACCACTTGACTAATTCTCTAAATTTCCGCATTTGTTTTACTTTATCTCTGGAATGGTCCTTACTCTTCATTTTAACAGCCGTCCCTCAGATTTACAACCCTTAACTGCAGAGCATTTAGCCATAAATTGTGGTGGATTTTTTAATTCACAGGTAGAGATAAATTATAGGGCAAACTGTATTGGGAATTTCCTTGCACAATCAAAGCCTCTGAATATCTTTAGAAAATATGAATGCATTTTTATTGCATTGTTTCATTATTTTCAACATAAAATACAGCCACATTATTTCATTTTGTGGTTCAGTCTAAGTGCTGGAAAATTCAATTAAAATGAATTTAGATTTCATATATTCACGTGCAGTCAGTTTCCTTTATCACAAACTAAACCCTGGCAGGATGATCAAGACCCCAGCGTGAGGCAGAGGGATCTTGTTTCACCCTGAAGGGGTATAATTTGCGATAACGACTGGAAAATACTGAACGTATATTATCCCGCTTATTACACAGCTACTTCCAAAATAAATGGGCATTAAGTGTTTTTTTCTCCTTTTGGTCTTTTAGCCTTTATTGTAGAATACAGCAGAGGCAGACAGTTATAAGTGGATATTATATATCTCAAATGTTTTGTATAAGCTCATTTCATAATTTACCTACCTGTCTCAACTTTGGAGTGATCAGTCCGCTCTGTCACCTTCTCTTGACTGATTAGGTAATCAACAATTCTCACTCCGATTGGTGGCTCTGCATGAATCCATTCTATAATGACCAATGAACTGCTGGGCTCATATGAATGGGATAGCTTGAGCCTGGAGTACAGGAGTATAAAATCAACATCGATTATTTATAACTTAAAGGGGTCATATGATGTTGCTAAAAAGAACATTATTTTGTGTATTTGGTGTAATGAAATGTGTTTAGGCGGTTTAAGGTTCAAAAAACACATTATTTTCCACATACTGTACATTATTGTTTCTCCTCTATGCCCCGCCTTTCTGAAACGTGGCGATTTTTACAAAGCTCATCCGTCTCCAGTGCGTTGTGATTGGCCGAAAACCTCAAGCATGTAACGGAAACGTTACACCCCTTACCATACTGTGATGCCTTGTTCCGGCCGGAGCGATGAGACAAAATCATTAAAATCCATTATAAACGAGGCATTTGTTGCATCCAGTGGGGACATAATTACGGATTATAATGACTTATACTGTCTTTTTACGCGTTGCATTGCATTGCGCCGCGTAAAAATAAAACCATGTCTGCATTTGTGATCGGAGAAATTACAAACAAGCTCTACTCTACACTGCTTAAAACTCGCGTTTGAATCGTCAGTGGCAAATTCTTTAAATATAAAAACGTACTTACAGTCTGTGAGTCAGAACAGTAGAACAGTCTGTGAGTCACACTGTAGTCTACTCTACCAGGATCAGGAAACAGTCCTCCATAAATTGCGCTGGACACATCGGAATATTTGGGTTGAACTGTTTGGAACAGTGTTGTAAATACAACTTAACCACTGATTTCTAGTCGTGTCCTCTTTTGGAAGGCCAAACAAAGTAGTTTCGCTTTCACAATGAAATACAGCGTCACACACGGCGGGCTAGAGGGAGCGGAGAGGCGGCGGCTTAGAGTGAGCAGAGGCCGGAGGCTAGAGTGAGCAGCGGCCGGCGGCTAGAGTGAGCAGCGGCCGGCGGCCTAGAGTGAGCAGAGGCCGGCGGCTTGAGTGAGCGGTGGCGGGCGGGCTTGCGGCAACCACATGTGGCGACCCCGGGCTTGACTCAGCGTCGTCCACGGTGAAAGCCGATCGGCGATCCACAGCACGAAGTTGATGCATTTCCTCAGCAACCAGCACAGATCAACTCCAGTCATGAAGAAGCGGATATCGTCCTCTTTTAGAAAGCCAAACAAAGTAGTTTCGCTTTCCCATAACGAAACACATAGCGACTTCACGACATGGCAGCGGCGGCAGCAACAATACTACAGTGAGAATAAAAGTTATGCCTTCTTTTTTTGCGTGAACATTTGGGCGGCGTTATGCAAATCTTCCCACACGTGCGTGAGAGACCATAGTGGGGGTCAGTGGTTGAGAAAGAGCCGTGTTTAGGTAGGCGGGTTGAATCTTAACTGTTTAAAGATATCTCTTTGAATTGAGACTTAGTCTTTGAACTTTACAGAATATTCTTTTATGGCAACAGAGCTGGTAAAACCATCAAAGTGAGGAAACGGTAAAAAATTTTAAATGAATCATATGACCCCTTTAATGTTTGACCAAGATCAGAACTTTTACTTTAAAACTTCACTTGTTGAGGATATTCAAGTTATAAATTCCCTGAACTCACATGGGTTGAGGCAGAGGAGCGCAAGTCGGGAGTCCATCTGTGCCAAAGGCATTGGAGTCACATCGACACCAGTCATCAATAACATCACCTTTAGCAGAGCACCACAGTACACTCATCATAGCCTCCTGCAGAGCCTATATGAAAAGACAAAATGCAGAGCATGTTATAATAATAATAATATTAATTATAAACAATGATTATATTAATCACATTTATATAACACTATTCACACACAGTGAGCTTACAGAAAAGTGGGGGAAATGTCTTATCCCCCACTAGATGCAGCTATACCTGGATGATGATATTTGTGTGGACCACACCTGTTGGAAGAGGTGAGGACTTGTGATTTTTTTTAAAATAATTAATTATAAATAATTTTTACTTGAAAAATTATTATTTTTAATTATTGTCAAGTAATTATATTTAAATAATTATCATTAATTCAAATGAATATAAAAAAATAATTTATATTTTATTTTATTTCTTTATATTATTATAATTTTTTTTGAATTATTATTATTATGTTTTTTGTTTTTTTAACACTTGCTATTGTTATGAAAAAGCACCGTTGTTCCCATCACTATACTGGTGCAATAGGTCACACACAGACCACCTGCCAATTTCAACTTCACTAAAACATTGTCCACCCCGCAACCTTTGTTTTCCCCAGGAGGTGTCCCAGCCTGGCTAATCGCTGCTTAGCTTCAGTGGGGAACCTGGCAAGAGCTGTGGGGTGAGAGTATAACATTATGCGTCACAGATACCTGGTAGGTCTCGTTGCTGTTGACCAGTTCGTAGACTGGCGTGGCTTTAGTGATGTTGAGCAGCACAGGTTCTGCAGGACGTGCAGGCCCAGGGCTCATGTGGCAGAGGTGGCAGGACAGAGGGCACTGGCCCTGGCTGATGCAGTCCATGCGCACCCCCGTCGCCATGCGCTTGGCACCCGAGTCCAGCAGGCTGGCAATGTATGCTGGGTAAGTAAGCGTGCGTGGCTCTTTGTCCCGCTCTTCCGACTCATCTGACGGAGAGTTTCCTGAAAAACAGAATGATTTAGATTTGAAAATTATAGTTAGAATAATTCAGCCTTTAGAATAGGGCTGTTTACGCAATAAAATTTCAATTATGATTAATGGTTAACAATTATGATTATGAAATGTTTATAAAATAATATTACAAAAATAATTATGTAACTATTAAGTATGAATAATATTGTCAGACTCGTTCGTGTTTGCTCGTATGTGTGCCATGACTGGTTTTTACATGTGTTTTATTATGCCATTAGTGGTTCTTCCTGTTCCGTCTTATTAATGTATATTGTTCCTTAGTTCAAGGTGGGGTCTCGTCATCCCATCCTCTAGTCCTGTGTATTTATAATGAGTCCAGTTCTTAGTTTAGTCGTCCGGTATTGTGTATGTGTCAGCCTCTCCTGCTATGTGTGTTTTCTTGGTTCCTTTGATATCATTAAAATCTCCTTGTTGATGTACTCCCCGTCTCCTCATTCCTCGCTCTGCGCTCCCTCACAGTAGCGAACGTGACACAAATTTTAATAAATAATAATACATTTTTATTAATAAATAATTATTTACATTAATTATAATGTATCATAAAAATAAAATATTTAAATAATTGAATAATTATTATATTAAAACATTATGTATTCAAAACATTGAATATTAAAATAACATTAAATGATTTAAATATTTGCTTCTATCTGCCCTATTTAAACAATTATCATAATTTGAGCATGAAATGAAACTGTCTATTTATTCTGTAAAGCCTTGCTTCTATTTAAGCCCATCCCTAACTCTATTGAATTAAAATTCATTATATATAAAATATATGAAACTCTTATTCTAAATTTAAACATGTAAATTAAAATAATTAAGTAATTTAATTGCAAAAAAATAATATGCAATACTGAAAGAATTAAATTGCATACCCAATATTGCTCTTTTGCCCATTCAAACACTGAATCATCACGAGCATAAATGAACCTGGGCATTTGTTCTATAAAGCTTTGCTTCTATTTTAAGTTATCTGAAAATTAATTAAAATATAATATTAAAATACCCTATAAATGGTTTTGAATTAGATTATTTATATAATTAATGACATACTTAAATACAAATAAATATGCAAATTGCAAAATATGCTGATTAATTAAGTTAGATAAAATTAGATAATAAAACTTCAGACACTAAATCATCATTTGAGCCTAAAATGAAACTCTATTGAGTAAAGCTTTGCTTCTATTTTAAGCCCATCCCAAAAGTATAAGAGCTAACAGTTGCTTACTCTGCAGCCCTCCACACACACAAAAGCTATCAGCAAGCTCAACAGCCAATTAGGGAATACCCTTTCACTGCAGCACACTTTAATAAAACACATACACACTCGAGATTTTAAACACGCGCGCACGCACACACACGCACACGCACACACACACACAAATAACAAACCACAGAGATTTTATGAGCCAACAGTGTGAAAAGAAAATACAGTGTGAGAACCCATTATTCCTTCAGCCTTTCGCAATATCAAACAGGCCACGTTTAGCCCAACATTTTGCATAAGAGACACACAAGGAAATGAAAACGCAGCACCCCATAGTACACTTAATAATAAAGCAACAAAAGCACTTTGAAAAATGCAAACATATCAATCAGTCCTACCAAACCAAGTTTTGTTTGAGATTTGCTTTGAGATCCAGTTGCAAATTTTACTTATTTAATTTAAGATTTAATTTATTTGGGGATAATCAGAGCAGTTCTTTCTTTCTTATTCAATATCTAAATGGGTTCTGGTCTGCAGAAGAAGTGCAAATAGTTATGTAGCTGGCTTTTTGGGATGTCAAGTCATCCTACCCACTCTCAAGCTCTTTACAAAATAAAACAATTTATTAATTACTCATAGAATTCTAAATCATCTAAATTGTATCTTCCACTGTATTTCTTTGAAATAAAGCACTGTAGCTGTGCCAAGAAAACAAAAAGCTCTTAAAAAGGTTCCTCAAAGTTAATGGATTAAATGACCTGTAAATTGCAAATTTTGGATGCTAATCAGAAAGCTTGAGCTCCTTAGAAAATACTAATGTGTTAAAAGTGTTTCATCAAACTCAATGCCAGCTGTTGATTAAGAAGGCATTACCAATATTACGCTTAGCTGGTGCTTTAATTAGACAGAGTGAGAGAATGAAAAAACAAGAAGAAGTGGGGAAGAAGAAATAGGGAAGGCTGGAAGAAGAGAGCAAGAGAGAGAGAAACAGTGGGAGAGCTTCACACTCTACAGTGTGCCAATTTGCTTCGACATTTTCTCTACAGCTCTGGGTTTTGACAGTTATGAAACCGGCTTGATGCATTGCAGGCCAAATTAAAATAGGAGAGTGAAGGAAAACATCTCATTAGATAACTTTCATTTTAGTCAGTTGATTTGCATGAAAAAGCACGGAAAATCTTGTCATCTGTAGTGTCTTTTTAAGTTTAGAGCTCTTCTCGGTAAAGAAAAAGCCTTTGATATTCTCAGTGGTTTGAAGGATTGCCATTTATGATTGCATGCAAATTGTCAGCTGTGACAAAGGTGAGCATTTGGAAATTCCTCGGTACCACAAACCAGCATATTTTTTATCAGCACCAACTATAGATATTCCCTAAAATAAGACCTGTGCCTAACAGCCAAAACACTAGATGGCACAAGAGCTCTAGGAGGGGATGCCAACCGCACATGAAAGCAGAAGGGAGGGGGTGACCTAACAAATTGCATTATCATGTCTGCAGGTATCCGAAAACACAATCTGCATGATAAATCACGAAGATAATGAATATTGCTTCCCCTTTTCTCATGTTTTTGACAAGTATGGAAAAGGATGAAACATCAAAATCGAAAGTCATGAATTGCTCTGCATGTAACCAAAATCCAAGGAGCTTTCGGTCAATAATCAGGACATTTAAGCACCCCAGTCAAGCAATTTAAATGTGTTGCAATGCGTCTAGGCTCAGGATGTATTTGAACATTCTAGCAAAGACTTGACAAGCTAATCTCACAAGAAAGATGTTGCATGATGATTATCACACAGTCCTTATTCAAGCACCTGCTTTGTTTGGAGTGTATGTGGATTGAGTTTTAAATATCCAATCACAGGGAGCTCAATGCTAGTCCACAATAACATGTAAATACTCTTCCAGCCAGTCTCTTTCCATCTCACTTCTCTCGCCTCTCCCGACCAGCTTTTCAATCTTCCTTGTGTTTGTTTTATTCGACCGGTTTACACATGCAGCTGCTGGTCTTAACTGACATGCCCCTCTGTCTCTTAATAAAAGCTGCCGGTGTGGTACAGGTGGGAGTGACTGGGTTTATTTACCTGTGATTGGACCTGCCTGCAGACACAAAGAGCAGTGACATCTTGTTTGTGAGGTGCGAGGGCTAAACTAATTCATCTGTTGGCACGGTGTAGCTGGTAACGCTCCCCGGGACCTCACTCTGCAATCCGACCTGACCTGCTAGACTGAGGGGCTTGAATCTGAAGCAATTTGCAATAGATTCTGAAATGCCTCACATAGAAGTGACAGGGGGCTTTATTTTTATTCTCAAACAAGAACAATGAGGCTTATATCTAAGCCATATTTCACGGTAATTGTCACAATGTACAATACAGGACACTGTTTTGAGCTGTAACTGCAAGGAGGAGAGACTGACAGGCAACAATTTAGGGATTTTTTTTGGCGATAAAACCAGGTGAGAATGACTCACATCAATGCAGGTTGTGATTGTGCAAACATTGTTAATGGGAACTAAGTACCAGGAATGTAATTTGTGTTGTGCACTACATGACATAAAATTATTTTTGCTGTTTATTGTTTTAGTCATAGTTGGATGTCTTTAAATGTAGTCAATATTTCGGCATGCCATTAATGTTAGTCATCAAGTAATTTTAATTGGCACCAATTTTTTTGTTTAATTTACAAAAATAATGTTTTAGAGGATGAGTGCAAAATGGCTTTTTTTTCTTTCTAGACTTTTCTTCCTTGAAAAACAACTTTATGGATAATATCTTGCAGTGCTATTTTTTCTCATCATATTTTCAACATTTATTTTTAAATAAAATTTTAAGGAAATAAGAAAATTCTATTCAATAATAATGTATCAACATTTAACTACATGCGAAAATTCTTTGAAAAACTAAAATCCTTTATGTGACCAATAATATTCTTTTTAAAAACAAAAGGGAATTGTTACTATCTTGCATTTTTTTCTAATCATATTTTCATTAACATGTTTTATTTCTATAATAATAATAACAATAATAATAATAATAATAATAATGCACATTTCTCAACTTCTATAACATTAAAGTAATTAAAGCCTTCATTAAAAAAAACATTTTTGACAGCAATTTAATTAATGAGATTAACACTCCATTTCGATTTCTAGTTGTAGCTGCAGGTTTAGGAGAGCGGACCACTGGAACCCCTACAGCCACAGTGCCATAATCAAACATTTGCAGTCTGCTGTAAGTATCCCTTGGAGTTAGAGGACGATCTCAGCAACAGGGATTCTGTGCCAGCCAGGTGCAGTTTCCCGGGTCTTATCTGTCTGTGCACGGCAAGCAGCTGGCATGCTTTTCATGAGCGGATTACATGCTAACGGTGCTGTTCTCTCATACTATCATTTCCGCTTTTCGGGGGACATGCCGACCTTCAAGCACGGCTCAAAACTTTCACCCCTTTTAATTGATGGATGATTTAGAGGATGTGTGAAAGACTTCTGAAAGACGACGAAGAAACAAGATGAAATGCGATACGACAGATGCATTAATCTGAGATTAGAGTAGAGTTATTAGCCTGGGGAGCATTAGATTGTATAGTGAGGGGAACTCTGAGACAGAGATGGGCTCTGCCATTTTCTTATTTCACTTCTCTGTCCAAGGCTAAACTATTTTGAGTCTTTTATACAAAAAAAGTGCTGAAATATGCATTATACCTCTTATCCTCGCAGTGTAGGATGATCCAACCTGTCTCTGATAAAGAAAAGGTGCAAAAATATTTTGAATGTGGAAGATAAACTAATTTCACAAAAAGATTGAATTTTGCAGTTCGGATAAGAAACATAATGGTTTTCTCTACGTGTTTGTTACAGATACTGTTTGTAAAACAGGTTGTTTCCAGAGTTTTTGTTGTACATTTAAACATATTATAACCAATAAATGTTCAAAGAGACAGTTTCAAAGAGTAACATTTGGACATAGTTTACGGACCCTCAAATCAATGGGGTCCAAAAAAACTTTGAATGGGGGGAAAATGGGGGAAGGGGGGGAAAGGGGCAGTCAAAAATATTCTCCAGAATTATGTGTTATCACATACTCACCTTCAAGTCAATGGGCCTCACAAAACTTATGAAAAAACCAAAAAGTCATACCAGTTTGGAACGACATAATGGTGAGTAAAAAATGACAGAATTTTTGTTTTTGGGGTGAACTATCCCTTAAAGCAGAACTTCACAAGCAAATGAACAGCAACAGGGGACAACCAGCTGGTTTGCAGACAGTCATCCACCAACTGATAAGGATAGAGACATTAACTACAGTACCAACCAACAGCAAAGAGACTACGGCGGCCTCCAGAAATGCTGTCAGAGTAAACAGGTCGTACTTTTGTTTTGTTTTTTTAGCACTTTTCCTGTGACCTAGACCCATGAATTCCTAA
Source organism: Sinocyclocheilus anophthalmus (assembly GCA_018155175.1). Taxonomy (NCBI): domain Eukaryota; kingdom Metazoa; phylum Chordata; class Actinopteri; order Cypriniformes; family Cyprinidae; genus Sinocyclocheilus; species Sinocyclocheilus anophthalmus. The sequence continues at coordinate 207,748 of JADLZN010007225.1, forward strand.
ATATTCAAAATATTTTCCTCAATACGTTTTAAATTCCTCCAGGTGCTTCTATCAAAATTGAAGCATGCACTAACCCAGCACACACAGCGCAGCAGAGGCCAGTATTATTCAAGAGTGTCTGTGCTGCCGGTGTGAGAAGACGGTTCCACAGTGACCGGTCGAAAGATTAATTAAGAAGAGAATTCACTGGGGTCCGGTTTGTCCTGACCTCTAAAATGAGTAATCAGGGCCAGGAGATGACTGCTCCATCAGGTTCCTGTCTCAAGCCCTCATTCTGTCACACAAACACATATACGCACAGGTCACCCCGTGTTGACATGGCAACTGGCCTGCTCATTTTTAATCTTTTCTCCACATTGTACTGGCTACATTCAGCTCTCTTGGCTTCAGCTGTACGAGGCCCAGAGACCCTATAAAGTGAATGTCGTACATGAAGTCTTAACTCAATAAAAATGTATGCATGATTAAAAACCTACACAATTAGATCAAAATACATAAATAGTAGAAATAAACTTGGGCTTTCCAAAGAGAAGATTAGTTAAGAATGGAATGAATCCAGACCTTTTGCTGAACCCAGCATAGTGGTATGACACTGATGACCTGGACTCATATATAATACAGAACAAGCCCATGCTGAAAGTATACATACTGCATACAGCATAGCAAAGGAAAGTCTTTTCAAGGTGGACTATGTCAGTAATACAAAGTCAACAAGTCTATTTACTTTGCTAATACACAATCCTTGTCATATTGAGATCAGTTCATTGGTGCATGTTATTCACACCACTAGTGTTGTTTTTGGCGGCTTGTTTTAATTTTAGTTTTAGTCTAGTCTTTGTGTGAAACTGTCATTTTTGTTTTTATTAGTTTTAGTCACGTTCATACTCTTTTTAGTCTAGTCAAGTTTTAGTCAACTAAAAGTCTGAGCATTTTAGTCTAGTTTTAGTCGACGAAAACTGATGACATTTAGTCTAGTTTTAGTCACTGAAAATTGTATTTTAGTCTCGTTTTAAAAATGCATTCTTTTGTACCCAGTCATATAGTAGAATTACCTAGTATATAGACGAAACCACCTTTTCTTTAGCCAACCCAGTTCAAACAAGGTGATCTTATTTGTATTGTTCCTTATAACTCAAGATGCATCCAGTCCAGACACAGAAGAACGCTCTGATTTGAAATTACAACTTTATTTTTTACCACCAACATGTAGAGTACCGAAACATAAATTTAATAAAGACGAACCCCGTTGGCCGGCCATCGTTCCCTTTCTCTGTCCGATTCTTAACTTTTGTTGGTTTCATCTTCTAAATCACTGTGTTTCCCAACCTTTTTTTTAGTCGCTGCACCCTTTGGAAATTTAAAAACATTTGTGGCACCCTACAAAATTAATTTTGTCACAATATTTTGAATTTCTAACTTCGATATGATAATTTGAAATGTATAGATATTCGGTACAGCAGGGAAGAACTGCGGAATATACTGTCATACAGATATTTTTTAATATTATAAAAAAATGGTTTCTATCCTGGGGCAATCAGTAGGTCTAATTCTAATGAAGAGACCAATTTATAGAGCCGATTTTAATGTAGCTTTATATTTCAATTTACCATTGTGAGATAGCGATTTATATTATATTACACAAAGTTTTGATTACATCTGGGTAATTTTTGTTGCAGTAGCGGAGATAGCTTGATTTAAAGATTGAATTGAATAAAAAATGACAAGGAGGCTAAGCAGTTAAAAATAAAATAAGAACAAATAAAGAAATAAATAATGATAGCACAAATAAAAAATAAAACAGGCCTTCGAATTAAATAAATTGCTTTTAGTTTTTCAGGTAGGTCTAACAAACAGTAGGGCTATTAAGAGATTTTTTTTTTTTTTTTACAAATTATTCAAATAATGTTTAATCCTAGAAAGCTTTTTTTATCAGAGGACACGTGAGCATAACGGTAGATCAATGAATGAGAGGGCAGTGTTACCAGTGTTGCCCATATACCACACCTTGTTACAGCACAGTAGGGCTATTGCAGACACAAAACAATACTGTACTACATCGATGTTACCTGTCAGCTCGATTTTTTTTAGTGGACTTTGCTGTTCCGATGAGCATGAACAAAAAAAAGAACAAAAAAGAACGGTATATGAGTGGAGCACTCGCATGGGCCGCGAGCGACTGAGCGGAGCACACACGTGCATAGAGCGGGATAACACACACGCGTATAGAGCGGGATAACACACACACACATGTGAATCCTGAGCGGTGAACTCATTTTTGGCAGCCGAAATTTGGTGCCTCTCTAATTATTGGCGACATTAGAAATGGACATTATAAAATAGCTGCTTTTTTTACATTTTAGCAATTTAAAAAAATACAAAAATGATTTTTACACGGCACCCTGCTCCGACCTACGCGGCCCCCGGTTGGGAAACCCTGTACTAAATCATGCCGCGAGTGGGGCTTGAGGAGTGACTTCGCCTGCGTCTGCGCATTTGGACCTGATGCAGCCCCTGAAGTGAGACACAGGAAACAGAAATACTGCAAAATAATAATAATAACGCGACTAAACGAGACGAAATAACGTTATAACATTTCGTTTCGTCTCGTTTTGGTCAACAAAACGAAGAGAAGTTTTAGCATAGTTTTTATTTTGTAAACCACATTTAGTCGCGTTTTTATTCGTCAACGATATTGCATTATACATTTAATTATAGTCATCGTCACATGACCAGCATTTTCGTCTCGTCTCGTCTCGTTTTCATCACGTAATAAAGGTTAGTTGACGACGATATTTAGTCATCATAATTTTCGTTGACGAAAGCAACACTACACAACACTACAGTTCATAGGCAACTATCTATCTATCACCCTGAAATGTATTACATAGCAGAAGTAAAATGAGTTTTAAATGGACGAAAATAAGACTTTAATTGCTGTCCAGCAAGTGCTTTGTTCAGCTGTGAAGGAGAACACAACAGCAACGACAGATTAATGTGTATCAGCAGAAAGTGAGGACGTGCTAAATGAAGTGGCACCGTTAGTGTGAAGCTGGAATGATACATCCATCATGGACTTTACCAATGAAGCCTGCATATGGTTTGAGTTCTACACCAGTGGTCTTTGAGCGGGAGAACAAGACAAATTGGTTGTATTATCAGGTTTTATTTGTCATTACTGCACAATGATTAACCTAGTTGTCAGATGTCCAGCCAGGTATAATTAAGAAATTATTCACCTGTAATATAAACATGATTATCCAATTCCATTGTATTATTGTGCATGCTACTCTAACTATAAAGTGTGATTTGACAGGACCATGGCACAGTTATCATATGCATATTTTAACCTAGAAATAATTTCTGTGAGCATAATGATTGGGATGAAAGTAACAAAGCCAAGGCCGTAAGTTTCACACGTGTACTTTTGTGGTGCTAAAGGTATAGAGTGTGAAATAATGCAGTGCTAGAATGTACAGCAAGTTGTTTAGCAACAGACAACCAATCATGCTTACATCATTAAATATTCATGAGCTTTGTACAGCAGAAAATGTAAAGCAAGGGTCATGTTTTACTGTGTGAGAGAGACCAATGAAATTAACAATGTTAACCTTGGGTTTACAATACTACAGTGTTAAATCAGGGTAAAATGAACAGTGTAAAAAATGAAACGGGTTTAGAATGGTGAAAAGCCCAAATGTACACCGTAAATGCACTTGATAATTTCAGGCATTTAAATTTTGGATGCTTTCATTACAATTTTTTCCATAGTAGCATACATTGTGCAAATAAGACTCTTAATATGGAGATAATTTGAACATATTTTACAATCATAATTGAGATGTTTCAAACTCTCCCTAAACAACCACCCATTTGTGCTGAGAATTAATGATGCTGTGTACTTTCATTATTCACCATGCACACCCACCATAAATCAGTCTCTCTGCAGCATCTGTAAGTACGTTCAATTAATCAAGCTGAAAAATACCACTGTCATGCTACAATAATTGCTTTGTATCTGCTAGGGATTATATTTCAATTTTCATTACAGGGCTCCACTTAGTAACAATGTTTTTACTAAAGTACATGGCTGTTAGGATTGTTTGGATCCAAACATTATTTGGATTAAGATGCACCTTTTCAGTTTGTATTCCGGCAAAAGCATTACAGTATATATAAACTCTTGATGAGAGACTGATAACGTGTCAAAAACTTCACAAGGATCCACAAGGAAAGCTGTTCAAAGTCGTTCCTCCATCCGACAGGTTCAACTGTGATGAACAGCAAAATTTCAAACTTTAAATACAGCAAAATCAACAAATGCTAATTTACTCTTAAGCATTTGGTAGGTGCTTAAGAGTAAATTTGCATTTGTTGATTTTGCTGCATTTAAACTTATTTGTTTAAATTGGCACTGGTGTTGTAAGCACCATGACAGACCAGTTGAGCTACAGAAAGACCTTTCTTTGCAATAATTATAACTAATAACCCTAAAGAATACCGTAAGCTAGTAATAAAATCAAATGCATAATTTATAATAATAATTAATACAAATATTACCTTTAAATTAATAAAAAAAATAATAAAAATATAATAACGCTTTTCATGCTTGACACTAAGCATGCATATTTCCCCATGTATTTTTTAACCAATGAAAACTGTTGTAACATTGTTTTACCTTGAACCTGCAATATCATTTTTTTGATAAAACCCGCCTGCCAAACCTAAATATGTTTAAATAAATAAGAAATAGAATAAATAATAATTAATAAGGTTTAAAAATAACACCAAAGAGCCCACTAGGACCCAACTCAAAAAGTCAATTAGCTTGTCCAATCCAGATACCTTCAGTAAAAATCCTGTTTAGTTAGTCTTTGGGTGTTAGGGAGCAGCAGTGGGTTTTTTATTTTTGCCCATTTATTTTTTCCTAGTCCTACATGACCAATGAAAAAATAATAAAATAAATAATACAAATAATAATACTCCAGGTTTTTTCCTGAATGGTGTCAGCAACAGGGGTTCCCCTGTTATGTTTTGCAACAATTTTAAAGAGCAAATTGAATTTCCACAGAAAATAGCACCTGAACAGTTTTCAAACACAAGAAAATGTTCTTACTGAAACCCTAAAATCTTTTTATTCTGGGATTCCTTCCCTTGAGTCCCCCCCCCTGCAGTCGAGATTTGGATTTCATGCCCCGGTTGCTTGTCCCTGCTTTCTATGATTTTTTTTTTTCATCTCCTTACTCTCCATCCCCCACCCATCATATCAACTGCCCTACTGGGGTTGTGTCCTGTTCCCCCCTTCATTTAGGATGGCAATTGCATTTTTTTTTGAGTGTTTGGCATCACATTGTATGCCCCCCCTGTGTGTGTGTTTGTACTAGCAATACTGTTGGGCAACGAAGCTTCTTTCCTGATTCCTGATCTTTTATAAATAAACCAGCTCCAATTTTTTAATCAACTTTTGTATAATCAATTAAATGTTCACAAATGCTTGAACAATTGTTGGGCCCCCCCTCCCTCCTTTTCGAGCTCCATTCACGTCTTTTATGCCACGTAGATTATGCCAATGCCTTTTTAGATAGCAAGTAACCCATGAATTAAAGGGGAGAACAGAACTGAGACTGAATAAAGTATTTCTCTCAATAAAGAGTCCTAGCAGCAGTTAAATTTCAAGATGTGTCATTATGTGGAGTTATAATAGAGGGTTCTGTTTAATGAGATATTTAATGTCTTCACTGACCTGCTGCATTCCTCCGAAATTAAGTTTCAGTCTTTATTACACCTCTGCATGATGATATTGGAAAAAATATGCAGTTGCAAGTGTTATGAAGAAGAAAAAAAAACAGTCAGGGCAAAAAAAAAAAATCTAATTTTACACGCAACCTTAAACATATAAAAAAAAATACACAATAATTATTCACTGATGCCAACATAAGTGGTACCATGTGGTGCGCCATGCGCCGACCAAAATTAAAAAAGGCGATGTGTAAATAGTATTCCAGACCCGCTCCATTTGCGTACCGACATTGGTTTTGGACCTTTTTAAAATGCCACCCATCACAGATTTAGATCGACTAACTGTAATACTGTATAAGATTTCCACTCAAACCGAAAGCAATTAAATTCTTATGCTTATGCAGCGCCGGTTTTTTTTCAGACAAAATGCAAAAAACCCGACATTTTTCATTCACTGAGCACCTTCACTTGGGAGCGCTAAAAACCCGTAGCGCTAACTTACTTTCCACTTCGCAAATAACATTTTGGCTGATTTTTTTTTTAGGTTTGAAAAGATGTAAATTCCAAATGATGATTTTTTCCCCAGATTTTTTTTGATGATAAAAAGTTCAAAAGATTTTTTGAAATAAAATATTTTTGTAATACTAAATAAATTGGCTTTTACTGTCACTTTTTATCAATTGTAATGCATCCCTTGGGCCTTGAGTAGAATTAATCCATACTTTGATTTACTAATAATTTTTGGTTAAACTTTTAACTACCCCAAAACTTTTTGAATGTTACAAATTTGCATCCAATGGGGTTTTTTTTTTTTTTTCTACAAAAAATATTAATCAGCAATAAACTTTTTTTTTGTCAACATTGACCAAATATTAAGAAATGTGTTTTTTCTTGAGCAAAACCAAATCCAGCAATTAGAAGGGGATTCCCGAAGGAGGCATGTGAACACGAAGGCTGGAGTAATGGCCTGCTGAAACTTCCCCAGCCTTGGCATCACCATAAATAATAGACATTTTTTAACAATTATTAAAAATAGCTTTAAAAATTTTTATAATAATTGTAACATATTTCACAGATTACTATTGTTTTACTGCAAATTTGTTGATTCATTAAATCAGCTTTGTTGAGCATAAGAAGAACTTTCCAAAAAACCTTCCAATTAAAGCTTACCGACACCAAGCCGTTCCTGAACTGGTATTTGGTAACACCATATTAAACTTCACTTAACGTTAATGGTTTTTTCCCTAGGCAAACTGTAGCTAATTTTTTAGAAAACCTCCTGTATTTCCCGCCCCCTGAAAAAGAGAACCCTCCTCCAGTGGTACACTGGGATCATGCATGTTTTCAGCTTTTCCACTCAGTTCTAGCTTGGTGGTGCTCCTGGCGGTGTTGTGCCGTGTTGTTGTTGTTGCAGTCCAAAGTTGCCCCTCATTCTTGATGGTAGAGGCCATGTGTTTGGTGGTCATGCCAGAAAAGCAAGCCTCAGGGTTTCCAGTCCATGGTCGTGCCACCTTTGAGACATCCAGTTCCTGGCCCTGCTGAGTATCCCCAGCCCAAGGTCCCCTTTGAATGCGGATAAAAATACATTGGCCTTTCCCTAGCCCTTTTTTTCCTAATTTTCCCCTGGCAACAGTGGCGAATAGTGGAACCCCATCCTTCAGGAAATCCCTCTAAAACTTAGGCACGGCCTGTGCGAAACCCCTCCCCTTTCTCAAACAACCAGCCCAAAGTCCCCCCCTGGAGACAACAGGAAAATCTGCGATTTTTTTAAATTTTTTTACATATTTATTCAAATTTATTTTTAAATTTAAACCTAGAAAAAATAAACAGAAAAAATGCTTCCGGATTGGTTTTTAAAGCTATACCATAACCCCATAGGGGGGGTGTTTTTTTTGTACCCATTTAATAATAATATAATTAAAAAAATAAAAATAATATTTTATAAATTAAACCATAATAATTAAAACAAAATTAATCAAAATAATAATAAAAAAACTCCTTCCTCTTATTTGTCCCCTTTCTCTTTTACCCATGCTTTGCCCTTTCAATCTAGTTTTCCCTTATAAACCTTATGTAATTTCGTGTAAATGATTTAACTATTGGCCCCTGGCTCCCTATGGACAAATTCTTTTTTCCCTTCTTTTTTGTAACTGTTGGCTTTTTTATAACACTGTCCCCCCCCCATTGCCCCTAAAATGCCAACTAACCCACACACACCACAAACAAACATTCCAGGGGACATGACCCCTACATGTGTCCTCCATGAGCTTATTGTGTTCATTTTGACAGGAATTAGACAATAACCTCCCAGCACTTTCCACTGCCCTTGAAGTTGAGAGTGGTTTTTTACAAGATTACCAGCCCATTCCAAGGGGTTTGTGAATAAATCAGAGTGGAGAGTGTTTTGCTGAGATGAGCCCCTGATTAGTGGAGATTTTGGTGTCCCCCTCAACGTTGGGGCATAGAATGAAGAATCACAGTAAGGAAGAATGGTGTAGCCGTGGGGGAATATTATTAAGCCGCCAACATGGGGAGCTTTTTGTTCTTGCGAGACCCCCTCCCACACCCCTTCTGCAACTGAAAGCAATACCTATTGTTGCCAGTGTTTAGCTCCACCGTAAATACCCAACCCCCCTCTGGTAACCCACAACTGCCGCCCACACACGGCCCCCGCAGCGTTGTTTTTGCGACCCGCTTTTTCCTCCACCCTCTCCCTCCCATGAAGATGTAAATTTAACAAGAAATACAGTGTTAACACACTGCCATGGGTCCCTCTCTGTCTTCCCAGCACGGGCTAAAATTGCTTTAATCATTGGCCCATTTAATGAGCCACAGGGGAAAAACAGGTGACAGTGCTAAAAATGTGTGACATGTCCCCCCCCTAAAAATAGCGACAAGTAGATGCCGCAATAATTGTAATTGTAAACGACAGTCTACAGCAGCTCAGGTCGATGTTTTTCCCCTTGCTCCCCCACAACCCCAATGAAACCTCTGAAGTCCCTCATATCCCCCCTTTAGTAAAAATGCAATTTTTCTAATTTTACCCAAACCCATTTTCCACTAATGCCCCCCAAATTTTCAATTGACAAGGTATATTTTTTGAAAGATGAAAACAGCAAATGGATACTGGGCCCCTTTGAATTGGCCTTGTTTTTCCCCACCCCCCCTTGGCCCAAAACTAAACATGTTTGTAAAAACACGGTTATTGTACAAACAGGGACATGTTCCTCCACCATTTTTTTTTTGTCTTTTTTTGGGGTATGTTTTTTTTTTTTGAAGAACTCCCCTCTTACCTTTACAAATGCTTTTAATTTATTTGTCAAACAATATTAGTAAAAAGCAGTAATATTCTGAAATATTATTACAATTTCGCGATACTTTTTTGTATTGTAACTTTCTATTTAAATATATTTTAAAATGTACTTTATTCCTGTGATCGTAAACCTGAATTTTCAGTAGCCATTACTCCAATCTTCAGTGTCAAATTATCCTTCAGAAATCATTCTAACATGCTGATATGGTGCTCACATGTCTTATCAATATATGGGGCTAGAAAACACTGGGGCTTATACTGGCTTACATTTTTGTGGAAACTGATTATATAGGTATTATATTATATATATATATATAGTATAGTATTATATATATATATATATATATATATTAAGTTCGCTGCCACGATTAAAACATCCTTTTCCTGTGATTAATCAGTGATTAATCGCACACTTTATGAAATTAAGCATAGACCATTTATCTTTTCAAATGTTTATTTTGTCATCATTTGCTATATCCAGCAATGTAAACCAAAAGATTGAAGGGTGATTTTTTTTTTAAAATCTATATTTTCTGCAAGCTTTTTGCAAGATAAATTTAGATGTCTTTCCAAAAAAGTACACTTAGAAACTCCAAAAGGACACAAAAGAACCAAATGATATTAGGAACCCATATAAGCACATATGAAAGAAAATAAATCAGAATTTTATAGTATGTGTACAATGCAACAGCAAATAGATTTTTTACATTTTAGAGAAGTCAAGTTACCAAAGATACCGAACAGGACCACATGGAGATAATAAGAAAAATCCCTAAACCAACCGCCTGCTCACTGCATATATCTGCTACAGTACATGGATCCATTCAGTATAAATAAACACAGCAACATAAACATGACAAACCAAAACAATATCGGAAGTGGTGGTGGAAACACGTAAGTAGCAGGAAATGTCTTTGCCTGTGCAATAACACAATGTGTGATCAGTGCCGTGCAGATTCACGCAAAAAATACACGCATATTATCATGGACATCACGCGTGCTTTAACCTGTTTAATAAGCTTTCAGCTTAGCAATCCGACTAGGTACACGGACAGTGCAGAGTCGGACTACTTTTATTTATACTACCTAAAATCATTGCTGTTGGTCGCGCTCTGTCGGAGCCGTGTTTCCATACATGTGTAAATAGATCGGCTTTGAAGGTGCAGATAAACAAACATGTGGACAAAACAATTGCCGCCAGATTTATTGCACATCATTTATATTGTTTTAATCGACTGGATTGTATCAGGTTTGATAGCCATGTGGGCTTCTTCAACAGCTGGTCGCATACTGACGTGCGTGCCCCAACAAATGGTAGGCACGCAGATGTCCACGCCGAGCCTCCGGCTCCACACTTGTCCCTCCGATGATGATGTTTTTAGTCCGCATACCTACGGACCCTAGAGGAACCTAAGTGCGGACCGTGACGTAAAATATCAGCTTACGACTCCTGTAACACCGCAATACGTCTTTACCTTTGATTGCAGTTCTCATCCATCAAAACTTTAATCTAAAAAAAACGCATTCGAGACTTGTTATGCCACGTCGAGAAATCCGAGTTTGCGTCTCCATCTGGCGCATACAGCATGGATGTGTTGACAATCCTTTCATCTGTACTTGCTACACAGCCCATCTGCCATGTGAGGGCTGCCGCGCTCTTCAGAGTCAATCATGCAGAATTAAGATCTCGTGTTTAAAAAAGGCAAAAGCACACTGAATTAAAGATGTCACTGAAAACGCAACGCCGAGTCTCTTTTCTCTGTCAATCTCTGATGTAATCATCCTGGTTTCCTTCTATTAGGCGCTTTGTTTTGGACGGCACTGTTTAATTGCATTCGCTTACTCATATGCATTGTGCTGTTAATATTATATATTTTTTCATTTATATATATTTTTATATTTGTATAGTTGTATTTTGTATTTTGTATTTAATCAGTATTTATGTTATCTGTATGCACCCAAAGGTCTGAGAGTAACGCAATTTAAATTATCTGTATATATGTGCTGTACATGTGGAAGAATTGAAAATAAAGCAGACTTTGACTTTTGACTTTGATGCAGTGGACTGAAAACTTTCCAGGAGATTTTTAGACAATCTTAAATGATCTAATCGCGAAGCAAGTACAAAATTGGTTAAAGGTTAAATACAATTTATTGTGCTTCAGTAATTTTGCGTAAGTGCCGTAAATTATTTTAACGGCGTTAAGGATTGTACAATAATCGGCATGGTGTTTAACGCTTTATAGCGATGACAGCGCCTTAATATATATAATATAATATATATATATATATATATATAGATATTATATTGATTATAAGATATATATGAATATATATATATATCTGTATATATAATTTTTTTAATTCTTTTATTTGATATTTATATATTTATTTATATTTGAATGTTAGAATTTTGTTATTCAAAAAGCCATAGGCTTAGCAGTTGCCTTCCCATCGAATATAATACTGATCCTGCGCCCTCTATATTTAGTCTATGCAAGAAATGGACATTTGTCCATCTAAATATGAAATATCAAGACAATTACTGAACTTTCAGTCAGCATTGATTATGTTTTTACAATTTACTCATTGTACAATAAACAAATAAGCTAAAGACACTAAACAAAAATAATAAAAGCAATATTATAACAAGAACAATAAACAAAAAATACAACTCTTGTATTTTAATTTCATTATAATTATAATTATATAACAAGCATTATAATTTCGTAGGAACTAAATTGACACTTCAGTATGACATTAAAATTAATTTATTTTTACAACAGATGCCACAAAGCCTTATGTCAGTAAGACAGATATCTAACTGATTGCATCTCAAATGCATTTTATCACTTAAGTCAGTCAAGCAGTTACTTTTTTATACACATACTTATGCTTCAGGTGACACTGTGACTGTCTAGCTTTTTTTTGTAACTGTCATCTGCATTAATGGTTTACTGAAATCTCAAATGACTTATGCTGCATTAAGAAATGGAGAGTGCCCCTTATTTTCCTTAAGTTGGCAACCACACACAGTTCATCCAGATGGCACACGAGGTGGTGGGATGGATATCACACTTCCATTCCTAGGTTTTCTTTTATCAGAGCACAGTTAAAATCCACATCTCTCCAGCATAAAGATGTGTTGCTGGCAGATGGGAGCTGAAGGCTACATGATAGGATGTACGCCGAGGCATTAGAGTTTGACTGAACTCCTGAGGGACTAAAGGCAGGGTAGAAATCTCTCCCTGCACAGAATGAAATTTGGTTTCCTACCCAGGACGGACTAACCTTGCCCTCTGGTAAGTGGCTGTCCTTGACCGTGCTGGCACTGGACGGCGAGAATATAAAAATCGCAAGCCAAGCCTGAGAGGACTGAATGATGTTTACTAAGTAGCTCTGCGTTCCTCAAACTCCTCTCTTGATTTCACTGTGTTCAGACTGGCACTTTACTGCCAATTCCTCTTTCAACATCAATTCATCTCCACTTATGTAGCTGCTAATTTGGATCGACTTTTCAGTACAAAGAATCAGCGACATCAATTACGGCCGGGGTGAAATTTCTAATTAATATGTGTCGCCCTAACAAACTGTAGGGTACAAAAATGTCAAATGACAAACAGTTAAAGCAGCCAGAGGGAAAATCTGTTTAATGCCTCTGCTTAGCAGCTGATACCCACTGCACCCGCCACGAGTGCTTTCCGGGGAGATAAGCGATGACATGGTGACATAGCATGGCTATGAAAACATTTTAGATGCTGGTATATTCATTCCAGCAACCTATTTCAGGTGTGTCTGTTAGGAAATCTGCTGAGGCTGATGGGAAATTTATAGCCAGGATATACAGTTGAACCAAAGTTATGGTCAAAGTTTGATTTTGTACAATCAGTTTTCAAGTCATGTGTTCATGTGTTCACGTGTTCATGTGTCAGGCCTAGTCAAGAAGAAAAACAGGAATGGCAAAGATGGATTCTGGGCATTAAATAAGAATGTAGTACTATCACTGATCAAACATTAAAGAGCAGTTACCAAACACTCTTGACTGGAGACTTTGTAGAACAATCTGTATAGCAAGAAAGCAAAACACCACACAAATAGAAGAGAAGAAAAAATATCCGTGAACAACTGTAGTTTGAAGTGTAAAAGCCTCATGCATAAGCAATCCAAACGCACAGTTTGGGTGTCGGAAAACTATGTATCCTTAAGCACATGTAAAAAAAAAAAAAAAAAAAAAAATCCCTTATGTTCTGTTAGTATTGACCCATAGATCCTAGTGATGTACATTAAATTAAATGTTAATTCTATTTTCTGAGTTTAATATCTGGAGTACCTGGACCTTGAGACTCCCAGCATAAGAGACGTATAATTTTTCATGAAGGATGTTTGAAGCATGTTATCAAACAGAACATGGGAGTTAAAAACAACAACAACAACAAAACTGTAAACTCTGGACCACACATACACATTTTAAGAACAACAAAAGTTTAACACATGAGGCCTCTGATCTTTATTATGAGCCTCTTGCATCATGTTCCAACCACCAGCTCTATAACATTCAGTGTAAAAAATGCTTGTACATGACACATACACACAAATAAATAAATCTAATTCATCCTATTATAAGTATAAAGAGCTTGATATACTTCCACACAAACACGTTTCCTACTCTTTTTGCATTCACTTTTTCATTTATTTCGTCTCCAATCTCTGTTTTTTATTGTCTTGGCTGATCTTCATCAAAGTAGCTAATGAGTTCCATTGGAACTCATTTGAAGTAGTGAGTATATTGCAGTAATAAATTATGTGTGTACGCAGCAGGATATTATCCTCCAATGGCTGCTCTCAATGTAGCAACACTACCAAGCTCTCAGGATGTAGTCCTCATTACCAGGCCTGAATTTCCCTGGCCTGGTCTGTCTTTGTCTCTCTCTCTCTTCTTACTTTCTTCTTTGTCCCTTTTATTTCAAAATTGATTCTCTGCTCTGCCTCCTATGCTTGAGGAGGCTGAAAACACCATTTTGTTTAGTTTGCTTATCTTGTTCTGAATTCGCAGCAGAACACTCAATAATGTGTATCAATGATTTACTTGAAATTAATGCAGCAAGGTAATAGAGATATATTATAGAAAATATCTTTAGGGAACCACAAAAGGGAATACAATTTCTATGAAATGCAGATTTTTTTTTTCTATTTTAAAGCTTGAATTATATATTCACTCACTCATTCACTCACTCACTCACTCACTCACTCACTCACTCACTCACTCACACAAGTTTTGGGGTCAGTATTATTATTACTTTTTTGGGGGGTCTGAAGGAAATTAATTTTGTCACTCAGCAAGGGTGCATTAAAACTGATCCAAAGTTACAGTAAAGATGTTCACAAAAGATTTATATTTCAAATAAATGCAGCTCTTTTGAACTTTCTATTAATCAAATAATCCTTAAAAAAAAATTATAATTGTTTCACAGTTTTCACAAAAGTACTAAGCAGCACAACTGTTTTCAACATTGATAACAATAGGAAATGTTTGTTGAGCACCAAATAGCATATTTGAATGATTTCTAAAGGATCATGTGAAAACTTTAAAAATGTTATCACAACAATACAAAGTTACTATATCCTGAATTGTTTTGGAAGACAAAATATGAAACCATCCACTTAAGGAATAGATGATCGCAGTGAGTGTCTCAAAATATTACCATTGCAGTCCCTCTGTGCCCGTCTCTCATTCCCCAGCATTAGCTCTCAGCTATCGTTAAGCTAATCTGATGCCCTTGACAGAAGCAGCTGGGTGGTGTGTGTGCCAGCAGTCGGGTGTGGACCGGCACAGTTTGAATTTGTTCGACAGCAAGAAATGTGCTCCTGAGCAGTGGGGCGCGTCGTGACTTAGCACACTTCCCTCTTCCTGTCCATTACCTCCCCATGATTTCCTCACATGCTGCCATCCAACAGAATACTGTATGTGTTCTGTGTAATATCCATTACAAAAGGAAACACCGGAGGGATAAGCTATAAGAGCACAGATGACATACTGTAGAGATGCAACTAGCTAAATGCCCTGGATCAGTTTCTCCTGAAATATGGGTGCAAATCAGATTTACTGCTTGGTTTGATACCCCTTGTGTGGTGGAATATGAGAATGAAGCCATAATTAGAGGAGACTGACAGTTTCCTTTAGGTAATTAGACGTAAACTGATGGAAATCCCAGGTGAAAATGAGAGATAGAAGTGGCAACATGTGCTGCTTGTTGAAAACTGATTATCTTGTGGAGAGTGTAAACAGGGAGAAGTGTCTTCCTTACTTGTTTGCGAATCTGGTTGTCTCTGCGTTGCTGCTTGTAATGTGACCTTACAAGCAATTTCGCTCTAATGGGCTTCTGTATATGACGCAGTAATTGTTAGGACTGACAATATGCATCCAATTACTGTCGTTATGCCATTAGGAAGTCATGCACTCATCTTGCCAACCTTGATTCATCACCCTGTAGCTCTGTAAGGACATTTATATACATCTAATCACCCTTTTCAATGGCTCTAAATGCAGACCTGTTTTTCATAATGACAGTCCTTCCCAAAGTCCTAATGACCCACATATCCTTTAAAGACACGATTATAACTTAGATTAGGGTTTCAATGAAGCATCATTAGTTCCTCACATGAATCAAACGCATTTCCTAAATGTATCATTTCAATGCATCATCAACTTTGTGCATGATCATTAAGCTGAAAACATGGAAAAAGAAAACACAACAAATGGGAAAGGAAAATAGAAAAATTAGTGCACTTGAAGAAAAAAAAATCTGTATTTTTTGTCTTTGTTGTTTTCCAGTAAGAATTATGCAAACATCCTTATATAAGATAGAATATTAATAATACTTGTATTATTATTATTATTATTTTACATATATAAATTGAAAAAAATTGGTAAATAATTTTCCAATGAAATTGTTTAAATTACAGTATATTTATTTAAGATGATCTTAACTTTGCTAGGTATAACACATATTCAATAAATGCCAAAGCAAATGTAACAAATTTGTTTTTTGCTTCTTTTTTTAATGGACCAAAATTTCAATTTCAAATTCATTCATAATGGAATGAATCGGGCAAATCTTAAAACAAAAACAAAAAACAAACGGAGAATATATGTTGAGTTAGGTTTATTTGATTTATGACTGGCACTGTTTTATAAATTAACTTCAATAATTCCTCAATAACTTAAAACAAGATACATCTAAAGAATAAATATAAACGCAGTTTTTTTTCTCAAAAAATATGTATATAGTTTTATGTACGTATGCATGTATGCATTTATTTATTTCAATGCAATGGCATTAGGGAATGCATTTTAAACTGTCACTGTTATCTAAAGCAGCTTACAATGCATCTGAGAGACTGTCCCCTAAGATCACCTCTTTTGGGATTTGATCGTACAATCTATTAGTTACCAGCCCAGATCTTAAATGACTACTCTACCCCACCACCTGATTACAGATGTGGAGCATTAAGAATTCTGAGGTGGGTATTAATGAGAAGAGCTCCTGGTGAGATGCTGGTGTTCGTTCCTTAACTGTATTGCACACAGGTCATCTAATCAATGCACGGACAGGTCCAGGGGATGAGAAGAGGAAAGAAAAACATCTCAGGGCAAGGTCAGCATGTTCTTGCCCAGTGGAAAGCCTTATATCCAGGGCTGGTACAGCACCATGCATGCTGCCCCTGGAGGAGCTGCTGGATATGTTAGTCCTGACCCTTCACTACTGTTCCCCAAGGGACTGGACTTACCATCCAAAACACAGCATGAACAACCAACTGCTAAATATTCATTTATCTCTCTGCTTGTCTCCTCAGATACCAATCAATTTCTGAAATTGCTCAAGGTATGTTTGTTTTTGTAAATTGTGGGGACATCCCATAGGCGTAATGGTTTTTATACTGTACAAACTGTATGTGCTATTGCCCTACACCAACCCTACACCTAACCCTACCCCTTACAGGAATTTTTACTTTCTCAAAAAAAAAAAACCCTCTGTATGATTTATAAGCGTTTTGAAAAATGGGGACTCTGTTCCCTCATAGTACGGCTTCTCCTTGTAATACCTATGTCATACCCATGTCATTATACAAATTTGTGTCCTCATATGTCAGCCATATTGCTTCTAAAAAACCATCGGCGCACACACACAGCAGTCACACAGCTAACACACATACACACACACTATCTCTCTAGTGCTTTCTCCTTTGGTGCAGATCACTCCAGGCTAACTGTTTGGATTGCTATCCAGAGAATGATCCCTAATGGTTATCTGACAAAAGTAGAGAGCAAAGAAGGCTGAAGAATCCAGAGGAAGATCAATACTCTTGGATAGTGAGTTTTTCTATGGTAAAGGCCAAGTTCTTCTCAGGCTCCCGAGGGTCAGATATGAGATGTTTACAAGGACAAAACATCATAGGTATCTCCAAAAAAAGCAAGAGGGGAAAAAATTATGCTTTAACTGAACCAAATGTACCTTAACACAGTCAAACTCAGACTAACCTAAATGTGTCAATGCTAAAAAAGGTAGTTATTATAAAAAGTTTATATAAAAAAGTTAACAAAAAACAAAAACAACAACTGTATCAGTACATCATTACAAAGAATAAAATTGCTACATAATGTTTAGAATTAAATTAACTTTTACCATCATCTAACATTTAATCTTTAAAAAGAGTAGTACATTTAATAATATAATAAATGTTATCTTCAGCAAATCAAATAATTATACATCATACTGTACATTATGATTTTGTGATGCCTAAATTCACTAATAGCAATTAAAATCTCTAATTTTAGTTTTTAGTGTTTTATTATTTTTTTTTTTTAATGGAAAATAGTATAGAACAATCTTTCATTATTAAATTATTTCAGTCACTGAATAATCAAAAACAAAACTATATCTCATGCAACATTTGGAAGTTGGATTTCTTGCACAAATAACTCTTTTGTGATATACACCATCACTGTAATATATTATAATCACTACTAACCACCACTAATCCATAACCATTCAGACTGAAAACCAGCTTGTTGTGTTTGCAATTTGGTTGTTATATCCATAAATGAGAAAATCCTTTACAATGCTGTGGTCTTGAAAATGGTATGTTTCTCCAATGAAATGTTTCTCCTGGTGTGATTTTTATCTGGCATAAAAAGCACTGAAAATAACATTTAATGTTTGCTGTGTTCAATAGAGTTCAATATTGTGACTGACACAGTGTCAACCTAATGAACAATTATCAGATGATCTCTTTATAAGACTGAATGTGAGTCACTGCCTTAGTTCTCACAAATCCCACTGAGTAAAATCAACAATTACAGAGAACAAGATACACCTATAGCATGCAAATAATATCCAAGGTATTTATATAGAAAATAATATGCCAGAAGGTGCACATATTCTGTAACAATGCATTTCAAACAAGCTGTTTCACCAGCTCTGATCTTTTCTTTTCTTCTTTTCAAAGATGAAAAGGCAGCGCTGTTATCTCATCTGCTAAACACTGACCTGCACTAAACCCAACAATATGTCTATGTGGTGTGTGTGTGTGTGTGTGTGTGTGTGTGTGTGTGTGTGTTAAAATTGATTACACTGATTGCACCTTAAGGGGAATCAATGGGCAAAGCTGTTTTTTTCCAGTGATCTTATCTTAAAGGTTTATTTCTTGTAAGTGCTTGAGTTTCCTAAAATGTCACAAAATGTCATAGGCTAATTTTAGCTTCAGTCCTGTAGCTTTAATTGACATGTTTGTTATTCTAGGGGACCACCGAATGGGAAGAGTTTTCACCAACTTTCAAACCATGGCATTCTCTACATAGTTTCAGCCTCCAATGCATGGCCCACCAACTGATGCAAATTGCTCACACTACTGGAATGAACTGGCAAGCTCTAATTTGATTGGAGGACTTTATACAACCTTCAGGAGTAAAAGCACACAATGTTTTTAGTCAGTCTACTGAAAAGTTTTGTTTACAAGGTACCAGCTTGATAGTAAGAGCTTTGAGGCTAATCACAGAATTTGCCAAAATTCGCTAGACTTGAGACCTCAAATGTTTGAATGATACTCAGACTTTTGTTTGAAGAGCTTATTAGGAAGTCAAACAGAACTGAATATATTGCTTTGTTTTTCGGAGTTGTCTGTGAAGTAGACAAGCAGGCAGAAATTCAGGGTCTAAGCACATTTTCTGATATTTTTTTCCATTATTTAAATTGTTTTCAAGTCTGTTTTTGTGGTATAATCTATTTTAGATGAATTTCCTTAAAATTGCATGTTTCTATGATAACTTTGCTCTATTATCTGTGTAAACCTCAAGATTTTTATTTACTTTCAGTCAAAACTTTCTGTATCTATAACAAAGGAGTTGCTATTCTGGGAACTGAACCAAGATCTTATGTTTTACCCTTTAGACAATTCCATGTAATAGCAATACAGTCATTTTGAAGGCATGTCTACATTGGTTGTTATAGCAATGGCATGCCAAATGTCAGCACAAACCTTCAAGCAGCATACTTGAAGTATGAAGAGGTGTCAGAAAGCTGGAAATTCATCCTGAGGTGCTCGGCTCACGCGTGCATCAGATGGAGTAGTATGTTCTTTATTTTCACGCTGCATACTGTGCAGTGTAGGGTATAGAATTGGTGCAGAAGATATGACTGGCTGTCGCATGTAGTTCTCTGAGCATTTGATGACAGCAGTTCTCTCGCCAACATCTTTTTATTGTCCTATTCCTACCAACTATGTCATTTCCTGAATGAAACAAAACAAAACACCCACAAGATTTCAAATCTGAAACATTGCTGGAAATCTGTTATTTGGAATAAGGTTCCATAAACGAATATGTTTATAATTTTGCCTGTTTTGATGTACACTGAAAAAATAAAAATAAATAAATAAATTTGTAAACAAAGATTATTCGGGTATTTTGTACTTAAAAATTTGACATTAAATTCAAAGAATTACTCCCCTGAGGTAATGTAATTATTTGTAAAATTTACAAGCACTTTCTGAGTGAAAATTGTAAATGAGCGAAAATTGTAAAAAAAAAAAATTAGTGTATGAGAAATACAGTTGTGCTGTTCCCATCATTATGATTTCATAATTCTAATTATATTTACTTAATTCATAATTCTATTTACAACGCAGTTTCCTGAGTTTTTGTCCACGAACAAGACCGAAATATCCCGAATAAACTTTAAATATCCGATGCGCCTCAGTTGTGATCATATATATATAATTTAGATATATATCTCTATGTATATTCGAATTCATGTTCATGTTCACACCATTGAGTGGCAGATGATCAGCTTTTCTGTAAAAGGACAATATATTTGGGGGTGAAATCATAAATGCTAGGTTGCTAAATCAGGGATATTCGCAGCTTGCCCTAGAGAGAAAACAGCATGATTTTCACATTTTGACACATCTAAGACGTGCTAATCGTATTCAGAGCCAAATCCCCTGGCTGTTAGAGACATTACAGGCGGTCCAATGCTTACAGCAACACCTGTTGTTCTCTCTGCTTACACAGGCGAAAACATAGTTATAGCTTGCGGTAAGCATATAGCAAAATGACTGCCTACTTTACTTAATCATCATCCCGAAGTACTCTGCGGAGTGTAATAATAAATCGTAAGATGTTATATATCACATCACCTGCCGGAGTCTTTGACTGCATGTGTTTTCTGTCCCACCCACAGGCTCTGCACTATTGAACACACGGGGTGAATGAAGAGAGTGAGCGGGCATATATACATTATGTAACAGTCCCTTTCCAATAGTCCCTCTGCTATAATACTTCCAAAGTATATCCATGAGTATCCTTACCTCAGCAGATACCAGGCCCTGGCTGAACTGACACCACTCGGTTATTTGGTGGGGGGGACATGCATTTATAATATATGCTGTGAAGAGTGATGCACACACAATCCCCTGGCGGAAAAAAAAAATCACCTACAGGTTAGGGCCGAAATGAAAAAGATTTCATGTCTCAGATGAGGCTGCAGTATGTTGTATTTGGAGTGTGGTAACCCATTCAACATTATCAATAGGATGATTGAATGTGACAAGGCATAAAGAAGCAAAAAAATCCTCACTGGATCTAATAATGGAGAGATAAGGTCACATTGTGAGACACAGTGTGTTATCCTATAAAATTACATAATCCAAAATGGAGATTGTCCATTAGCTATTATCAAATCAATAAGCAAATGAGGTCATCCACAGAATTGATGAGACAAATGAAGACCTTTTTTTATGTATAATCATTTCAAATTAGGAAAAATATTGTTTTCCCTATTTGCATGCTTTCTTCGTCAATTATTTTGTGATACAATTAGGGATGTGAAAAACTATTGTTCTGTTCCAAAAACCAAGCAAACTCCTCACGGAGACAGCATTTTAAGGACCATAGACAGGAAAGCTGTTCCAAAAAGTTATTATGCTGCCTCAGATACCTTTTTTTTGGCCAAATTCTAAGGAAGCATGCATCTTTCACAGAGAAGACAATCACAGAACACATTGGGACTAGGTAAAATGGAGGAAATAAAAAAAAAACATAAAATAAGCAGTTCACTAGGTTTAGGGAAACTATCTTTAATTTTTTTGGGGGAAAAAAAAAACAAAAAACAAAAAAAAATGTCCTAGAGTCTATACTCATATAAACATAAAATTCATATAAATAGTCCTAGAGTTTATATGCATATAAACTGTTTTCGCGGCACCCATTACTCCAGTCTTCAATGTCACATGAAACCCCCCACGAATTCTGACTTCAAGATTTGAACGGTAGTGTAAACTTCAGTTGATTTTATATCCATCAACAGTTTGTGCTACAGTATCTCCAGTGACCGTCTAGTTCTCTTGAGCATGCTTGTCATTTATGTAACTCAGGGCATGAATGAATCCTCAACACTTCTATTCAAATGTTGCAAAACTGTGCTAAAAATCAAATTCAAACAGCCACTTAGCTTTATTATAATTGCTGCCTTGCATAGATGAAATTACTGTTTACAAACAGATGCTCAACGGCAACACTTCCTGGTTTTCTGGCAAACCCTGGAAAAGTGTTGTTTTAGATGAATGCTTTATATAAATTGAGATAAAAATTAGCAAAAAGTGCAGTGTGAGTGGTTGAAACACCACATTTCAAAAATACTTAACTTTTTCTCAAAGACAACTCCAATTTCAGCTGTTTTTCATTTCTAAAGTGCAACCACAAAATGCCAAACTTAATCTAAGTATGATCATATATGTAGACCACTAACAACTATAAATATGTATTCTCTATAAACTAGTTTCACTCTATAATTATGTTCATGAATTTGATCAAACATAAAAAAAAGCTTAACAGATTTAAACTACAGTATATAAAGGTCTATAAGACAACAGATAACCGTTTAACCCACAATTATTTTCAGTATTATCTGTAAAACCCCCTTTGAATCAACACCTTACTGTCAGAAAAAGTTTATGACAAGACAACAAAATCACGACACTAGGATTTTGACAAACTGATCAATCAGCGTAAAAGACTTCAGACTCACTTTAATGTTTACTTGTGCCCTTCAAAGGAAAGCCCAGCAGACTGACTTTCAGCTTGACACTGCAAAATATCTTTCACAGAACAGAGCTTAAAATAGACAAAGACCACTCATGATGTCAGAAACAATAACAAGTCACAACAAGACAACACCCTGAACAGCACACAAAGAGACAGAAACTATTACTAGCATTAGTACCTTTGTGAAGCTACAGAACTAGACTATTTTGATTTTAGCAATGTAGGACTGGCTCACAGAACATTTAAAATTTACAAACTGCAGCAAAGACATCAAACGTTGACATCAGTGAATTATGCCACCTTCTGAATATCAAATTATGCAGTAAATAAATAAATTTAAGATAACTAACACTGAAAGTAGTTAAATTGTTCTGTGAGGAGATAAGCATAGCTGTGATCTGAAAATGTAAGAGCTTGAGGTCACAATAAAAAAAAAATATATGTATCTTTATGTTATAGATACAACTATACTGTTCTATTAAAGGGATAGAATACCCAAATATGATAATTATGTTATCATGTTGTTCCAAACTCTTGGCTTTATTTCTTCTGTTAAACCCAAAAGAGAGACTTAGCAAAATGTTTGTGCTGCTTTCCATAATAAGAAAGTCAAAGATGACCAGGAAGACCAGACCTCATATTTGTTTCCGACATTGATAATAATATGACATGATTTTTGAGCACCACATTAGCATATTAGAATGATTTCTAAAGATACTGAAGACTTAAGTAATGGCTACAGAAAATTTAGCTTTGCCACCACAGGAATAAATTACACTTTTAAATTTATTAAAGGGGTCATGAAATGGAGAATCAAAATGTTATTGATATTTACACATATGAGAGCTTACTCTACAATAAAACATCCTGCAAGTTTCCGAACCCAAAACTAACTTTATTCTTTTCTACCCTTTTGAAATGCCTGGATCTGAAATCAGGATAATCTTGACATCACAACTCTCCTCAGAGTGCCCCTTAACATGCTTCAGAATATTTTGTAATATTGTACTAATGCCAGTAATTGGTGTGCTGTAATCAGTACTGTGAACAAGCTTAGTGAAAACAAATTTCAATATCTTTCTCATAAAGCTATTTTTATTTTAATTATTATTATTACTTTTTTTTTTTTTTGGAAAATAGCTTTATATTATTTTGCTTTTTATAATTTTTTAAGCTTGACAACCCTTGGTAACCATCCACTTTTACTGTATGGAAAACAGCAGCATATACATTCTGCTAAACATCTTTTCTCCTCCAAATATGAAAGTCATACAATTTTGCAACAACGTTAGGGTGAGTAAATGATGAACTTTAAATTTGCGGTGAACTATCACTTTAAGCAAACAAAATACACATCACAGCCTTCAAATATCAGATTTGCATGCATGCAATTTGCATTTTTACATAACACATAATTAGGTAATCAGCTGAGTCACAGTGACATCAAAGACCCTGCCGTTTTTTTGCAGCTGATGGCTATCTGTCAAAGCAGAGATTGGCAGTGAAAGTGATGGGAGCGCTCTATCACTAGATCTAATGAAATCAGCTGGCACCATCCTGCACTCTGAAATATGACACCCACTCTTGCCCGGCCATTAACACCAGCTGTGTGTTGGCTGGACTGGAGCCGATCAACGCTGTGACACATGCACATCCCACACACACACAAATGCTCACAGGTATGCAAATGCAGGAGTTATTGGGACGGAGGCACGTAGTCTGCAGGGAATTATGGACTTGAGCAACTGCATTGTAGAATGGGATGCCATTTTTCCATCACATTGCTTTAAATTCCAAGTATAATTTCTTAAAAAATTATAGTTCTACTTACAATAATCATGTTATATTCTGACTCCACTAAGTTAACAGAGGTTCCAAAAATAGAATGTAGGGACTGTATCACCTGAAGCGCACTTGAACTGTCCCATCACTAAATGAGGCTGCAGTACCGACAATGAACAGAAGAGGGCAATTTAGCTGCATCCAAGCACAAAATGAAGGTAAGGGAGAGAAGACTAAAAAAAAAATATTTCTTGATCTTTCATTTCTTCCACTTTTTTCCTCTCTTTCTCCTCAGCAACTACCGCTCACTGCCAGCTGCAGTCCTGTTTTTATTGCTCTGTATTAATTAGGACATCCATTAGATGGTTTAAGTCAGACACATATATATAAATCCCCTTGTTAATTTGGAGAGAAGAATCAGCGGTGCTCATTATGATTAAATTAGTAGCGATCTGCCGGGTGGCTGGACCTTTCTGACATAATTGTGATCATCAGCTCCAAACATTGGACGGCAGTTTCCCTTTAACCTCTATTAGCATTCTGTACCTAATCTCCGATTTATCACTGGTTTAAAAGGTCTCCCTTGAAATAATCAGCTATTTAATCATGATAATAATGCTTTATAATTTACACAATTTTTTATACAGTATTTCAAATCTTTTGCACTGTGAAAACACCCTACATTGTATTAAATCATATTCTGAACTTGAAGGTGTTTGACTGCATCTAAACTACTCATGAACTTGAATGGGCGCATATTTCTTTGAATATGGGACCACAAAATGAGAATACCGTTTACACCTTGCACATTGTTCCTTCAGATGGCCTTATATGAGTATTGCCATTATACCATACAGCCATGCAAACCAATTACTGGACCAAAGGACTCCCTTGAGTTGGCTGGCGATACCATTATAGATCCCCTACCATGTGTAACAGTTGGTAATTGTGGGCATTTTTTTGCTTCCTCCACACATAAACCAGTCCAGATGTTGGGAAGCATGTGAAAGATGACCTATCAAGACCATATTACATTTTCCATTTGGGTCCAGGTTATGAGATTTTGTGACTCGGCCTCAGAGTCAAGAGGTTTCTGAATGGCAGTACTGTCATAAATTCTAGATCACAATGTAGTTTTGGTTAAAACAAGGTCACAAAGTTGCTGATTGAATTCTGAGAAATTCTGTGAGGCTACGGTGACATTTAACAACTATCCTGTGTGGTGTTCTTCTATTCAACTCAGCAAGAGTCATCTCACAACCACAGGTCTTATTTCCCAATCCAGTTCATGTGTTTGGCATATGATGCAATTGTTTTTGTGACCGTTCTTCTTAAATCTGTTGAACTCAAATAGTGGTGCTCGTCTCTGCTCTTTAATTAAAGCTGCTGATTACCAATCAAGCCAATATTACTCACCTTTGCAGCTGCATATGTGATAGTAAATTAGATACTTCAAAGTTATTTTTGTCTGCCCTTTTCTTAGTACAATATTTGTACAACAATAATTATTGCATGATGTGAACGGGAAAACAAAGTTATAGTTTGACTCCTTTCTCAATATAACAGAACTGCAGCTGTACTCAGAGAATTATTTTATAGCCCATTTCTGCTACAGTACATCATGCTTTGGTAAATGATAATTATGATATACATAGTAATATTTATGAGATGAAATTATGACATAAAAGGTCAAAACTGACAAAAAGTAATAAATCTGACAAAAAAGTCAAAATTATCACATACAAATTTACAAAAAAAGTTGAAAAAAACTGACTTAAAATAATCAGATTTTTCATCTCATATATGACTGTCATACTCATGACTTTTCATGTCATAATTTAAACTCAATATGTACATTTGACCTTTTTGTTGTTGTTCAGAATTTACATTGTATGTCAAAATGTTGAGTTTTTATCTCATTGCTATGATTTACCAAAGCATGTTTTTTTTCTTTTTCGTTTTTATGTGCCAGAAATTTGCTTCCACATATTGTTGCGGAGAAAGTAAAACAAGTAGACATATTTTCTTCATCATAACCATATAAACACAATCTAAAATCTCTGTAGAGATATAAACTCCTTGACTGGAAGAAAAAGATTATGAAATGAAGAAAAAAACAAAAAAGTTGTTTTTCAAAGCCATGTCTTTCATCAATTAGCCAAGTAGCAATGGCTTAAATAAATTATTTGTTTTCTTCAGTCTCTGGCTCTTTAATCTTACCTTTCAATACTGTCTAATTTCACACATTTTAAGGCATCTTTTTGCCTACAGGAGCAGAGGAATGCCAATGGAAATCCATTTTCACAGTGCAACGGTTGAACCGGTGAACTATGGATCAGAGTCAGCCAATCACAGCACTGGATTGTGTTGATAAGACACACTTCAAAGTACTAGTGGCCTTGATAAAAAGCCTTGCACACTTTGCTCATCGCTCTTCATTTAGCACAGCAAATCAAGCATCCCGACATAAACACACACACACACACACACACACACATGTACACGTTGGTATAGGTGGTTTACGGGGACTCCATACACTCTAAAAAATGCTGGGTTGTTTCAACCCAACTTTGGGTCAAATATGGACTAACCCAACTTTTGGGTTAAAAATTTAATGTAAAAATGTAACCCAACAGTTGGGTTAGTCCATATTTGACCCAAAGTTGGGTTGAAACAACCCAGCATTTTTTTGAGTGTAGGCGTAATGGTTTTTATATTGTACAAACTGTATTTTCTATTGCCCTTCACCAACCCTACACCTTACAGAAAACATTATTCATTTTTAGATTTTCAAAAAAGAAAAGAAAAAAATTTAAATAAATAAATAAAACAAAAAAAAACACCATTTAGTATTTTTTTAAGCCTTTTGAATTACAGGGGCACAGGAAAGTTGTGGACACTGTGGTGCAGATGAATATTATAGCTCAAATTATTTGGCATCTAATTAAAATAAGTGCTGCCAGAATAAATAAATAAAAATGAATAAATATGTCTTAAATACTTTTTTTTAAATTCTGTATGCACACAAAGCAAGTATAAAACCAAACATGACTTGCAGCCAATTACAATCTAAAGGAAATGCAAGGTAATTGCCAACTGATGTAACAAAAGTGTAGAAAAAAGGGAAAAAAAGCAATATGTGACTGCTGAAATGCCTACCCATTAAGCATAAAATACAATAAAATCTAAAAAAAAAAAAATCTTCACTGGTTTCACGATTCAATTAAATTACTGCAATTTTCAATATTACTGCACATGGCTACATTTCATATCAATTTTATATCTTTTTTTTTTGTGTGCAAATTTTAAAAATAAGTGTTTTTAAGCTATCTGAAAGTTTTTTTCCTAAGCATTATTGCTGTTTGATTATATGAGATCACAGACAGTGGCAGCTTTAACAGGCTGCATTCACACCGATTCACACTAATGCACATTTCTATTTCGATAAATCAGATGTTTTGTCCTGTTCTGAAAACATAACTGGCTGTGTTTACATCAATTTCGTATAAATGTATTCGGAGATGCAAGTGCATTTAACAACTTCAGGACATCAAACAAAGCACACGTGAAAGTCTGTCGGTACGTGAGTTTCACGCATCTTATACGTACTGCATTCCAAACGGCATAAATGAAAGCATATCTAAAGTAAAATACTGAAATAACGGCAGGTGGAAGCACACACTGTCAAGCAATGCGCATGTGTCTCACAGCGCATATTCTGTGCAATGAAGCCCGCCGCGATTGTCTCTAGTGCACACACGTGCCATATGCGGGGGAAAACCATGTTCAGAATCGATTCTGAAATGTTCGATTAAAAAAACTATTTTTTTCTCCCACCCCAATACCATCTGTGGTCTAACAATCAAAAGAAGACTGAACATTTGTTCTGTGGATCATCTGTTCATCTACATTAACTAGACAGAGAGAGAGAGAGTAAGAGAGAGAGGAGAAACAGGGGACTATAAATTCAGCAATACAGGCATTCAAATGCCAAGAACAAATCTGTTCTTTGCACGTTTAGAGAGAGAGACGGAGGGCTCTAGGTGGTTTTGCTCTTCAGTTGAAGGACAATCTAAATTATCTCCGGCTAAAGGTTAGAACCTCTAACTAATGCTCCTTCACCAAACCTCTGTCTACTTCTCTCCGCTCTTCAGGAGCACTAACAAGATCAATGGGGAAATAGTGGATGTCTAAAAAAAAAAAATCCATGGCTTGGAATAAAATTACTAAAGTTTGCTTATGGGAATGACCTCTAGGCTTTTAAACTCTTCATTCAGAACTACTCCGATCTTTACTTGTGGTTTAAATCTTATCAAATGTAATACTGTCACTGGTCTTTACAGATTTCAAAAACAGTATGTTTTCATATTTAAAGGGGTCATATGATGCGATTTCAATTTTTCCTTTCTCTTTGGAGTGTTACAAGCTCTTGGTGCATAAAGAAGATCTGTAAAGTTGCAAAGACTAAAGTCTCAAATCCAAAGAAATATTCTTTATAAAAGTTAAGAGTCAGCCACACCTACCTAAAACGGCTCGTTCTAACACGCCCCCACATACCTACGTCACTATCTGGGAAGATTTGCATAACGCCGCCCAAATGTTCACGCAAAGAAAGAAGAAGAAACTTTTATTCTCGCTGTAGTATTGTTGCCGCCGCCGCCATGTCGTGAAGGTGCTGTGTGCTTCGTTGTGTAAGCGAAACTACTTTGTTTGGCCTTCCAAAAAGGACGATATCGCTTCGTCATGCCTGGAGCTGATCCGTGCTGGTCGCTGCGGAAATACTTCAACTTCGCGCTGTCGATCGCCGGATCAGCTTTCATCGTGGACGAAGCGGAGTCCAGCCCGGGATCGTCACACGTGGTTGCCGCAGGCATCACAATATGGTAAGGGACGTAACATTTCCGTCACACGCTTGAGGAATTCGGCCAATCATAATGCACTTGATAGCTGGCCAATCAGAGCACACCTCACTTTTTCAGATCGATGAGCTTTGTAAAAATCGACGCGTTTCAGAAAGGCAGGGCATAGAGGAGAAACAATAATGTACAGTGTTTTTTGAACCTTAAACCGCATAAACACATTTCATTACAACAAATACACAAAATAATGTTCTTTTTAGCAGCATCATATGACCCCTTTAAAAATGTTTCTTAAAAAGCGCCAAACAGTTGACAAATATCACACTAAACTAGAATGAGTGGAGATTTAAGATGTTCGGATTCTTTAAGCCTGAAGCTAGTGATGATCTCATGGCTGAAATGCTTCTCCCTAAGGTCGATTAAGTCATCGGGCAGATTTATATTTAGCTTTAGTTCAGCTCTTTGCGCTCTCATTCCCAGATAAGGGCAATATCAAGATCGATCGTTGACTGACACAAAGAAAAAGGACTTACAATGTGAGTCTTTAAGCCTTAGGAGCTGAAGAACTGAGGAAAAATATGCCTCCTTTGTGGTTCTCATATGGGTCCACAGCGATTGATATTTACTGATCCCTTTCCCTCCTCCTCTCATCATTGATCATTTCCAGTCCTTTCTCTATTCTTCTACTCTATTCATAAAAAATGCTTCTTCATAACTTAACTGAAAATGTGAAGCCAAAGTATTATATATGAATCTATCCACAAACACAGCTAGGATTTATGGGTTTTTGGGGGGCAACAACTATCAAGGCTCGAACATGCATCACCTGTGCAAGTTCCGAAGGGTCAACGTGCCAGGAGCATGTACACTAACCTAATACACGGGACATGACTAGTACGTTTTTTTTTTTCCTGACACTGAAAAATTTTGGTTTATTCATGAAACATGAGCAGAACACATTTCAATGTAAATCATTTTCTTAAATCACCACTCATTAATCCATCAATTTTATTTACATAAAAATGGATTTAGGCATGATGTGCACAGGAATTTGTTCCCTTTCAGTCGGTCACTCCGACTCATGTCGGTGACCGACAAATTGGGCTCTCGCTTAGAGAGACCAATCCACTTTGAGTGCAAACTAAATGAGCCAATGCACATTGGCATGCGATGATTTTTTATGGTCACGCTGTGATCAGCTGGTAGTGAGCAAACGCATTACCAGTTTAGTTGTCAGCGTCCGAGCGACAACATCGTTCTGCTCCTACCAAACTGCTTTGTGTGTGACAAGTCTAACCTGCTCTCGGGAGCTTTTTGTGTTGGCGGACGGCGCTTCAGCGCTGGTCGTTCCTGTGTTGAGTGGGTTGCGCACTTCAGGCTGCACTACCCCCTGTCGTGCTGCAAACCGCCGTCTCCCCTGTGCGTCTCAGCACGTAAAAGAGCATTTCCCTAAAAGAGCCAATTTCTCTAAAAGAGTACAATAAGTGGGTACGTCTTTGTAAAAACGACGGATCGTCTTTTTAAAGATCCGTTTCACCTGTACGTTTCTGGATGTGGTCGTTACCTGGCGCCGGGTGATGGTCACGATCGCTGCCTCACGTGTCTGGGCATTAAGCACGCTGAGGTGGCGTTCGCGGATGAGTCATGTTCCCATTGCGGGAAGATGACCGTCTCGGAGCTGCGGGCCAGGCTCCGTTTCCTCAAGGGTGGGCGGAGCTCTGTTGCCTCTGCCGTGATCTAGTGCTCGTCCTGGCGGCAGCCAGGTGTGGACTACTTCGGGCAGTAGCGCGGGCGGTCTGAGGGTTACAGTGGTGGCAAACCCCTCAGGGAACCAACCCTCGGGGGACCATCACTCCTCTAGCACTTCGCAACCAGTTGAGCCGCCAAAGGAACGCACTGGGCCCTCTTCAAAGAGCGTACCAGCAGTATCCTTTGGTGCTCCTCCCGACAACCGGATGTCGATCACTGCATCGGAGGGAGAGCTCTCTGCAGAGGAAGATTCGGCTGCGCTGCCGCCCTCCGGGACGGTGGCAAGGCCTGAATCGGATCCAGAGATGTCGGCTATGCTTTCCCAGGCCGCTGAGAGGGTAGGGCATGAGTGGAAACCTCCACCGCGTCCCGAGCCCTCGAGGTTGGACGATTGGTTTTTCAGGGTGGCTAGCGCTGGTTCTCAGCGCCCCGCCTCGGTACCTTTCTTCCCGGAGATGCATGAGGAGCTCACCAGGTCATAGACGGTGACCCAGAGATGGAGGAAGCTGCTTTTTGGAGGATGGTGAAGGCACCTCTTCCTCCCCCAGAGGAGGGCCGGGTGGAGAATCTGGAAAATCTCTACGAGAGCGGTTTTCTCTGTCCCTGGGTCCCAGGAGGGCATGGAGAGTCGCAGACAGACCAGCACCGGACCACACTCATCCTCCTCCATCGCCAGCAGGCCCTCCAGTCGATATGAATCCGGGTTTTACGCCCTAGTTCATTGTACCCGAGAAGGTGGTGGGTACGACCATCTTGTCTGCGTGTCTTGAACCGGGCCCTTCGCCGGTTACTGTTCAAGATGTTGACGCAGGAACGCATTTTCGGGTGCATCCGTCCCCGAGATTGGTTTGCAGCAATCGACCTTAAGGATGCGTACTATCATGTGTTGATCCTTCCGCGCCGCAGACCATTTCTGCGGTTCACGTTCGAAGGACGAGCATATCAATACAAGTTCCTGCGCTCCGGGCTGTCCCTGTCGTCCCGTGTCCTCACCTAAGTTGCGGAGGTGGCCCTTGTTCCCTTGAGAGAACAGGGCGTTCGCATTCCCAATGACTGGCTCATACTAGCTCAGTCTCAGCATCAGTTGTGTGCACACATGGAATTGGTGCTTTTCGCACGCCTCACAGAGGAACGTGCGCGGTCAGTGCTGAACTGACTGAATTCATTCAAGGGCAGGACAGCGGTCCCACTAAAAGTATTTCAGAGGCTCCTGGGGCACATGGCAGCTACGGCGGCAGTCACGCCACCGGGGCTGCTCCATATGAGACCGCTGCAGCACTGGCTCCATGGCCAAGTCCCGAGGTTGGCGTGGCAGCGGGGCACTCACCGGGTCCAAGTTACACTAGCCTGTCGCCAAACCTTCACCTCGTGGTCAGACCTTACGTTCCTTCTGGCAGGAGTGCCCCTAGAACAGGTCTCCAGGCATGCTGTGGTTTACACGGATGCCTCCACCACCAGGTGGGGTGCCAGGTACAATGGGCATGCAGTCTCAGGGGTTTGGATGGGCCCGCAGCTGCAGTGGCACATCAATTGCATAGAGTTGTTGGCAGTGTGCCTTGCCTTGAACTGTCTCAAAGGGTGCTTACGAGGCAAGCATGTGCTGGTCTGAACAGACAACATGGCGACCATTGCATACATCAACCGATAAGGTGGTCTGCGCTCCCGTCGCATGTTGCAACTCACCCGCCACCTCCTCCTTTGGAGTCAGAAGATTCTGAGGTCACTTCATGCCATTTCACGTTCCGGGTCTGCTCAACCGAGCAGGTCCTGCTTGTGGCGCCGTATTGGCCCACTCGGACCTGGTTCCCGGAACTTATGCTCCTTGTGACAGCCCCTCCCTGGAAGATTCCTCTGAGCAAGGATCTACTGACTCAGAGACGGGGACACCCTG
This sequence comes from Sinocyclocheilus anophthalmus, assembly GCA_018155175.1. Lineage (NCBI taxonomy): Eukaryota > Metazoa > Chordata > Actinopteri > Cypriniformes > Cyprinidae > Sinocyclocheilus > Sinocyclocheilus anophthalmus. The sequence continues at coordinate 240,678 of JADLZN010007225.1, forward strand.
TGGCACCCGCGTCCAGACCACTGGAAACTTCATGTCTGGTCCCTGGAAAAAAAGGGACGCGGAGGTTCTAGGTGACCTAACCCAAGAGGTAGTTGACACCATCACCTCAGCGAGAGCACCGTCTACGAGACACACTTACGCCTTGAAGTGGAACCTGTTCGTCGAGTGGTGTTCTTCTAGTCGGGAAGACCACTGGAGATGCCCGATCCGGGTCGTGCTTTCCTTTTTGCAGCAAGGGTTGGAGCGAAGGCTGTCTCCCTCCACCCTTAAAGTTTATGTTGCTGCGATTGCTGCTAACCATGACCCCGTGTAAGGGAAGTCGGTAGGGAAGCATGACCTTGTCATCAGTTCCTTAGGGGGGCGAGAAGATTAAAATCCTCCACGGCCCCCCTCTATACACTCTTGGGACCTGAGTCTGGTGCTCAAGGCACTACAGCAGGTCCCATTTGAGCCTTTGCAGTCAGTTTCGTTCAATGAAAAAAACGCTGCTCCTGCTTGCACTGGCCTCCATCAAGAGGGTAGGGGACCTGCACGCATTTTCGGTCGACGATTCGTGCCTAGAGTTTGGGCCGGCTGACTCCCAGGTAATCCTGAGGCCCCGGCCCGGCTATGTGCCCAAGGTTCCCACTACTCACTTCAGGGATCAGGTGGTGAACCTGCAAGCGCTGCCCCCGGAGGAGGCAGACCCAGCACTAGCTTTGCTCTGTCCCATCCGAGCCTCAAGGTGCTACGTAGACCGGACGCAAAGCTTCAGGACCTCAGACCAGCTCTTTGTCTGTTACGGAGGCCAGCAGAAAGGGAATGCCATCTCTAAGCAGAGGATGGCCCACTGGATTGTGGATGCCATCACCCTGGCTTATCAGGCACAGGGTGTGCCCTGCCCGCTCAGTTTGCGAGCTCACTCTACTATGAGTGTTGCATCCTCCTAGGCGCTGACTCGTGGTGCCTCGCTGACAGATATATGTAGAGCTACAGGCTGGGCAACACCTAATACATTCGCTAGATTCTATAGCCTTCGAGTGGAGCCGGTATCCTCCTGTGTTCTCACCTGAGGCGCTGAGAGGCCCCGGTTTAGTGTCGGTTTGCTAAAACTGCTCCAGAGGGTCCGTACTGTAGGCCCTGTCGAGCTCCTCCGTCCCCTCGGCAGCCAGACGTGGCAGAATATCCGGCGCCAGGCCCTCACTCGCTGAATCCGTGAGAACTAGTAGAGGGCTGGGTTCCATATGTAGAAACCTAAATGGATCCCATATGGGTAAAGTCCACGGTATAGCCTCAGAGACCGTGTTTCCCCGGCAGACTTCTGCCATTCCAAGAGAGTTCAATCACACTCTAATCTTCCATATGCACCTAAACGGATGTCATATGTGTAAGTACTTTCGAAACCTCCTTCGGGAAGGATGGGGCTTCTGCAATGTTCCTGTTCCAAGTGGAATGGGTACATTTTCCCAGTGTTATCCAATCTCACTGAGTGGGTAGTGCTATGACAACAGTGACTGGTCTTCTTGTTGTGAGCCCCGGCCTACACCAAAAAGGGGCGCAGGCGGCTCGCACAGGGCACTGGAAGGGGCAGCATCCATGGCGCTTTGGTAGGGATCCAAATTTGTCAGTCACCGACGTGACTCGGAGTGACCGACTGAAAAGGGAAACGTCTAGGTTACTTGTGTAACCCTCGTTCCATGAAGGAGGGAACGGAGACGTCACGTCACATCGCCACGGCTGCTGTACCACCGCTGAGGGGTCACCGGCTCGGCTCCTCAGCGAAAACCTGGTATGCGTTGGACCGGCTGCCTTTTTATGCTCATGCTGTGATCAGCGGCAGCTGGATGCAATCATCGCATGCCAATGTGCATTGGCTCGTTTAGTTTACACTCTAAGTGGATTGGTCTCTCTAAGCGAGATCCCAAATCGTCGGTTATCCGACGTGATGTCTCCGTTCCCTCATTCAGGGAACGAGGGTTACACAAGTAACAGAGACGTTTTTCGCGTATCCTGAATCCTAAGGGACCATACACACACAATTATCAAACAATAACTATCTCAACAAGTATTTTCGTAAAAGGCAGTTGGTTATGTCTTAACTGAACGTGAACAGTGGAGAAAGAAACTCATGTGCATCATTATATTGGATCAAGCCATTCGGTCTTAACAGGCAGAAAAGCCATGAAACCTGTGTTCCATAGCGGGCCACCTGCTGGCAGAGAGTGACATTTGCATCTCATTCAGCCCATCTGCTGTTTTTGTTTCCTTCAGATATGTTTTATGTACAGTAGTATAGTTTCTCAAAGCTAAAGTCAGTCAATTCTGTTTTTGCTTCAAATTACGAAATTATACAATCTAATTTAGATTAAAAAAATGTAGAGCGTATTTAGTTGGATCTTTGTTTGGATTGTAATTAAAATGCAGTGGTTGCCTCTGATTTTAAATAGAAAGAGCACGGGCAAAGCCTTTTTTGATATGAAGAGATTTTTTAAATTTGCATTATATATTTATTTGATTTGGGATTTGTTTAAAAATTTCAAGTTAGGTTTATTATATGACAGATTTCAATTTCACAAAGAAATGTGCAGCATTTTGTTACCAACCTATATTATACTATTTTTTGCTGTTGTCTTGAAGTAAAGCATTCTTTAAATAATGTGTTATTTAAAATATAAAGAACCATTTTTTTTTTGCTCAAATGATCCGATCTGTCACTCAAAGCTGTGAGTTTTGTGATCCGTTGCACACCTACTGTCTTCACTTGTTATTTGAAGAACAAATACAATCACTGACATTTTTGATCATGCTGATTTGTCAACATTTTTTAAATTCGAGTTAGTTAAATTAATTTTGGCCTACCACAATCTGAAGAATGACTGCCCGAATGGCTACCAGGAATTTTTTGCAAGCCCTGTGGCCTTACAGTTTTGTATGATAAGTCAAAAAGCTGAACGCTAGTAAACCCAGCTGCATGTTGCATGTAATATTTTGTAGTCCAATCTGTAACCCCCAATGAAGATATTCAATGAGTGAAGACATCTGCTTCCCTTTGATTTTAATTGATTTACAGCAGAGCACCCAGAGCTCATTCATCAAGCTCCTGCATCACTGCAGGCACTGAGCTCCTGCCCTACAGACATGCAGCTCCATGGAGCTCTTCTACGGCAGTTTAGGCCAAGAGAGCAGCTCTACACTCTTTCAATATTTTAATCAGCTCGCCGTCTCTTTCTCACCTTCTGTCAGGGGCATCATGCACGTATTATTTTTGAGGGGGCACGAGTGAATGGGGTGGGGATATATCGATTCTCAAATATGTGCAAGTAAATGCATTTTGCACCTATATAGATCATGTTAGTTGATCTACTGTATAATGGGTGATGGGCAAATAATATTAGTGTAATCTATTAGCTGCACATAAAATTCTAGGCCTACCAGATATGGGTGTCATGCCATAAAATATTTTTAATACGACTGACTTTGTATTTAGCGTGAATTTAATAAAAAAAACATTGTAAGTTACTAATTATAACACTTTCATTGTACAGAAAGAGAGCAAAGAACATTTACATTATAAAAGAACATTTTCACTTCAGTCTAGTTCAGGCACTCTCAAAAACTCCCATTATAATTACTGAAGCTGTTTACACGCACAGTGAACAAAACTCTGGTGTTTCGGTGATGACTCATCTGATCGCCACTGATTGGCCATTGCATTCTTAAGCTCAACAGAATCGTGTATGATTAGTTATAATACTCAGCTCTGTAAAAACGCTTCTGTATCTGGCTCAGCGCCAGCCAGCGAACACAGATTTGAATTGAACAGCTAGTGATGTGCCGCACATCACACCCATGTGATTATATCAAATATAAAAATGTTTTATATTATTCTGTTATTTTTCTCTTTTGGAAGCTGGATTAAAAATCCACTTGGCTCAGAAATCTGAGGTTGGAGTTTGAAAAGCATGAAGCCTCGCCTCTCTGTGTACAGTTCTGTCCACTTACATGTTACATAACCCATAACAAATCTTTAACAGGCAAAATCTGCATAAATTTGTATTTTATGTAAATAAAAATGTCTGATTGTAAATAAAGTACACTGAAAAACCATTTTTTAAATAATAAAAATAATACAAAGATAATTTATTTAGTACGTATTCCAATGAAATATGTGACAAACTTTCTATTAAAAATATTCAACAGAACTAACACAACTAAAAGATCTCTTTATCGCTGTCTCTCTAAATTTGAAATTTGAAGTAATGCTAATAGTTAGATAATATAATGTTACTGTATAATATAAATCTAACTAAATGTATGGTAAAAATAATTAGTTTTTTAATGTTTTTGAAAAAGTATCTCATACTCACCAAGGATTATTTTATTTGATCAAAAATACAGAATAATAAATGTAATTAATAATAAATAATTATAAAGGTAATTGATAATAAATGCTAAAGAATAAATTAATTTATTTGATGCAAAGCTAAATTTCCATCAGCCATTTTTCATTCTACAGTGTCACATGATTCTTTAGAAATCTTTCGAACATGCTGATTTGCTAATTATTAATTATTATTGATGCTCAATTAATAATAATGGCTCTTATTACTAATAGTTATTAATTTATCATTAATTTTTGGTGCTTAATATGTTTGTGTAAACTGTGAAACAAATTTCTGTAAATTATGTAAATATTTCACAATATTACTTCACAATATTACAACATTGGTGAGTGTAAGAAACTCCTTTCAAAACATAAAAAGGTAGGTATTCCTTTTTATATATAGTATATACACATATTATATAATGCTAAACATGTGTTTCTCTTCCTTGCACACATCCTCAGGCAGTGGGTAAAAATCACTTTCTTACCCAGGTTTCCTGATCCATTTCTCCCCTCTCTCAATCTTTCACCCTCAGGCACTAGTGCCCACTGCAGTGGTGGGCCGTCCTTGACCGTTACCCTCCCACCTTGCTGTCATACAGGGCATGTAATGGGAGAAGGATGAGAGTGAGCGAAAGAAAGAGAGCGAACATGTTGGGTTGCAGAGAGGCAAGAAAGAGCATACAGTATGAATCGTGTAGGAGATAGAGGAGGCGGGAGCATGGCTGTCATAAAAACTATTATTGTGTCTTTTTGTGCCCAGTTTTCAGCACAGCTTGTCTGTAAAATCTATTTCATCTCTTGAATTCAGGATTTTATGATGTTGAGTTGGTCCTGCTATCAATAATGTATTGATCATCAAGTCAAATCTTATAGGCTTAGTATTGCTGATCCTCAAAAGCCATTTTTACAGGTATATCTCAGTGAATCTTACAAGAGTTTTAGAGGAGACTCAAATAAAGTTGAAATATCTATTCTATAAAAGTTTTGAGGGAATCAATGCGATCTGTAAACTGTTTAAAGCTTTGTAGCCTTGCTCTGTTTTTTATTTAAAGTTTCAAAACCAAAGACGCTTTAAAAATGTACAAATTTCTTTCTAAATGAGTCTTTTAATCTGCTCTTTAGCAGTGCTGCAGTCCAGAGCGTACCTTCACTGATAAATGAAGAAATAGCCTCAGCCATTCTCTTATTGCGGACACTATACAGTATACAGGCAGTGCTCGTATCAGTCGAGTGCACATTATGACAGCAGAGAGAAAGATATCCAATTCAAAAAAGTGGAAGTCATAATCTAAAGACGTTAATGTATTAAAAATGACATTTAGAACTGGATAGATGCTCCAATTTCTGCAATGATTCACAGATTTCAGTTTTGTCTGCAAAGTGAATGCTAACCCTACATACAAACACTCTATCTCACACACTAGACGGTATATCTATATAGATATATATATATTATAGTATATATATATATACTATATATATATATATATAACCAGTGTTGGGGGTAACACATTACAAGTAACATGAGTTACGTAATCAGATTACTTTTTTCACGTAACTAGTAAAATTACGCATTACTTTTTTAATTTATAAGAAAATATCAGAGTTACATTTTTAAAAAACGTAACGCCAGTTACTTTGTTTTCCCATTATTGACTGACAGCTCTCCTGTCCCAATGTTGAGAGAAATCAGATGTTACTGTAGTTCTAAAATAAATATTGTTAGAAAACACTCTCTGTCTTGTTAAGGTTCCCTGATATGCCTCACCCCTCCTTTTTTCCCATCTCTCTTATTCCCCCTCCTTTCTTTCCCTCTCCGTATTCCCCCTCCTTTCTTTTCCCTATCCCTCTCACTCTCCCTCCTCTATCTGTTTCTCTCTCTTGTATTATGTTTTAATATATCTTACTCATATTCGAGGTATGCATGCTTAAATGTATATATTAGTTGCTTGGTTCAAATGCCCAAATAAGGAGATGAATGCTGAACTGTGAGGAGGGTTCAACATCCTTCGCCAGGAAGTCTATTCCTAAAATGGACATGTTTTTCTGTATATGTGGCCATTTTATAAAAACACATGTTCTTGGCCAAAGATCCTAAATGTATGTCATCTATATCCTCATTGGTTAAGAGGGTGAAACTCCCCTCGACATGCCTATATAAGATCTGTATTCCTATGAATAAATTTAAGTATTGAGAATACATTTGAATGTGTTTTCTTACTTCCCGGCCGTATTTACACTTTAGGAGACTGAGAAGATTTCACGGTGGTAAAGAGATACCAGAGGGACCAAAGTGTTATTTATTACAAATATGAATATGCATTAATTCATTTCACTCACAAAAAAAAAAAACACAGATTCAGTATTCCTCAAAATGAATTAAAAAATGCAACTCAGAATATGACGCAAACCTGCAATACTTAAATATGTTAAATAACACAAATATATCCAATCCCATTTTATTAACCAATATCTTTGCTTCTGACCTTCGATGATCCAGTTCAACCGTACTAATAAGCAAAATTACTCTAGACAAACATTTGAGTCCTTTTTTTGTTTATCGCTGTAGTGTGTTGAAATGTCTTATTCTGCATTCTACTGTACGGACGTAAATTAAAATTTCCTTCAGCCTGAGGCTTATTCATTTTAGGTTTGGTGTGAAAAAGCTTTTATATTTGCCAAAAATAAAACATTTTTACTTTAAAAACAAACAAGCAAACCCTGTACAGATTTAAAAAGTAATGCAAAAGTAACGTAACGCATTACTTTCCATAAAAAAGTAACTAAGTAACGTAATTAGTTACTTTTTTATGGAGTAACACTATTATAATGCATTACTTTTAAAAGCAACTTTCCCCAACACTGTATATAACTCTCAAAAGTTAGATAAGAATAATAATAATATAAAAATAATAGAAGAAAACATACTAAAAAATAATATAATAAAATATAAAATAATAGAAAACTAATAGAGCAATTCATTTTTTCCAAGTTATTCACATCATGTATCACCTTTTTGTTTTTTTTTTTTTTTTGCTGAGGGCACATTCCAGTATTTTCATTTCATTCAGCCAGTCTGTGAATATTCATAAGCTGTGTGGTCGGCATTCTCCCCCAAACATTCAAAAATGACTAGGTGGCACACTTCAGCTTTGGAAGGTTTGTGCTATTTGGGGCAAGGGTACAAGTATGGTTAACAGCCGAGTCTCCTGAGAGCTCATTACCCGTACCCAAAGAGCAGGACCTTTAGCTGAGTCACAGGGGGTATTAAAACCCCGCCCTGCATCTGTTCTCCTCCTCACAGCAGTCCACAAGCACCTGTCTAACACTCAGCATCTGAATTCACCTGCATTCTCAGACTCTGTTGCATGGACTCAGGGGGTCATGATCATAGATTTCCACTAATTTATGGCACCCAAGTGTAAATATCATTGAATGATATGAAATTAAAAAAGGAAGTCTTTCAAAAAACAATGAATATTTTTTTAAAAAGCTGCTCATGCTGGTTTCAGCTCTACATTTAATGCTGTGATAGTGTGCGTGGTCATGTCAGAGACTAGCAAAATTAAGAATAATGGAGTTTTCAGGTAGGCAGGAAAAATTATTTAAAGCCATCCGTCAGAAGTGCTAACGTTCATGTGAACTGCAAGGTGACGTCCTTGGGAAGAAGGCAACATGGCCGATTCAACCAAGGGAAACCATGGTGTTGGAGTTATTAGACTGAAACAGCTGTGAGAGGAGGGCCATTATTTATCTGACTTTATCTAAAATATCAAAACTACCAGTGTAAAGAAGGATGACTTGAATGCCCCTGTTTCAACAAAACTATAATCATTTAAAAAGTAATCAATTTATATTTGAAAGCTTTGGGCTGCTTGCAAATTGAGAAAAGCCTGAGGTGGTGTAGAATTGGATTCCATACAGTGCATCTTCATCAGGCACTCATTAACATACAAATATTATTTTACCTTTAACCACTAATTTAAAAAAAAAAGCTGTCATAAAAGCTGTTACATACATCCATCACAACAAACTTTATTATTTACATTATTTACTGTGGAAAATACTTTGAAGTACACTCAAAACAACACTGGAACCCATTTTTTCTCTGAGATATTTTTCTCAAAATATCTTCTTTTGTGATCCAAAAGAAAACGAAATTCATACTGGTTGGGAACTAACATGAGGGTGAATAAGTGATGACAACTTTTATTTTTGGATGAACTATCTCTTTAAAAGGACTGTGTATGAATACAGAAGACTCCCTCTCATTTTTGTATATACTGCCTCAAAGTTCTGTGATTTGTGTTTTTAAAGTACATTGTGTCCTCAAGGACTTTTTAACATAAAGTTGAGATAATGTGGGGATCTTTAATCTTAAACACTTTACCTGAGTGTGGATGACAGAATGAATTATATTTTGAGGTTAAGTTTACATTGAGAGCATTGACCATACCTATAATTACCAGATGGGATAGAAGGCAGAAAGTGAGTAGATTTGTTCTAAAGATAAATCAGCTCTTGCAACAAGGTCATGAAGATTAGGAGGGTGTTTGAATATAATTCACTGAAGACATTATGATATTGAGTTAAAAATGTGCCAATGATAAGGGTCAAGCTATTTTAAATTTAGGAAAGTTTATAATATAATATTATGTTATGTTATATGTTGTTATTATACAGTACATCAGTCATCCTTAGTTATATTGCATCAGGATTATATCTGACCAAAGCACAAAAAAGGCATTAATCGAGACACGTCTATACTGTAAAAAACACAAAAACAACAACAAAAAAACAATTACGTTTTGCTGGCTTCCAGTGTGTAAAGTTGGAAAACTTCTTTGAGTTTGTTATGATGGATGGGTTGGACATGTACAGTATGTGGTCTTTATTGCTAGTGTAACACTCGTAAACATGAAGTGCAGTTAATTGTCACTTGTCGTTTTAATGACAGCCTAATTAGTGGTTAAAAGTATTTAATAAAATGTTTGGATGTTAATGTGTGTCTCATGAAGATAAAAATGTTGCAAAATAAATGGGAATATCATAAAAGTGTGCATTTTCTTTTCTCTTTATTTTATTTATTTTGTCACAAATCCCTGAACTACCACCATTGTGGCCTTGAGTAAGGCATTTAAAGGGTTAGTTCACCCAAAAATGAAAATTAGCCCATTAATTACTTACCCTCAAGTCATCCTAGGTGCATATGACTTTCTTCTTTCAGACGAATCCAGTCGGAGTTATATTAAAAATTGTCTTTGATCTTTCAAAGGAGCAAAGGAAGCAAAGTCTCTTTACTTTAGCAAAGGAAAACCAGTCTCCTCTTGGCTTATATCGAAATCCTCCGACATTCTTCTTTACAAATCCTCGTTTTGTACTTCTAATTAGTGACCGTTGTTTTGTTTTGATCTCTCCGCTGTGTTTCTGCGCGCGTCACTTCTGAGCGGTGCATGCGCAAACCCGACCTCATACGTCATCCGCCCGGAACTAATAAATTGTCAGCTAAATTATAAATTAGAGCAACACTAATGCACAGTGTTCCCCCCGCTGAAAAGACAAGCATATATTTCCATTTTTGTCTATGCTGGTCTATGCTCGTTAGTGCTGAGCTGGTGAGTTAACAAAGTTAACCAAGATAGTATTGTTGGTTAAGATAGTTCAGAAGCTTAGTGGAGACACCATCACACCAATATCACATTCAAACCACGACCAAGAAAAACATATATATATATTGTAATTGTCTCTGCATATTACAATAAATTGTAATGCACTTCTCATATGTTTCTCACCAAATTATTTAAATGAATAAATAAATAGATAAATAAATAAGTACCTTAACATACATAAATAAGAATATGCAAACTAACAGTTGTATTTGTAATTTTGTATTTAAATGTTGTAATCATAAATCTAATTCTCACACTGAATTTCCATTAAGTAGAAATGACAAAGATGTGATATTTTAAAGTCCCCCTGTGGTCAAATATTTTATCCCTTAAAACGTATCTTTGATCATCAAAGTTACATATTTAAATGTTTTTTCTTGTGAAAATAATTTTCTCGTGCCTTAAAATAGCTTGAATGTAACTTAACACCCTTGCCTCATTTACTATACGCTGATCTATTAATATGCAAATTAGTCCCGCCTCCACTCAATCACACCAGCCAGTGCCTCCTGATCCCCTGAACTGTAGTAAACGCAAAACAATAGCATACACGGATAATGACTGATAAAACTATGTTTTTAATACTACTGACAACTAAAAAACATTAATACGTAACATGACATTCGTTAAAGTTACTTACTTGACGATGTTTTGTCCTAAAATGCCTTGAAGACTCGAATACAGCCGTTAGTGATTCTTAATTCACGCCTGCGAGCATGCATATGCGTGTGAAGTGCAGACGCCGATGCGGGAGAGGTGGGTCTGACTCCAGGCTACTTTTACACTGTTGCTGCGGGTTATAATGCAAGTTCTAAATTCACATTAAACCACAGCCTCATGGGTTTTTTGCTGTGATTTATTTTTGGTTTTGTGCTGGTATAGGTATATTTTGCATGCTAGTGGTAGGAATCTATCCCTTGACGTGATTGGTTATTGAATTTTGTGACGTAGCAAACAGAGGGCTGTTTCAAACCGTGTTTCTGGGACTTCCTTTGGGAAAGTTTTTAAGGAGAAAATACTCAGCAATGGTATTGATAAATGGATTGGCTCATGGTTTGTCTAAAAGCATATTAAAAACACCACATAGACAAATAAACAACATAAAAAAACTTGATTTTCACTACAGGGGGACTTTAAATTTTTAATACTACGGTACTTCGGATAAATTTCAAGTATGGTTTAGAATATTATTTGTATGGGTTTTCTTCTGAGGATAATTAAGAAAACTATTCATTCAAATTACAATAAAAATGGTGACCATCCTTTTTAACATTTAATAGGTTACACTTGTAGAGGACATGAAAAAATATTTGAACTTTAATTTAGTAAACGTAAAACAATCTTCATTAAACCCTCCCCCCCCATAAAAAATAATAATAATTTTCCCCTTCAGCAAAGGGAAAATACCGATGCTATTTAATTGCATGAATTATTTTCAATTGCAGCAAACAATATATATATATATATATATATTATTTATATATATATATCTATATATATATATCTATCTCAAAATAAACAAGTTATTTTTGACGGCCCTAAAATAAACAGACAATTTAATGAATGTGTATTGCACATCTCACATAATTTGGTTTTGGAAGAATTTATTGATAAATCTCTTCTTCTGGGTGATCGTTTGACCTGACAAATTTGATTACATATGTTGGTCTTTTCAGCAGGATTATTACTGCTGCGACATGGCCATTAGCACGAAACACTTTTAGCAGAACATGGTGTACTCACAGACACCTCAGATATAGATTTTCATAGCCCAACAAAAGTCACTTCCACAAATGACTGATTGTTGGATTATCAAATTGCAGAGCACCCACAGCTTTCATTTTGCTTTCATTTGCCTTGTTGTCATCCCTTTCACCTTAAGTTCCCTTTCGAAAGGGAACTCGTGCTGCGTCTCCAATAGGGCACTATGGGGAATGCCTCCGGCATGACCGGTGTCTGAAGCATGAGTCTAAGCATGACAATTAACTTGACATTAACAGGCGGGAAGTGCCGCAATCGCCCACTATAGCGCCTCAGTCATTATTCCCTACATTAGGCCCCTAATACAGTGGGTGAGTGAATTCAGACACTTAGTGCACCGGGAGGACTGCCGCTTTTGCATAGTTTGTGCTTGCTGTTTAATAATCATTTGAAACTGGCAGCTCCAGTAGTACGAAGGATTTATCTTGAACTCTGTCATGGAAATTATGTATAAACCCTAATTAAACAATTTAATAATCATTTTACATTGAATTATACCTGTATTGTATTACACTGTACACCATGGATGAGTGTTTTTTAAAATGAATGGATGGATGGATGGATGAATCAGCTGCGGACGCCATCTTCTGGCGAGATGCGGCAATTCATTCACACAGTGCATTATGGGTATTCTCTAGTCGTTGAGCATACATCAGTAGGACACTCATTATTGCTGTGCATTGAATGAGTGCATTTGATAATGTTCACTAAGGTTTTGGACACTACTAAAAATGGCTGTCCCCTCAAATAGTGCCCTTTTTAAGGGTATAGGGGGCAATTTCAGACACAGGGCTTAACATTGGCAGGCGGTAGCCTATGACAGTGAGCCTCCTTACAAGATATCCTGAGCGTGGGGCATTGTTAGCTTTCCTCTCGATTTGGAGAGTCATTCATACTGAGGCCTCCGCTTCTAGAGCTCGGCTAGGCAGTAGAGTATAAGTTAAGTTGTAGGCTCTCTGGGCTCATCCTTGGCTACTGACCTTAGTGTGGAGTGTAACTAGCCCACCTCTCATTAAAGATCTCATGTAATGCTCTTTGCTCCCGCAAAGGTTATATTCCGCACCCACTATATATTCACTCTTTGTTCACCTGCTGTCTGCTTAGAATAATTTGCTTCCCGACCGTTTCCGATAAATTTAGATCTAATTTCCAGAATCTCACATTTAAATTTCCGCTACTGAAAGAAAGAGAGATAGATTAACAAACAAAATTGTAGTCTGCAAAAAATTGTGTTATTTTATTCGTCTTGTCAAGAGTCTTGAATTTATTGACTTTGACTTGAATTTATATTAATTATCTTAAGACACAAAATTTGTTTAATATTTTATGCAACAGTAGGAAAAAAAAATGTCTGAGAAAATAAAAATGGTGTACAAAAATTTTATTTCTTATTTTTATTCGTCTTGTCAGGATACAATTCGTTTAAAGGTGTCATATGATGCGATTTAAATTTTTCCTTTCTCTTTGGAATGTTACAAGCTCTTGGTGCATAAAGAAGATCTGTAAAGTTGCAAAGACTAAAGTCTCAAATCCAAAGAGATATTCTTTATAAAAGTTAACCACGCCTACCTAAACCGGCTCATTCTAACATGCCCCCACATATCTACCTCACTATGTGGGAAGATTTGCATAATGCCGCCCAAATGTTCACGCAAAGAAAGAAGGCGTAACTTTTATTCTCACTGTAGTATTGCTGCCGCCATGCCGTGGAGACACTGTGTGCTTCGTTGTGAAAACGAAACTACTTTGTTTGGTCTTCCAAAAGAGGACGATATCCGCTTCGTCATGCCTAGAGCTGATCTGTGCTGGTCGCTGAGGGAATACATCAATTTAGTGCTGTGGATCGCCGAATCGGCTTTCACCGTGGACGAAGGCCGGAGTCGTCACATGTGGTTGCCGCTCCTTCGTCAAATCCGCCGGCCGCGCCGTTCTCAAGCCTGCCGCCTCTGCTCAATCTAGCCCGGCCTCAGCTCACGCTAAGCCCGGCCTCAGCTCACACTAGGCCGCTGTGTGTTTCGTTGTGAAAGCTAAACTACTTTGTTTGGTCTTCCAAAAGAGGACACGACTACAAATCAGTGGTTACTGATCCTGGGAGAGTTGCCTACAATGCCGGCAGTTCTGACTCACATTCTGTAAGTACGTTTTCATTTAAAGGATTTGCCACTGATGATCAAACGCGAGTTTTGGCAGTGTAGAGTAGCGCTTGTCGTTTGTCATTCCTCCGATCACAAATGCAGACAAGGGTTTTATGTTTACGCGGCGCTATGCAATGCAATGTGTAAAAGAACATATAGTCATTATAATCATTAATTCGGTGCCCACTGGATGCTACAAATGCCTTGTTTGTAATGGGTTTTCATGTTTTTGACTCGTCGCTCCGGCCGGACAGGGCATCATCACAATATGGTGAGGGGCGTAACATTTCCGACACACGCTTGAGGTATTCGGCCAATCACAACGCACTGGATAGCTGGCCAATCACAGCACACCTCGCTTTTCAGACCGATGAGCTTTGTAAAAATCGACGCGTTTCAAAAAGGGGGGCATAGAGGAGAAATAATAATGAGCAGTATGTGGAAAATACTGTGTTTTTTTTTACCTTAAACCGCAAAAACACATTTCACTACACCAAATACACAAAATAAGGTTCTTTTTTAGCAGCATCATATGACCCATTAACATTACAACAGAACCGGAAAAAGTGTCACAGCGAGAAAAAAAAAATGTAATAGCCTATTACTAGTTTTTTATTTCGGTCTTATCAAAATACTCAATTCATTTGACATTTTTCTGTTAACATAGCAGGAAAAGCAAAATATAAACAAAACCGAATTGAACGTCCTTCAAGGACAGCGCATCCACACTTTGCTCCATTCTTATTCTGCTCTGTCACTCATCGGCAACCTGCCTGTTCTGTCTGAGGGCTGTATTTTTACCACCGGTACAGTCTGCTCTGAGCATCATTACGCACATGCTGCACACAGACCCCGCAAATAAAACGCGTGACGCTGAAAGCATGCGTGTAGCACGTGCATAACAGTCCGAGTGTAGGCTGTACCGGTGGTCAATAAGAATAAAGTACAGATATGCCGTTCTGAATTGATGTCGGGAACGGGATACTGTTAGACCGCCTGCTCCCATTCAAATTACACTGAGTTACAGAACGCTACCGCATTTTATTCGGTAAAAAAATCTGGTCGGGAATGCAGACCTCTAATCGTATTTAGCCCTCCATTCTGCAGAGCTTCGCGGGCCAGTTAGCTCTGAGTGTTAGGCTCTCTGTGAGCCTCCTTGGACACTGCCCTGAATAAGAACGTAGTTAGGCATCCTCTCCCCTGCTGAGGCCTCCGTTCTTGAGAAGCTCCAGTCTATGTTCGCATTTCTGGTGCAGGGGTAATAACCCTTTTGAGTCTTTGACTTAGCTCAGCCAATAAGGCACTCATCCCTTCAGCATAGCGATGTGGGTATAAAGTGCCCCATAGCGCTCTCTAGGGGATGCAGCGCAAGTTCCCTTTCGAAAAGGAACGTCTCAGGTTAGGCATGTAACCATGGTTCCCTGAGAATAGGGAATGAGACGCTGCGTCCCTTTGCCATGCTTCAGGCATTTCTGCATACGTCTCCTTCAGACAAGAAGTGGATGATGTATTGCACATGTGCCCTTTTATACTCTTGGCCCAACCAGTTGTGATGTCATAGGCTGCCGCCTGCCAATGTCAAGTTCATTGTCGTGTTTAAACTCATGCTTCAGACACCGGTTATGCCAGAGGCATTCCTCATAGCGCCCTCTAGAGGACACAGAGTCTCGTTCCCTATTCTCAGGGAACCAATGTTACATGCGTAACATGAGACGTTTTCATTTAAAATAGAAGAGTACAGTCTAAGACCTATATGCCTTGTCAGATGACCTTGGTGCCTATTTCTCAAAGAAAAGCCTGTGTGGATCACAATGCACTTTTTCATGTTCACAGCACTGCTATTTCATGAATGCTCAAGGGCGCATTGTTGATAGACTACCCATAAGCATAGAAACCCAAACCATCCTTGGCTGAATCAATCTATAGACTGTCTAGCCCATCTCTGGTGGTTCTTTATCTGTTAGCATCACACTTTTGTTGTATTTTCAAATGAGTTCCGTCCTAACTGACCTTGTACATATATATGGGCTCAGCTGAGTGGAGCTGAAGCATAAAAACTAGGTGAACCTGCCCAGGGGCCTTCTGAGTATGGAGCAACGCTGGCCTGCATTCAGCTATAGCCAGCCAGCCATCTCACATCTGCCCTTGCCCCCTTTCATTGGCTGAGCAGATGTGACCAACCTCCCAAGGGCTGTGTTGAGTTTTACTTCCTCAGCTCCTGTCCACATCCTTTCCAAAATGGACTTTATATTATGACAAAACCAAACTTTGGGTGCAACGGGTCAAACTTCTATGTGCATATCTAGACAATGGTTTATTTTTAAAATTGCTGCCTTATTATTATTTATTTAGCCAGGTATAAATATTACAACGTTTACAAAACTTTTGCATAATTTATGGACAGGTAAAATAGTTTTGCTCTGTTTATCTCCTCATAAAATTGAAAGGTTTATCTTCTCTTAAAATAAAATAAAACGGTCCATCCTAAATAATAAAAACAATGGTCCTCATTTACTAACCATGGGCAAAACCAATGTGTCTTCATACAGAAAACACAATTTATCAACAAGGTAACACATCTGTTATATTTTTAGGATAATACTTACAACTCAAATAATAATCAAAAAATATTTAATAAATATTGTAGGGTTAATTTTTTTATTTCTACTACTATTATTATAATTGCATAAACAAGCACAATTCTTTGCACAAGTCAGATTATTATTATTAATAAAATAAGCAATTGTAAAATAAGTCTTACTATTTACAAAACAAACAAACAAACAACATATATGCTGTGTATAGTATGCAACTTTTATGTGCTTTTTAGTGAATGAGATCCAATATATTATGACCTAACCAGCTAATTAAATATTTTTAATTAATATATTTATACAGCTTACCTTTGCTGATGTCTTGATACTCCAACCACAGCTGGCGTTGGACTTGCTTGTTGGGATACCATATGGTACAGGATTCCTCAAAGCCAAACACTGCCTCCTGGATAAAATGGTTGCCAAACTCTTTTAAAATGGACACAAAATCGCTGCGCATGGTGGCCCCATCCAGTGAATGAATTGCTGAACTGAAGGCTGAAGAACAAAGGTAAAGGATGGAGTTATTTAGATGTGTGAGAGGTTTTAGAATATCACATCAAATTTAAAATTCAATTTAACTTAAAACTTAAATTTCATCTCAATTAAAAGCAGAAGCTGCATTACAGATCAAACAAAAGAGAAAAATTCTAATGATGTTGAGCTGTGAGAATTACAAAGCTTTATTATTACATGCTGATTTTCAGTGCAGCTACAATACGCATGAAGGATTCAAAACTTTATTGTCAAATATTTATTACTGTCTTTACTGTCCATTTTCAATACAGTTCCACATACTGCAGTGCACATGACAAAGCAAAGAATGTGGGAAGAGAAAGAGTGAATACATGATTTGTCAGTGCTCTGTGTGAACTGTTATCTGGGGAAACAAAGGAAGGATAAACAACAAGGCCTCACAGAGGTATTGAGTGCTTTTGTGTAGGCTGATGTCTGACCTTTTAAAAACTTTTTTTTTCAAACAGAATATCCATCATAAAACTTAAATGTAAACTTTTAGTCACATAATTTACATTTCCCTGCAGTACTTTAGAATATAAAGTACTTGTCTGCATGCACTGAAGACCTCTGAAACTTTTGTCAGACAACAGAACTCAATTTGTTTGCATGTTAACAAAACATTGTTCATTTAATAAAAACATTTCATGTGGGTACATGATCAGAGGAATGGTACCATATTTCAAAACAAAGTTTTTATAACTCGCACAAACAGGAAAAAAATAAATAAATAAAAATACATTTTGCATTATTCCACTTCCTTAATGCCCGGGTTTGCAAATTGACCTCCAGCGAGTAGATGCAGAAACGGCATGGGGAAAACATGGTAAAAATCAGAATTGAAAATTTAAAAACTCGACTTTTAATTCATATGGAAAATGAATAATTTAATGGTAATGGGTTGAGAAGAGAGGGAACGTCTCTAGGTTACGTATGACCGCTCCCCTGCCCGTGAGAGAGGCATCCGTCGTTAGCATTACGCGACGACAAGGAGCCCCTAACATCGGGCCTTGAACCAAGAACCAACGTTTCTTCCACATGTCTAAGGCACGTAAGCATCGCCGCGTGACCTTGATCATGCGAAGCGGATTCCCTCTCGGGGAAAATCCTTTGGTTCTGGGCCCCCACTGCAAGGGTCTCATGTACAGCAGGCCAAAAGGTATCACGTTGGACGCCGCTGCCATCAGGCCCAACAGCCTTTGAAAATGTTTGACAGTGAGTGACTGGCCTTCTCTTACTCTCGTGACTGTCGTGAGGATTGACTCGATTCGAGCAGGTGACAGACGTGCCTGCATCGAGGTTGATCCCACACCACGCCTAAATAAGTGGTTCTCTGTACTGGAGAAAGTACACTCTTCTTTGCATTTAGTCTTAACCCCAGCTTTCTCATATCGGCGAAGACGAAATCTCGATGCCGAGCCGCCATCTGCTCCGATTGAGCTAGTATTAACCAATCGTCGATGTAATTGAGTATGCGGATGCCCTGGAGTCGCAGTGGAGCCAGAGCAGCATCCACACACTTCGTGAAAGTGCGGGGATAGAGTGACAGGCCGAAGGGAAGAACTCGATATTGGTATGCTTCGCCCCCGAAAGCAAACCTTAGGAACTTCCAGTGTTGAGGGAGGATGGAAACATGGAAATAAGCGTCTCTGAGGTCTATCGTAACAAACCAGTCCTGGATTTGAGATACTATCTGCTTGATAGTGAGCATCTTGAACCGAAGCCGTTTGATAGCGCGGTTCAGAAAACGGAGATCTAAGATCAGACGCAACCCCCCCATCCTTCTTCGGAACAATGAAGTAACGGCTGTAGAACCCGGACACTCCCTCTCAAGAGGCGGAACACTTTTCTATTCCCTCCTTCCTCAAGATAGTGTTTACTTCTTGTTCCATTACCAGAGCCTGTTTGGGGCCCACTAGTGTGGGATGACCCCGTTGAAACAAGGCGGACGAGAACTGAACTGGATTCTGTCACCTTTCTCTACAATCTGCAGGTCCCATTTTGAGATATTTGGTAGAAGTGTCCACGCTACCAGAAAATCTACTAAGGGAACCAGCCTCTCGATGCTGGCGTCTGGTATTATTAGAGGAGCCAGTTCGGTGCCCTGAAGCGGATGACCGGCAGGGAACGACCGACCTGACTGCTGTAGCACCCTCACTTGAGGGGGCGAGCTCTCCCGTGCCGTACCGTTGCCGGGCGGCAGCTGGGAATTTCGCTCGTCTGAGCTCACTGAGCCCTGAAAAACTGAGGTGGCAGGGATATCAATGAACCTCCATGAGGGCACTGAAGTAACAACCGACCTGACTGCTGTAGCACCCTCACTTGAGGGGGCGAGCTCTCCCATGCCGTACCGTCGCCAGGCGGCAGCTGGGAATTTCGCTCGTCGGAGCTTACTGAGCCCTGAAGCACCGAGGGTGGCAGGGGTATCAAAAAGCCTCCGTGAGGGCACTGAGGAGGAATGGGCACCGTATACTGAGGTGTTATCTTTTCCTCCCCAGGTGGGCTGCCCTCACGGACCTGACAATAATAGGACCATTTAGCCGAGGTCCTCTTAGACAAAATAACGGTCCGCAGATCCGTTTTTGGTCTAGAGGACCCTGACTGAGAGCGTCGCCCCGACCCCCGATCTTTCTGTAGAGGGGTGCGGGTTGCAACGCTCTGTTTTTGAGACTGGCGATATGAGGAGCTCGATGGCTTGGGTTGCTCCCGCTCAGCAGCCCCACCCCTGACCTGCCGCCGTATAAGCTTTGCCAACCAGACTCGATGTAAGCCTAACGGGCCTGGTGGGAAGCTTTGGGGCCTTCAGGGACAATGCTGAGGATGGGGAGAGATAGCTCGCAAGCGTCTGCTCCACCACTGGCATCGCCCCATATCCCTTATCATTCAGCCCCACGATGTTCTTTTGAATATTTCGAGACTGTGGGGCTGTAATACGGGATGAGTACGGTTTCTCCCACGATCTTGCCACCTCAGCATGGAGATCGGGGAAAACGGAAGGCCCCCGTCGTGAAGGCTGTGATCTGGATTCAGAAAACGCTCGTCTAATTATTTTTAGGATGAGCGTCCTGTTTCTAGGCTGGCCAAACTATATTTTATTTTGGCGCGAAACACACCCCATTATCACGAATCACACCTCATACGCGAGTGACTGTGGTGGCGAGTCCACAGTCTCCTCTGTCTCGACACTCATCATATCCACCTCCTCGGAGGAAGATAGATATAGCGTCTGGCTCTCTCTCTCTGGGGGGTGGGAAGAAACCGCAGCGCGGGTGTGCGAAATCAGCTCATGGGATAGGAATATTAGGCAAACGATTATAATTAATTATGATATTTAGATATCCACTGTATATAGTACTTGACCTCTCAGGGTCACTGTCCGGTCAATTCTAAACTTAATTTTCCTGTTTCAGGGAAAAATTTTCTTACTGTCCAATTCCCAAAGAGCTTGTAGCATCAATCTCATGATTACGGTTCTCCATTATGAGCAAACAATGACAACGACCCCCCCCCCCCCCCCCCCCCCCCCTCAAGTGGTGATACAGTAGGCTGTATTAACTACTAAACACTTAAACTAGTCTAACCTACTACATAAACACATAAACTGGTCTAACATACAACATAAACACACACTGGTTCTAACATACTAACATAAACACACACACACACACATACAGTTGGTATAAGAAAGGGTTAAAGCTTAACGCAGTAGAGAGAAGAGAAATAAGAATATGAAGTTATGGGACTATTTGCATATTCAGCAGATCTACACTTGAGGGAAGCGTCAGATTCTTAGTTCAATCACACCTTTGTAAAAAGGTGTAACTGTTATTTAATGTATCAATTAATAAGACTAAGTTGAATACTTGCACGTCTCGTCTGTCTGAAGAAAGGCTTGATGCAATCTGAAGGCTCGCGTGGATCTTTGCTGTTGGTTGATGAAAAAGAATCAGTTTGCGTCAGAGAATCTTGATGAATGGAAAAGTCGAGGCCGAAGCCTGGCACGTACTTAGGGTTTCCTGGAGCGTTTGTAGCTCACATCTTCTCAGAAATCAAACAAAACCACCGACTCTGGGCGGGTCCCTAGTGTGGGCTTTTATAGTCTGCGAAGATTCACGCCTCTCAAGAGGGGTTTTTCCAATGAGAAAGACGGAAATTCCAAGCGTGAGGTGGCAATTGCTGGAGGGTTTTACGACCCTATGTCTCTAAGCATGGTAATTTGCAAAATGGACTTGAATCGAAATTACTAAAGATTCTAAGAACACTAATATGTTGCATATGTATAAACATACAATATACACTCTCAAATAGATCATCCAATACGAGGAAGAGCAAAACACTTTATATGTAAGGTTACATGAATGAGTGGTATCATAAGCATGCATAAAATAGTCTACAGTACAACAGATAATATACAAGACAGCAGTAATATACACAATGACCTGAAGGATATGTTTGTTCATTCAAAGAAAATAAAAACAAAATGAAAATAAAGACGGTTTTTCCTATGATTATTCGTAGAAAAGCCATTTCTTTCTTCTACTGTGGCACGTGTGGATTTCCTATGTCAATTTGTAGTGAAGAAAGGTGTTTCTCAACGCCATTAGGGGTTGTCGTACATGTATCTGGTGTCAGGGGTTGCCATGGAACCAGGGGGCCTGGTGTCTTTGCAGCCATTCCTGGCATCCAAGTTTATTGGGTTAGTGGACTGTGTACGATTGGTCTCTACTGAATACTGATTTGTTAACAATCAAATGAAATATATATTGTGTGTTTTGATTGGTCCAGACGCTACCCCGGTCTTGCCGCGACAACTGAGAGCGAGCCGCGATCTAGCCCGGGTGATTGGATGAAGACAAGGAACGGCCCAGCATCGCGTATACCCTCCGCTAAACTCCACGACATCAGTCTGCGCTGTGCCTCGGCAACAGCGTGACCACTGCCAGCGGGATCGCGAACACTTGTCTCTCGTCTGATCAAACGACCACAGCCACAGGCGCGAGAGGACATGCGCAAGGATAGCGCTCGCATGATGACAATCAGCTCCTTGACAGCTACACGTCCGCATGCTCCTCTCCATACCAAACCAACACACACACAAATCGTGTGTCTCCCCCACCGCCAGATATCGTGAGGGCGAGTGAGGACCACAGCGTTTGTTAATGGCCAGTTGCATCACCACTATACTGTTTCATGATTGTTTTTATATCTTGTCGCGACAAGACAACAGGCCATTCCGACATCATTACACAGAGCACTACTGACGTGCAAAGCTGTGTTTGCGCTCTGCCGTTTGCTCTTTTATTACTTTTATTTATTACTTTCCTGGTGCTTACGTCCCCCCGCTCGATTGACTTTCTCGCTACGCCATTTGAACTGATTTCACACGTTGCTTCAGAACGGCGACACATCATTTCGTTCCCAAAGCTACTTCGAACAACAGCTCGAGTTTCCTGAAGGGGAACTGGTGTGAGCAATATGAGAGCAAGAAAATCTCATTTTAAAGGTCATTCAGGCCTTTAATAGAAAGTATTGCTTATAGAACTGCACTTGGTATCTAAGATCTGCTCATTGAATATACAGCGTTCTTTAAACAAGTTAATGACTGTGCCTCCTACATTCCACATATTGTCAAAATAAATAAATAAAAATAATAAAGTGACAACATGATGTTCTACCTCTTTAAAAGTTGTCTTTTGTCTTCCTTGAAGATGAAGTGTGTCATTTTTGCACCCCTAGTGTCACTAAACAGAATTGAAAAAAAAAAAGTTGCACAAACAGATAGCCCTGTCCCCATATTCACACCATTGGTTGGAGTCAATGTCACTGTGTCAGGATGCTTATTAAACAAAGTAATGTTTTGATAGCGCCGCTGTGTTTACAAAGAAATCAACCGACAGATGGCTTAGTTATAGTTGTCTATAGCGGTCTAAAGTGAGAGTGTTTTACCTTGGGAGAGGGTCCACTGATTGAGCTTTAC
Source organism: Sinocyclocheilus anophthalmus (assembly GCA_018155175.1). Taxonomy (NCBI): domain Eukaryota; kingdom Metazoa; phylum Chordata; class Actinopteri; order Cypriniformes; family Cyprinidae; genus Sinocyclocheilus; species Sinocyclocheilus anophthalmus. The sequence continues at coordinate 263,696 of JADLZN010007225.1, forward strand.
ATGGTACATAATAGAACGCAGCTTCCAGTGCTGAACCAATGGGTAACCAGTGACCTCACTGTAGTTTACCATACCTAAAATAAACAGAGGATCAGAAAATTTCACAATTAATTACAAAGAAACTGCAACCGCAATTTAAACGCAACATTTTGAAGTAGAAAGACTGAAATAGTATTTTCTTGTAAAATGTACTCCAGTAAATTGTGTTTTATTTAAACATTCATCAATATTTTTGACCCATTTTCCTGGATGAGAAAGATTTAAAATTTTATATTACTTCATTACTTTACTTTTTTCTGTACTTTTAAGAGCGTGTTAACATATAGATCATCTGAAAGGTAACGCACGTGGACTATAAGCCACCAAACTTTAATTATGATTACACTGGGTCTTTAAAAATAAATGTAAGTTAATTGAAACTAAAGGGTTCTGCTTTGTGCTGTGTTGACAGTTGATGCAGAGTAAATGTGGATCTCTTAATACACTGACAATCCCAGTATGAAATTATTTTGGAATAGTGTTTGCTAATCCTAACCTTGCTCAATTGGGTGCATTCTCTGCTCTTCATGAGCGCATGACTGCATCGCTGCAAAATGCACCCTGATCTACTGTTGCTCCAAAATCACAGTATTAGGATTACACAAAATGAAATGAGACACAAAAACAGTTTTTCTGTCAATTCCAAAATTAGTCCTGAAAATGAATGCATTTACTTGAAACTAAAATAATAATACAGGATTTCTGATACGTTTCTACACATTGAGAATAAATCACACAAATTAAATTTGTTGTGTAAGAAGATAAGTGTTTCACAGAAAATTCTTACCAGAGGATTATTATTAATAGAAGACACAGAGTAGCTCAGCAGATTTGTGTGAATGAAATCCTTTGCGCCATTTTTCATTTATCATTCCAACTCTCTTTAACATAAGAGCTATCGCTTTTTTTTTTTACCTACGGTTACCCTGTGAGCTAAAATCTCACATATCGCCATATGTTGAGCGGGCTGTGTAATCAATCATCTCGTCTCCTACAGCAACTGTCAGCCATGCCTTGCCATCTAGGGAATACACAGCCATGTTTCAATTTAACCCCACCTTAATATATGGCACATCTGGTTGATCGCACAAATTCAAAGCATATCCGGTCTGCAACATGCTGGTTGGGCATGAGTGCATATTGCTTTCTAAACTTGATCTGACACTTCTTTAAAAATAAAGCCATTCTGTTCTGTCTGTAAAAAAATAATTCCTCTTGATATTATCATGGATTTGCTTCACTGAATCACTTTAGACCAGCGCTAACATACCAATGATGGATTTGCAGAAATAATGAATTCATAATATCTGTAAGCTGTTGATAGGAGGAATCCCATTATAAACAGAGCACAGGTGCTAGAGACAAAAGCACTACATCATCAGCTCAAAGCATTTTGTCTTAATGAGCGGGACATTCTCAGACTCTTAATGAGAAAGACAGACACTGAGTATGTATACAAGTACATGCTGATACGCTCAATAACCAGACAATGTGTAAGGTCATATAAACATCTTAAACTGTTCTTTTATCAAAGACTTACATGGTTAAAGCAAAACCCAATTGGCACACGTTTTTGCCTTTTTCATGAGTCAGGCATGGTTTAAAAAAAAAAAAGTTCTCATACTAATCCATTAGCATTATGCTAATATGTATACTAGCCTGATGTCTTAATCAATATTTTCATTTTTATTCCATATACATTTTTTTCCCAGCAAGGATGCATTAATTTGATCAAAAGTGGAAAAAGGAACAATAATGACTTTTAATTGTTACAAAAAAATAAAAAAATACTACTAATAGTAATAAATGATTAGAAAAATACAGAAAACAGTGAAAAGTGTGGAATAATTTACATTTTTAATGTTTTTAAAGTAGTCTCTAGGCTCAGCCAAGGCTGCATTTTATTGGACCAAATACAGTAACACCAGTAAATTATAAATTATTATAACAACGTCAAATAACTGTTTTCTATTGTATCTGTTATATATTCAAATCAAATGTAATTCCTGGTAATGACAAAGATCTTGCTTGATCATTCAGAAATCATTCCAATATGCTAATTTGATGCTCAAGGAACATTTCTTATTATTGTCAATGTTTAAAACAGTTGTGCCGATTTTTGTGGAAACTGTAATGCCCTACCATTCACAACTTTTTGGGGTAAGATAAAAAAAAAAAAATTGTATATATATATCTAATATTATATTATATATATATATATATATATATAATATATGATCATCCTTTAATTCAGGGGGGCAAGGATGCATTAAATTGAGTCAAAAAAAAGGTGAGGTTGTAGTAAGTTCTAAAAATTATATAACAATGATTTGAGTTATCAAGCTTCTTTTTTCATAGTTATTAGTATTTTGTTCATGTAAACACACTTATTGACTCACTAACACAATTGAACAAAGAGCCCAATTCGTTTGAAGCATAACACCTCCAAATCCATACGCTCCTGTGCTCTCTGGGGCAGACGGCTTTCTAACACGGAGCACAAATGTGATGAATAAGCTTCTAAATGCGCTGCTCTTGCACTATCCTCACCTTGTGCAGTTCCCACTTAAAACCATCCAAAAGAGAACATGCGTGTGCCCCTGTAGAGTGCAGCAGTGTCAGTGCGGTTCACGTCAGAGTTTGGATAAATGATAACAAGCGCCTAGCACACAGCCCCTCTTTTCTTTTTACTCTACTAAATCTCTCTGCTTCAGAGGGCCATGTCTCCTTTTTACCCCATCGGCACCTAACTCTCATTGTCTGACAGAATGATTAATATGACAGAGCTTCACATCACAAACATAAGTTCAGAGGCTGCAGTCATCTTTGCCATTCTGCCGCATGCCTTTGGGTGGTGGCATCATTAGCAAGGAATGATCAGGCATGCAGGCAGACAATCAAGGCCCACGTTACTATTTAAATATGAAAGTGAGCACACACAAAAAAACAAGCCTTAAAGAGCAGGTCATATGATATTTTAGAGTGTCCTAATATTATGTTGGAGTCCTCTACAACAGGTATAAATGCATCTAAGGCCAGAAAACTGAACAGAATATACATCTAATATTAGAGTCATTTGCCAATGATTTTTAAACGATTCGTTCCAAGCAAGTTCGGAGCAAACCCCTTGCGTCCAAAAGCCTACTCTGCTCTGATTGGTCAGCTGGGCCAAGCCTGTTGTGATTGGCACAGAGAGGAGTCCTACTTGAGCAAGTTAGCGAGCGCTACCATTGGCACAGCACCTTTGCATAAAACAATAATATAGTGCTCCAATAATTCCTTCTTCTCATATTCGATAAAATACAAAAACCCTTGCAAGCAAAAAGAAAAAAGAATCGTGCCCTCCAGCTAAGTTGAGCTGCTACCTGCAACGGTAAACACTTAAAGAAATAATAGTGGATACGTTAGCACGATGCTAATGTGACTAACTGATTAAACGTGCAGTTGTAAACCAAATATGTCACTGTAATGTTTTTGAAGAACGACAACAAAGACGCCTGTCTTTAACTTTGGTAATCGAAACACGAAATCTGTAATCACAGGGGCACCATCCTAACTAACTCGGTGTGGAGTTGCTGGTGGGTGGGGTGGTCCCGTGAAGGGGGGTCTGCTGGGGGTTCGAAGGTGTTGTTGTAGGGTCCGCCTATAGCTGGGGGGTGGTGGCGCGGGGGCAGCAAAATAAGCAGCAGTGCACAATGATTATAAAGTCCTGTGCTGTGGTGGCGGATCACTAGCATTATGTATTGGATTTAAACAGTGGCGCGGGTGTAAGGTGTTATGTGGGGGTAGAGCCATCAGTCACAACTCATGGTTTTCTCAAACTTGGGGTGCGGGGTCGTTGGTTTGTGTAGACCCCCACACTGGTGCACATTTTTGTATTCTGGGAGGGTCCACATCTTTCTCTGTCCGGACGGTCGTGTCACAAGAAACTACTGGGGATACCACACAGGACAGATCAAAAGGGCGGTCCAGGAAGGATGGTCCGGACACTTACAAGGGGGCGGGAAGGAGGGCAGTTAAGGACGAAGAGGTAGCAGGGGGGTTTGATTAGGGAGACACACAATGTGCGGGCTGGGGGGTGCCCAGACCGGTTGAGAAAACACGGGTCTACAGAACGACATTGCCAAGAAATAGTGGGTTTCACAGCGATGATCAGAACGAACGTATCATAAGACAGAATATCGGGCTTTACACCTGGAAACCTAAAAGCTGCACTAGTAATACATGCACATATTAGCAAAACGTTTGGATATTTTGGCACTGAAATTGAAAATGTGCACATAACTATCAATCTTACGGGATGGTGTGTTGGGGGTGTTGTGGTTCGGAGAGCTTGTTCCAAATAAAGAAGATTTGAAGCCGACGAAGATAAAAGCCAAGATTAGAAAAGCAGTCATTGATAAAATGACATGCACACAACAAAAGGATCGAATTGTAATTCTGTGGTATCCTTGAACACAGCGTCTTCACCACATTATGTAAACACACTAGCTAGCGGAAGTGTTTGTCGGGGGGGGGTGGGCAGAGCAGATATGGTTACCCAGTTACGGATCCAGTAACAGTCAAAAGATTTGAAAGTATGAACAACTCGGTTAGGCCAATTCAGAATCGACTCTCTTTGAGGACAGGATAGCTTTATATTTTAATGTGGGGTCATGAGCACCTTTTGTTGCTGAGACTGTGCCGTACGAGTGTTTTGCTTAAGGATAGTTACGTTATCGGGACTGCAAAAGAGATAGTGTGTCGCAAAACCCCGTTGACTGATAACCCAGGCGATCGGTAAATAACCACACCTTATGCATCAGTTTTTACAAGGTCTTGAACAAATGTCCCCGGAACATGAATGTACACAGACCACGAGTCAGACTATATCAAAGGACAAGACCAGATATACTCTTATATGAAAATGGGCACGCACCTTCCTATCCCTGAACAGTGGGGCGACAGCCCCTACCTCATTAAGGTTGGTCAGGATCTCCACCTGTTTAAAATCCCTCCGTGAGCAGGTGGGAGATTCACAACTAGGGGGGAGAGGTCTCGCGCAGGTCCAGTTACAGATTTTGCGGGGAGCACATCTTTGGCGCTAGAAATTCTATAATGGTCGTTAAAAAGGTATTGCGAACTGACCGAAAAGCGTTTCCATAAGCCCAATGTTATGAACTTAAACGTAACCAAGAGGGCTGAAAGGTTTTTGCCTCTCGCGATAAGTCATGGCAAAAGATTTTGACGTATTTTTGGCTATTTTTATTCAAAGGAGGCTTATGCGTGTATCTTTACAAAAGCAGCAAAGAGAGCCTCTACGAGGAACAGTTCGTGCCGCGGGCTGCACCTATGTACACATAAAACAAAGATCGGGGTAAGTCTCAAAATTCACTGTTGGGAAAAGGGGTACCTCAAAGCAAAAGCAGCAACATCAACCCCTCGGTGGGGAGGGGAGCATTGAGTGGGGGGGGGTTGGTCCACAATCAGTTTCAGTGACCGTAAAATCAAGAGCACAACACTGGAGTCAAAAACAAGGGGGGAACCGGCCAGACAAGTGTGCAATTGTAAAATCTGTCTAAGCCTATACTATAGCTAGGGGGAAAGGCCCACAGGGAGACTATTAGAAATAAACATGTGGAGGGGAAAACTAAAAGGTGGGCGTGCGGGGAAGCCGCCTACTTAGTGGAGAATGTGTACGTCGCTCCATTCGTAGGAGAGAGGAAAGGGAGTTATTACATTGAAGGACATTTCATGAGACTTTTAAACATGAGGGCGCCGATAAGTGGAACTTTAAATGCGAAAAAGAGAAACCGAAAATAAAAATTGTCGGCAGGAGGACCTTAAAGGGAAAAGCAGGTTAATATGAAAGGGGAAAAATCGATGATTATAAATTTCTAAACAAAAGTTGTCTGAAAAAACCCCCTCGGAGTTAAGGGATCACTAAGAAACTTGAGCGAAAAAAATGGGGGGAACACTTTTGGAAATGTTCATAATTAGAAAAAAGGTGTGTTTGTTCGGATAAAATTCAAAGGGGAGAAACGTAATGGTGCCAGGAGTGAATGGAAGTCTGAATATTTGAGTCAAATGGAGATCGACGAACCGAATGTCCAAGGTGTGGCGGCAATAATTGAAAAAGAGGGGGAGTTGTCACAATGAGGACCGGGCCAGCTAAAATGACACACGGACCGCGTGGAGTAAGAGAGGTGAAATCAAGAACATCGAAGGGACGAAGAAGACCTTGTAATGCTCATGGAACCCATTATCAGCTGCACCCTGAATTTCACTCTTGGAGAGCAACGGAACTGTTACTACAGCGAAATCTTGAACATTTTGGATGCCCTCCCATCACAACATGTCGGTAAATGAATCTATAGATGTCTCCATGTGCGCTGTCAGGGTCGACTCAACTCATCACTCTTATTATAAAAGAGGGCCAAAAAAATCACTTTATAAAGTTTCAATGTGTAACATTAAAATTAAATGGTTATGGTTAATTAAGTGAAAACAGAAGTAACACACCTTATACATTAAGGTTACACGTAAAGTAATTTTTACGGGTAAGATCAGTGAAAGCGGTAAATTTTTTTTTTAGAGTTAATGCATGTGAATATAATAAAAAAAATTCTAATCTTCACCACAATGTTCACAACTGACATTATAATACAACCAATGATAAATTGTCCACCTAGTGGGAGTGGAGTTTGGGGGGGAGGAAGACCATGCTGACATGTCTGTTAAGTCAAGTGAATTTTTTTAATGAAATGTTGACGTCCAGACATGCACACATCCCAAAACATGGCATACAAAAATCAACAACGGTTTCAATCAACCAATATAACTTTAAATAATTTAAACTTAATTTTATTAATTTAAAACCTAAACATTTAGCAAAAAAAAAAAAGAATCTGTTCACTACACTTTTACAGCTAATCCATAAAAAAATATATATTTCCTTTACGCAAATTGAAAGCAATTATATATTACAATAAACACTGTTGTGTTAAATTCTGGCAACAGTTTATAGTGCAATTTTCGCTAAATTTAATATAAAAACCAGTTAATTGCTTAGTTGTCTCTGCACATCATGCTGGATAGGACACAGTATTTTAAACTGAACTTGGATACTTTACCTTTAACACCTTTGAATCCTATTCATCATTCAAGTAAGGCAACTCATTAAGAAATAACCCCGTGGGCATAATCAACCAATATAACTTTAAATAATTTAAACTTAATTTTATTAATTTAAAACCTAAACATTTAGCAAAAAAAAAAAAGAATCTGTTCACTACACTTTTACAGCTAATCCATAAAAAAATATATATTTCCTTTACGCAAATTGAAAGCAATTATATATTACAATAAACACTGTTGTGTTAAATTCTGGCAACAGTTTATAGTGCAATTTTCGCTAAATTTAATATAAAAACCAGTTAATTGCTTAGTTGTCTCTGCACATCATGCTGGATAGGACACAGTATTTTAAACTGAACTTGGATACTTTACCTTTAACACCTTTGAATCCTATTCATCATTCAAGTAAGGCAACTCATTAAACCAGTCATCTGAGAAACTGACAGAACTTTCTTTCAAATTAAAAAGACACCAAGATATCACATTTTCAGCAGCACAAGCGCACATGTAAAATGAAATGACAGTTTGCAGGCTGTGTTCTTATGTGCTGTCAATGACGCTGCGAGGTGTAAATATGTGAAAACACAAGTATATTCTAATGTTTCTGGTTAGTAAAGCTCCTTAGTGACATTTAAGAGTCATATTGTGTCTGACTGACATTTACCGCCCTTCAAATTAGCATACATGAAAGACGCATACTTCTGAGTGCATCCTATAATTGAGTCAAAAAGTAATGCTAACAAATTAACACAGTAAACAATTTGGCCAACAGGACACTATCTGTCAAGAGGATCTATCTGTTCCTAATACAGATGCTCGAGGAGGAGCGGACACTTCTTAACCGATCAAGGTGACACACTTTCCCTCTCAGCCACACTGAGGGACGTCTCTGTCAGAATCTCCAGACATCAGAGCAGATAGCTGCCTCGGTGCTTTACTGGTCACTGGGCCATATGCTGCCATTCTAATTGAGAGGGACTTTGGGAGAGGGACTTTGTGCTCCAGAATGAATCACTGCCACTCAGACTGATGTCAGTGATCAACAAGGGTTCTCCAAACCAGCAAGACCACAGGGAGAACGGAATATGTTGACACCACCACAGCTGTCCGTGCCCTTAACTAGACATGAACTTATGCACATAAGTTTCTTTCATTCAACTCATCACCCTAGAACTTCCAGATCCCCGGAGATATCAAAATTGGGGTGTTTGCATCGACCAAAGGCATCTGAAGGGCCACCTGTGAAGGATCCAGGGCCCATGCTGTGGCACCCACTGTATTAATTATCACATCTAATGTTGTTGGCTAATTAATTGACATTTACATCAGGAAATGGCTCCAGCAATTCTATGCAATTAATCAGTGTCAAAGAATAAATTAAACCCCAAATGTGACCACCATTGAGGACTGCGCCCAAAATTGAATTTTAATGGGGCTCCCTTTTTCTTTCTCTCTGTGTATGCCACATCAAGTTCTGTTTTTAACTGAAATTATGAATTTATTCCACACTGTTGTCAGAAAAAGCATATAAGTAAATATAGTAAAACAACAGAAGTTGCTTAGATGATGGTTGAAATGAATATAACATGTCTGCATACTCTTAATTCCATCCACAAAAATGACAAAAATATTATTTATTAATTAGGAGATGCAATTAGCAGTAGAAAGGTTAAAGCTCTTACATTCTGTAGAACATTCACACACAACTGGATTCCAGTTTGCACAATTATAGAATAAATATCAGTGACATTCGTGAACTGCTCAACTCAGTTTGTAACACAAGATGGTGTAATACAAGGGAGAAAAATGTCACATTGCCTTAGCAACTGTTCTGGGGGCATGTAAGCTAAAGAACAAGTCAAAATGTGAACACTTTTTAAATTATAGCGGAACACACAACGCTTTGTGTCTGACTTTACCCTCCGATTCATTTTGAATTGAACTGAACAATTAGAGGAGGGTATCATTTTCTTGGCATTCGACAAGTGCAGCGTTACGGTAGAAAGAAATTCCACATTTGTATATTAATAAGTGACAGATGCAGCAGACTAAACAAACAGCAAAAGCACAACAAACTGACTCTGAGAAGCATAAACTATAAATAAACAAAGATGAAAAGGAAATGTGATGTATTCTGAGATCACATATCAATTAAACATGAACTTCACAAATCATCCCTAGGCTCTGTGACACATCTACTCGAAAACAGAGAAATAAACATCCAAAATGCAGGACTATTAGGCCAAAGCTCTTTAACAAAAGGCATTTGTCTCCCCCTACAAGAAAATAGTGTGGAAATGTTTCAAAGATGGAAAATTGCATGTTATCTTGTTGAGATGTTAAAAGTTAGTGCTCAACTAGAGATAAAGTTGAGGGCAAGCTTTTAACACCTTATTCTTGATTGTAGTGTACAATGGCTTTGTAATAATAATTAAAATGCATTAATGCAACTTATTTTATGTCCTATGTCCTATGTTTCCAATAAACTGAGAAAACAAATGATTGCACAAAATGGACTTACGAGTGGTCCAAACCTCTCAATATTTTACAGATATTTTATGTACAATAGAAGTAACAATGATGTTTAGAAATGTAAGGTAGAGATTAAGTACTGAAACAGGTCTCAATGTTTACCTGGGAGGAAGTACCGAGAAAATAACATCAACTTTATAATACAAATACAGAGATGACATACATGTTAATAAAACAAAAACACAATTCATGATGGTACTATAAGACTATTGAGCAGCTAAGTTAATGTATAAAAATATTGCTTTGCTGATGCCACAGGCTGGCTTGGGAACTGACTGGAAATGATCCCCTGGAGGTGTGACCTCCTCTTCCAATTCCAATTACTGACAGGTCTAATAAAGTATGGATAGCACGTAAAGTTCCCAATGTGAAGAAAACATCCTAAAGGAGCACCTGTCATAAAAAGCATAAACATGAACCGTGTTCTGTATTCTGAGACTACAACAAACAAATACTCAAGTGGAAAGTCATTAGAGTTTTATTTTTATTGTTTATTTATTTTTACAGGGAGGTATTTTGTACTGTGGTTTATTGGAAAAAATCACAGACTGTATTGCAATTAAGCAAATTAATCAACTCCTGGGTCAACATGCTAATTTGTTTGATGTAAGCTTGCATCTCATTTACAAGAGATGCAAGTCTAAATCGTTATTTATTAAAGATCTGCTTCCTGCTCAAAATACATATGTGGTCTGGTCAAAGACTCCCTCAGGGAGTTTTTTTCTTCTTCCTCCCTGTCTTGGCTTTCTGGACCCTTACATACAAGTGTGGCATTCAGAATTGAACTGTTCATGCATATTAAATCATAGTTCAATACCTGGATTTGAATAGTAAACAGAATGCAGAACTTTAAATTTAAATTTTAATGCAAGGAAGCAAAATTAAAATAATTTAATAATAGTTTATTTTTAAACTAGAAAAACTAAGTTTTTTGACAGACAGACAGACAGACAGACAGACTGTTTTATAACTTTGGAAATTAATTTACACAGTATAGATATATAAACATATTTAATACATCACATATACTTAACATATGTACTTTATAATATACACTGAAAAAATGGTGTAGAAATGATTTTCACTCAGAAATTGCTTGTAAATATCACAATAAATTACAAAGAAACAGCAAGTAGCAGCACATTGAATTAAAAATTATTATTTTTTTGTAGAAAGACTGAAGTAGTTTTATTATATACTCCAATAATGTTTGTTTTATTTACAATAATTTTTACAGTGTATATAATTACTTTGTATATTAACAAAATAAGAACACCTCATTTCCCAGAAAGCATTGCTTTATTTATTTTTCAATATATTCCTCTTCTTCTTGACATTCCAATTCAAATTCCAACTCATGAATAGAAAGGAAGCCAAATCTTCAATTCTGAATTGTGCACATCCTTGTAAAACACTGCAGATATACTAGAGCTGAGAAATAACAGATAACAAATAACAAGCACACAAAGTAATAAATCACAGAAGACACAGACAAAGTTTTAAAATTCACAGCAAGGTCACCTATCAACTCACAACACCTTCTGCTAGACAGCAAAACTGTCCATGACAGAACTCAAGCAGAAATAACACACTGTCAAGCACTAAAAGCACGGTAGATACTCATCGGTTCCACTTCTTCCCGTGTAGCAACTAGGAAACCTAGACTGAAACTGCAAGGTGGTATTCGCACACATGAGCAGTGATGAAAGAAGATCCAAACATGAAACAGGAAATCTCCAGGTCATCGCTCCTGCCAGGCCATTTTTTTGGATTACAGGAACTCCCACTGCAGAGCATCCACAAAGGCCTAACTTGATTGGATCCATCCGATTAAATCTGGACCTTGTCACTTCTGTGCCATCTTCAAGAGCTGCATTCGGGAGATTGCCCAAGCACAGCTAATTCTTAAGAAACGGTGAGAAATCCATGTGTCAGCCATTTCACTCAACTCTCTTTGCAGCCTCCTTTGTGTTTGATGATCAATGGCATCTATTCATCCTCTGCTCACCACCCGTGGTGTTTTTGCATCATGTAATGTGTGTTTTGAAGTAATTTCTTCTAGTATTTTTATTCCGATTGCCATGAAACCGTGCTGGCGTGCATATGTCTTTGAAAGAAACCCCAGGCGAATTCTATGTCACAAAGACAAGTGTTGCTTAACCCGGACATCCCCTCCCTCAAAGAATCTCCATCTGTGGCCATGAATGTGAGTCACCATTTGCATCAGGAGGCAAAGATGATTTCCCTCCTTTCTTTCTTCCAGCAGGAAATCTGCTTAGTGCCAATGTGCTTTCTACCTGCATTCCAATTAAATCAAGATGTATTTGCCTTTCAAAGCTTCTCGGCCTTCTTCCTTTCCCATTGGAATAATTGATGGAGTCCTCTGGTTCTATGATGAATGACTTCCAACCCAGAGATGAATAGAAAGATGAATGTGTTGCCCTGAGAGGGTTGGGAGGAACGGCTCCAGGAGTGCTGACATAGTGACAAATACACTGACCGTCGCACCAACTTGCCCAAATCAGCAAGGGAGGGTGGCAGAGGCCTGACAACTTCAACGACCGCTCGGGTATGTGCCACTTGCCTGTACCGTACCCAATTACCTGAGCTAGTAACTAATTTAACCTCAGGTGAGTTTCAGAACTGACGGCTCGAGACAGTCCAGGGAAAAACACAGCGATGATGTATTAAGGGCATGGGCGAGAAACAAAAGCTTATCTTAAAACAGGAGCTTAAACATTTTTTTATCCCACTTCTTAAATGCTGCCACAAAGAATTTTGCAACAAGGTTACAACGAGCAACAAGAATGAAACACTTTATTTAAAACTTGACTGTGACTTAAATGGACAATAAAATCCAAACGAAACAAGGAAACATGAATTCCTGTAATTTCCCACAAATCACATTGACTATGGTTCAAAAGTTTGGGGTAGATAACATGTTTTTATGTTTTTGAAAGAACTCTATTATGCTCACCATTTGTTTGATCAAAAATAAAAACAGTAAAAATTTAAGTAAAACAGTAAAACAACTGTTTTCTGTTTAATATATTTTAAAATGTACTTTAGTCCTGTGATGGCAAAGCTGAATTTTTAGGAGCCATTACTCCAGGCTTCAGTGTCACATGATCCTTTAAATATGGATTATTTGATGAATTGTAAGTTCAAATCAATAGCATTTATTTGAAATCGAAATCTTTTATACTGTCACTTCTGAATGAATGAATGCATGAACGAATGAATGCATAAATGAATGCATGAATACACAATGAGAAAGATAAGGTATGAACACAGTATAATAATAATCACAAGGTAAATGAACTGAAGGAATCAAAGAAAACACAACTTACACAGATGAGGCCAGACACTGAACACTGAAAACACAGGAACTTAAGTCAAGTCAAGTCAAGTCACCTTTATTTTTTATAGCGCTTTTAACAATACAGATTGTGTCAAAGCAACTGAACAGCATTAAAATAGTGTGTCAATAATGCAAAATGACAATAGTAAACAAATTTTTCAGTTAAAGACAAGACTTAAGTACTAATACAGCAAGGATAATTAATGATACACAGCTGAACTGAAATAACTAATCATATCTGTAACAATGACAACTAAAGAGTGGCGGGAAAACTGAACAAAGAAAGAGAACTAAAGTTTTAAGTGTTAGGGTTCTTTTTTTTTTTTTTTTTTTTTTTTTTTGCAAATAACAAATCTTACTGACCCCAAACATTTGGTGTTGTGCATCAGCCAATCAGAAACATTAATTTGCATGTTCAAGACAACTGTCATTAGTACAGTACTACTGAAAGGGATAATTCACCCAAAAATTAAAATTCTATCATCGTTTATTCACCCATTTCAAACCTGTATTACTTTCTTCAAACATTTTTCAAAATATCTTCTTTTGTGTTTTCCAGAAGAAAGAAAGTCACAGGTTTGAAACGACATTATGATATTATGTCTTATTTAAATTTTTCTGTTTAATTGCCTTTTGTTATACATTTAAATTGACTGTAACAGCCTCCAAAATAATCTTGCATAACACAAAAATAGCTTGACTTGAATCAAGAGCTCCGAATGGAGAGCTCGGCACTGAAACACCTGCCTCATATGCCTCCCTCCCAGGACTGCAGCACGTCACACTGCAATAGATAAATAACCTCTGTCTTCACAGCCAAGGCCTCAAGCATGACTGACAGAGGATGACTCTTCTAGATTACCCATTTTAATCTTCCCGCAAGTATCCAATATGACCTCTCATAAGTCTCACCTGATGCCATGACCATTATGCCTGAAGACCAGCTATGCCAACCATTGTTTCATTGAGAGAATGCACCTGCACTCCCCGGAAGCTCAAGCAATATTACAGACCCACACCAGACCATTTCATATACTTGTGACCTTTAGATTGGATTACAAATTGGAGTTGAATGGTGGTTAGGGAATCAAGTTAGCCATAATAAAATTGCTGTAAAATGTGATAAATGTCAACTTTTCCTTCTCTAAATTTAGCACCGGGCAAAACTAGCTGTTCAACAACTGGGGCTGGCAATTGTGTGAAGTGTTCACTTTTCCACATTATAATAATATAATAATAATAAAATAAAATAAAACAATAAAAAAAACACACATTTAGTCATGCTGCTCACACTGCTAAAATAAAAATACATATTTTTTAATTTTTCCGACATAACATACCTAAACATCCTTAAAACAAGACAAAAATTTCCCATGAAAGTTAAAGTGAAAGTGATGTTCATGTGGCCAAGTAGGTGACCCATACTCGGAATTAGTGCTATGCATTTAACCCATCCAAAGTGCACACCCCCAGCAGGAGCACCCACAACCGTGGAACACACACACCGTGAACACCTGGAGCAGTGGGCAGCCATTTTATGCTGCGGCGCCGGGGAGCAGTTGGGGGATTGGTGCCTTGCTCAAGGGCACCTCAATAGTGGTATTGAAGGGAAGAGAGTGCTGTACATTCACTCCCCACACACCAACAATCCCTGCCGGTACGAGACTCGAACCCACAACCTTTGGGTTACGAGACCAACTCTCTAACCATTAGGCCACAAATTCCCAGTGTGAGTCATTAAGATTATTTTTTTGTGTAAACAGACCCCGCACTACATTACCTTGTTATCGTTAATTTACTTGAAAAAAATTTACTATTAATTTAAAATAATACATAGAAAAAAAAAATCTAATAAACATATTGACGTATGAAGTCACCTCTGTGCATGTCCTATTCACACGCTTTACTGCTTTGATTAAAATGGGCTTATTTGTATTATCGAATTGATTTTATCTTATTGTGTACGTTTTTTCGTCCATCAAGTGGCTGAATAATGCAATTTGCATTTAAATCAGCGGTATGTAATTCAAAAAAATCAATAACTAAATAATAATATGTATATATAGATGTATTTTATCGTTTGATTGACCCCTAGTAGACTCCGATTATGGCATTCTTAAATACAAATTCAGTCTAGATTTTTTTAGCAATGCATAAAGTGAAGAATGATCCAGATCTGTTCAAGGACTTATGACAAGATACACATGAAAATATATAATATATAAAGAAACAAAGATATACGAATTACATAACATGCTGTAGCAGGCAATAGCTGCCGGACAAAGAAAACAAACAAGCACACATGATTTCTATTCTGTTTGGCCTTTTCCTGCTGTTTATTTTACATCAGACCTTAAGGACTATAATCCTTCATTCTTTGGCAGTATGATATGGGTGGCCGAAGCCAGAGGGGAAGAGTATGATGAAAGACGTCGCATTCTGAAGCCTCATTTGAAGGTACAGGATTTCCCCGCTCCTCCCTTTCTTTTTCATTAACGGGAGCATAAAAGTTTATTTAGGGTAAGGGACTGCCGTTCAGAATATTGTACCACGGTAAACTCCAGAGGGGAGTCAGATTGGTCAGCTAATGAGTCCTGACAGAGGCAGCAGCGTCCAGAAGCTCCTGAAAAATTATTTTGTTAATATCCTCTCCGTTTTCTGCCTCTTCATCATCCACTGGCAGGAGATAATGTGAACCAGTCGAGTGTTTGCAAGTTTTAAGAAAATGTATAGCATATGCGAACAAACACAAACACTGAAGATGGATGTGGAGCGTCATGACCTGAAATACTTGGCTTGATTTAGAATAATATTTCCTTCTTAAAAAACAATTATTTAAGCAATAAAGTACTATAGGCTGTACTGTATTATGATGTGCAAGTATATGTGCTGTGCAGTGAAGCCAGGACCTGAACTGTTTTCTAAAAGCTGTTTTAGCATTAGAAATGCTAAATTGACTTCTTGTGATCATGCTAAGCAATGAGTTACTATTATGAATTTGGCAGCAAAGAGGAGGAATTACTTAAATAAGGCCAAGGGCAAGATTAAGAGGCTTATTTAAGACAAACATTTATAATCTCTAAGACTAATAGGACGTTTTCAAAACACTTGGATTGACAAAATTACAGTTTGTTTATATAGCTCTTGATAGAAAAAAAAACTATGCAAACAAACAATATAAAACAATACCAAATACATAAAATGCAAACCACAAAAAATAAAGATTAAAAATAATAGTTTTAAATATCAAAGGATGAGTGGATATAACAATGCATTTTGTCCAGTATTACTCATATTTATGTACATTCTCAAACAGAAATATAAATAAATATATGATAAAATTGTCATATACCTGTATATAAAATATTCATATTTGTGCTATTCAAATGTGCACTCGTTTCTTTCATTTTTGTTAATATTTTCACAAAGTTTTCATTCTTTTTGGTCTTCTATTGATATATACACAGTATAACTCAGCACTCTGAGCCAAGAGAACACAACACCAAGCTCTATGCATGAGTCATTGACTGACAAGATAAAGCCTTTTAGCCCGTTATTTCATGAGGTGGCCTCAGTGAAGCAGTTATAATATTTATCATAAGATATTGTCACACAGCTTATGTAACACTGCTAGCGCCAACACCATGAAATAACACTGCTCCTCTAATGAATAATGTAACAGATTACACAATTCATCCTTTGACGTTTTTAAAACCTGTATACAATCTGTATGTACATAGATATAATATCTATATATTATATATTTATATCTTAATATCTATATAAGATATATACAAACTAATGTAGCCACTGAAATGTTGAGGGATTGATCAGGAATTCATAGGTTCTTACCAGTCAGGTACTCTGGATCAGGTACTGGGTCAGACAGCTCCTCATGACACTGGGCTTCAGTCGGCACAGACGCAACCACCATGCCATCCGGGAGCTGCTGCTCGATGCCACGGGCAAAGTTCTTCTGCCTAGACAGCAGAAGATAAAGGAGACAATCTACTCAAAGCACAGTCTCATGTTCATCCATCTGTCACTCACACAAATCCTACATTTCTGGCACATCATTGTAGCAAAATCTACAGAAAAACATATGAGCAGCATTGTCTGTTAAAAGCTCATACGTTAGTGTTTACTGGCTATTTTGATGTACATTATCCATAATTTACAATATTTTTTTTTCTTCTCTTCATTTAGCATTATTGTTCAAATGGTTTTCATTTTATTGATCAAATTGCCATGAAACATCACCTTTTTGCACTTAGCAGGTCATTTAAATAAAACATATAAAATGTATAATATTAGGCAAAGGCTATTTGTGTGTTATTTAAGTGCACTAAGTGCAAATAGCTTTAGATGTTATTTACACTAAGTGAAAATAGCAGTATTTTCTTTGCACTAAGTGTAAATATTGTTAGATGCTATTTATTATTTACTTATTACAAATAGTGGCAAATACTATTTTCACCTCAGTGTATTATAGGGCATTGTATAACAGGATGCTACATATTCAGTGTATATGATTCTATTTATTAAAGTCATAAATTAATGCTGGCTTATTAGGAACTTGAGGTGGATTTGAACTCTTGTCAGTCTCTATTTGCACTTAGTAGAAATAGACATTCTATGTATTTGTTAATATTTGGTTTAGATAAAATATAATTTAAAACGAAGGAGTGAATAAAGTGTAAGTGGATAGGATACATTTGAAATGGTGTTAAGAGATTATTTTTCATAATATGGCATAAATATCATGGGGAAGCATTAAAAGAAGGTAGAGGAGCTCAAAGAGAACAAGAAAAAGCAAACTGAAAAAAGCAGTGCACAAAAGAATGACTGTATATCTAAATTAGATCTGCTGAAGTACTATAGACTTGAGGAAAGAGTAAGAAAATACAGTTTGAGTTTAAACAAGAAAATAGAGGGGAAAAAGTGAGAAGATGGGTTTCAAAGCAATGTGAGCAAATAATAAGTATGCATCGGACAGAAGGACTGATGGAAAGGGATAAACTGACAACAGTGAAAGACACAAAGATGCACAAACTCTGCATTCTGCATAGAAGCTCTGACTCAATTTCTCTCTATGTATCTTAAGTTAGATCAAGGTTAATGTATTCTGGGACCGAGTGTATACTGAACAATGCGATATAAAAAATGTATGTCAAAGAAAAGTATGAATAAAAGAAGAATAGGAGAATATAGAATAAACTCTTTCCTTTTCAAGGAAAAATAAGCACCTAGAAAGCACACCAGGGAAATACATAGAATGCAACAACATTTTAGAATGATGCCTACTAGAGCATCTAAATGAGCGAGCATTCAGAAAATTGTGCCAGGCAACATTATACAATCGACATCTTTTTTTCAAGCATTATTGTCATATCCAACTAATAAAGTGGACTTGGATGAAATAATTATATTATCTCTAAATAAACAGAGCACTGTATAAATAATTGGGCTTAAACGGGAGAGAAAAAAAGCCAGAGGCTTGCAATATGCCCTTAATCTTAATATGAGAATGAAAAGTGGCTGAAGTGGAACAGACTGTCATTTATATTCGACAGACAGTCATATATGTAGAGGTCTACAGTGCTAAATATCCCTGTTTCCTGGATGACTCAAAATGTTGAGCTATTTATAAAGAAAACAGCCATTTACTTGGCTAAATAATAGTAATATCCCCTATTATTTGTAACCCTGAACATAACAAATCAGATTCTACTGATGTATATTAGATTGTAGGTTTTCCAGGGCAAATTAAATCTGGCATAAACCTCAAAACTGTTCCCAAATACGCCCTCTCGGGTGTGCTGGAAGGTACACTGGAGCACATTCTGCAGAAATTTCATTCAGCACCGGGGGATTTCCTCCCCACATCTAATAAAAATGTATAAAAGTTGTTTCTCTTGTCAAACTGGAAGCTCACGCTTCAATAGATACTTGCATATTTAAATATTAATAGCTCTGTGTTATTGCTTGTCAAAATCACATCTGATAAAAGGTTCAGTTCCCCACGGAGTCGGTCCAGCTAAATAGAAATGTGCAATAAACTTAGGGGCCAGAAATTTTAATGAAAATGATGCATGTGGTTCTAAAGTTTCTGAAATTATTACTGGGCAACAATTGCGGCTATAACCTCTGTGAATTAAAATGTCTGAATTTTGGTGCATAGTAATAAAAACAATAAGGCAATATGAAATATAAATGCATTACAAAAATTACAAAAAATAAAATATTTAACAGATAAACTTGCATGTTGTCTAAAGCTTTAAAAGGGTCATATGATGCTATTTTAAAGATAATTATTTTGTGTATTTGGTATAACAGAATATGTTGACATGCTTTAATGTTCAAAAAACACATTATTTTTCAAATACTGTACATTATTGTAGGTCCTCTATGCCCCGCCTCTCTCAAACCCGTTGTTTTCAACAAAGCCCCTTCCTTTGACAAGCGCAGTCTGCTCTGATTGGCCAGCTGAACCATTGCATTGTGATTGGCCGAACACTGCAGGCACTTGTCGGAAATGTAACGCCCCTTTACCATAATCACGAGCTTCAGCTTTCAAGATAAATGTAAAGACAGTAAATAATGTTAGTTTAGTTTTACCATCAGTTCAAGCCCGCAAGGGCAACAGAGTTGTCGTGAAGACAGTATTGATGCAGTACACAAGCTGCGGTTAAGACAGCTGATGTGCTACGATTTCTGATAGGTAGTTCACTCTCCTGTTATGTGACCCTGTTCCCCTCACACACACACACACACGACGCGTTACTCTGCCCAGCGCAAAACTCCGCATTTGAACAGTCATAGCTACTTAAACTAATACACATATCTTTAAGTAGCTGATTCAGACGCGCCAGATTGTCATAGCAAAGTCGGAATTGACCCTTTTTTTTTTTTTTAGAAAAGTGCACAATTCGAACATCTGGGTTGTGCTGTTCTGTTGTAAATAATCTTAACCAGTGATTCCTAATTGCATCTACTTCCGGAAGGCCAAATAAAGTGCTTTTGCTTTTGCACTGAAACACAGCATCTCCTGACATGGCTGCATCAACACTACTGTTGTTCCTGAAACCACTCCTTCTTTCTTTGCGTGCACATTTGGGCGGCATTATGCTAATATTTCCACATAGTGACGTAGATATGTGGGGGCGTGTTAGAACGAGCCGTTTTAGGTAGGCATGGTTGACTTTAATCTCTTTGGATTTGAGACTTTTGTCTTTGCAACTTTACAGATCTTCTTTATGCCCCAAGAGCTTGTAACACTCCAAAGAGAAAGGAGAAATTGAAATTGCATCATATGACCCCTTTAATGCTTGTTACTTTCCCTGTGTAATTTTCTAAAAAAAACAGACTGCATACTGAAAAGTCTCCTGAGAAAAACCTCAGTCGCGACGCAACTTCATTAATCATGTGCGTCGACAATGAATGGACATACAAGAGGGAGATTTCAGCAATAATATCTAGCAGCACGGTAATTATAGACAGAACATGCACATTTTATAAGATGCTCTGGGCATCACAGGTGGGATTATCTGTCGAATGAGAATAAGGGGAAAATATAAATCATTTAAAATACACAATAGAAAAATGTTTAATGTAAAACTAGGGGAACTGCTGTTGTCCAGCAACAGCTGATGGCAGATTATAATAATAAGAGTATAACACAGAAGACGTCTATAAAAGCCATCTGGAAAATGAAAAATAAAATCTGCAGCAAGTATGTTTAGTTTTCTTTCGGTTTAAATAAGTAAGCTGTGTGAAGTTGATGAAGTTGACATCCCATTTCAGGCAAGATAATGAGATATCCAGTTATCAATTAATATCATTAAGAGATGATTTCACGCATAATTAATCATAATATGTAAGGCCGAAGAAATTAATCTAGAATGGCAGAATTTTGAGCAAGTATTTTTAGCTTGTTTAAAGCAGAAGTGTGTCATTTCAATGCCACTACACAGAACTGAGGCCGAAGAAGTTTGCCCAAACACTCCACCAACCTGCCGCTGGTCAGTTAAAGAGATGGTTAAGATGCTTGAACAAACAGAAAAATGTTATTACATTATAATACATTATATTAATAAGATTAAAAGTATGTTTTTTATATAATTCTAAGTAGAGAATTATTTTATATTTATGTATCTGGGGAACTAGCACAGCATACTGAAAACTTGAAATCAACATTCCATTTATAAGAGAAAATTCTAATTATAAGGGAAAGCAAGAAGAGCATTTGAAGAAAAAAAATGAGCCATTTGAAAATAGCTCAGACTTCAGGCTTTTAAAAATAATCAGACTGTTCACAGCCTGTGTGTGATGTTTTAATTTAGTGCTGGGAAAAAGGTAGTGCTTTGAGTTTCTTGCTGTGGATAGAAACACCCAACTGGGAGATTTTAAGAGAGGTAGTCCTAATCATGATTCTGCAAAGTCTTAATGAGAACAAAGGGCACTATAAAATGCATTAAAACCAGCTCAAAG
Source organism: Sinocyclocheilus anophthalmus (assembly GCA_018155175.1). Lineage (NCBI taxonomy): Eukaryota > Metazoa > Chordata > Actinopteri > Cypriniformes > Cyprinidae > Sinocyclocheilus > Sinocyclocheilus anophthalmus. The sequence continues at coordinate 285,234 of JADLZN010007225.1, forward strand.
CACACTGGGAAGCAATGGAAGTGAAACTGGTTAAGGCTGGAACCCAGAGGAGAGGGAAAGTAATTAGGAAAGGGGACATGTTTTTAGGTGGAAAGTCTCATGATGATAAGACAGAAATCTAAATGAAATCCTGCCTGGCAATGCACACAAGATATGGAGGAGGAAGTATGCATGGGTATTTTGAATGATCTCTAAAAGCCTGTGTATAGTATATTTAATTAAGATGTCAACAAAATGTTTGCATAATTTACTTTCTTAATTTCTTTGCACTCTGCTCTACAAACGCTATGGTACACAGATATGGACTGCTGCTCAACAAGACTGCTTCTCAACAAGCTAGAGAGTTTGGCAGCAGTGCCATATGGAGATTCTGGATAAAGACTACAGCACGGCCTTGAGTGTAACATCCAGTGGTTAACTCACACTCAGTGTACCGCATTTGAAGAACGCAATGTGTAAACCCCTATGTATGTGTGTTGTGTGTGTGTGTGTGTGGTGCGTGTGCAAAATTCGAAAATGTGCATTAAAGTTTGGGTTGTCAGAATTTGTATGCCTCCCTTTAATTTTCTATGTAGACGTTCTGATATTCTCTGTAACTACCTATCCAAGATACCAAAAGCAACTGACTACAAATACCCTAGAAATGCCACAGCAACTATCCAAAACAATCCATCCATCCACCCACATACAAATAGTAAATACCTATATGTATGGCTTGTAAAACCTAAATTTCAAGCTTTTAGAATTATTTTAAACTTAAACACCCTAGTAAAAAAGTAATATATTTAAAATACATTTATTTCATACTAAGTATAGTTTAAATCTATTAACAAATTTACTGACATATCACTTGAGACTTACTGATATAAAAATTATAATTAAACTTTATTTGGCGTACTACTTGCGCACAATGCACATTTCTTAATATTAAGTCTAAAATGTGTTTTAATGTCACTTTTGATGAGAATTGTATGATCTTTGAATAATATACTTGCGTATATTATAGTGTACTTGAAATAGTTCCACTTTAGCACAATCAAATATACTAAGCATATCTTTAATTGTACTTCAGCACTACTTACGCACAATTAAAGTGCATTAAGTACAAAATTAGTTTTTCCAATTTAGCAGACTTTACCAGTTTAGTATACTAAAAGTACAATTGCAGGGCATTTTTATTAAGTACATAAATGTGAAAATGTATGTTTAGTATACTTAGCATGAAATAAATGTATTTCAAATGCATTTAAGTATATTTATTTTTCACTAGGTCAGCAAGCCAAAATCTAGGTTTGTCTTGACAAACTTTACCTGTTATCTTAATTTGTACTTTTCCATTAACACTGAATGGAGGTGCTTAGATTTAAAGCTCCGAATATTAAAATAATGTTCACAAATTTACCAAATTTCTGTTATTATTAGAGAGAAAGAAAGAGAGAATATACAAATACAGATACATTTTTGTGGCAATCATAAAATTGGCACAAAAATAACACTAATGTATTTTTGTAAATGGCACTGTAACATGTCAATTACTGCTTGGGGAGGTGCCGATTCGGCTTGCAACATGCCAGATGCTACATATCAAAAGACTATGTAGAATTAAAATGATGAGCACGAACATGCAGTTGGCTTCCAAATACACGGTACCAAACTAGGATGAACTAAAAGCTAAATTACGCTGACAATTGGCAAGCACAACAGACTGGTATTTTGAGATGGACTGGAATGGACAAATTCTTTCACTGTCATAATATCTGTGTGCTTAACAGATATAGAGATATGCGTTAGCATTAAAAAAGGAAACATGGGGGAGAAAAAGATTCAAATACAAGCTAGAAGACTGCTTAGGGTTAAAAAAAGAGAGGTTTTGTTTTTGAGAAGGTGATAATATTGTCTCTATCAAAAACAAAAGTAAAGATATTTTGAAAGTCTCTGGGCTCCAAACAATACTGGACCTCACTGACTTTCATTGTTTGGACAAAAAAACACTGAAATATGAATACATGATGAAAGAATATTTATGTTTGAATGAAGTGTGCTTTATATAGACACCAAATTGAGACTTTTGCCAAAACACTAAGTTGAACTGAATTGATAATCAGAATTTTCAATATGATCTCAAACTGTTTACTTCAAACACTTCATTGTTCAGATTATCTCGGCTTTGAAAAGCAAGCTTAATAAATCTGACACCCTCGCTGCAATACAGGGCTTTCAAAATGGCATGTTCATCTGTCTAAAAACACCATTAACCTAAAAAGCATCAAACAGGAGCTAATACATTCTGCATTGTCTTTTGGGCAGGTTGTCAAAGGAAATGTGTTGCACCTCACGTTCAGGATTAAACAGCATGAAAATGTAACCATGCCTTTCAGATATGAGTCAGATCGTAAAAGCAGCTGCTGTGTGACAACCCAGACTTGTGGGTAGTAACTTTTGGTGAAGTGCCAAAGGAAAGACACGACCTTGTGTAAGTTTAAAACAGAATAATAAACAACTTCAACCTCTGGATGGGTTTTATCTGGCAGTTGCTTGCTCTTTTCCCTGTTGCATCATTATGGAAAGACATTAATCAGAGTTACTTCTGTAAGTATATGTTTAATTCCTCCTGAATTTATTGAGTGTACATTTCATGCATATGAAAATATAAATCATTTGTCATTTTACATCTCACTTTCTCTTTGACAGAAGACTCTGGGTGAATTCATTAAACAGTTCTGCATGTAGTCTTGGCACTCAAAAATCCATTAAACATGGCACTAAATATGTTAAAATTGAACTCTAATATTTAAAGTCACTGTCTTTCTTTTCAGTGCATATACCCTTCTTATTATAAACAATATGCAGAAAATCATATTTGTGCTACTGTAAAGCGGCAAAACAGGTGTTAAAATAATTTATTTTGAAGAAAAGATAACTGAAAGATAAAAAAGGGCATTATAACTTGGCATATACACTACTGTTCAAAAGTTTAGGATCGGTAATATTTTTCTAATGTTTTTGAAAGAAGACTCTTGTGGTCACCAATGTTGCATTTATTTGATCAAAAATACAGTAAGAGCAGAAATAATGTGAAATATTATTACAACCTAAAGTAACTGTTTTCTTTTTTAAATGTATTTTGACATGTAATTTATTCCTGCTACGGTAAATCTGAATTTCTGGTCTTCAGTGTCACAAAGATCCTTCAGATCCCTCAGAAACTATACTACTATGTTGATTTGGTGCACAAGAAACATTTCTTTGTATTGTCACAGTCTAAAACAGTTGTAGAGATTCATATTTTTGTGGAAACAGTGATACATTTCAGTTTCATTAATGAATCGAAAGTTCAAAAGAGCAGTATTTATTTTAAACGAAAATCTTTTGTAAAATTTTGAAAAATAAGATGTCTTTACTGTCACTTTTGACCAATTGATTGTTTCCTAGCTGAATAAATGTATTAATCACTTAAAATAAATGAATAAATAAATAACAATAATAATGTACTGAACTCAAACTGAAATAGTAATGTACAGTATTTAGTCAAGCATACTTTCTGTATTTTAAAGCATCGAGTCAGGAAATCACACCAGATTGTAGAAGTCTGCTTAATCCTCCATATCTGAACATTCACAACCAACTTGTGTGCAAATTGTGTTGAGGTGTTCAGCACATATTATGTGTGTATCATGCAACTTTAACAGATTTGCAGATTATTTTCTTTAGTGAATCAGGCCCTAAAACAACAGAAACACTGCATACAAATAAATGGCAATACTAGCGAATACTATTTATTCTTATTGAATTCACCAAACAACAGTGAATTCATCAAACAACATTTCATTTCCTGCCGCTGCTGCTCCCGAGCACCAGCATTTCGACTATTTCCTCGGGTCTGAAATTAATTGTCGAAGCCCTGCGATACTCTATGAAGGATTAATGAACATGCCGTATCCTCCTTTTGTTCAACTGAAGATCTAGTAGCTTTAGCTGGCCAAATTAAGCCCCATTAAACCAAACTTGCTTATGGTCACTTTTAATTTGCTCCTCGCCATTCCACATAATTAGAGCTCGCATTAGGCCCAGGCCTCTCAAAAGGTGAAGAGAACCTCACAGAGAGTAAATCCTGAAGCATGAGGGCCAGTTGTGCTTTTCAAAGGCTTTCTAAACCCAACGTCTCTCCGGGTGCCTCCAAATGAGATCAGAGCTTTTGAGATTTGGCTTCTTGATAATATTAACTCTCCTCCCACTATTTCTCCATCAGTCAGGTCCCCCACCTCCCATACCACACCAATCAAATCATGTGGAGTAAATGGATAAACTGCTGCAGGACACTGCGTCTGGAAGTGCCCGTGTTTAATTTAAGGGCCGTCAATGACTTTGCATGGTGACCTTTAGGTTGAGCTGACCACAGTGCACAACACAGCGCTCTTTTAATTAGAGGAACCTTTAAAGTGTCTTTGTGTGTAACTAGATAGAAATTCTGCTGTGCTGTATTTCACAGGAATTGCGCTTTTATTAAATTAGCCTTGATGATTGGATAGTGTGACTGCAGTGCATTTAAGAACTACAGAACTATATTTCTGACAAATACTGTGTATACAGCAGACTACACTGGACATACAGTTTATACTATCAATAGTGAAGCAAAAAAAATTTCTGTTTTGTTTTTTGGCCATACAAGAAAAGTACATTTATTTTTATTTTTTTCAAATGAAAGAAGTGCACACAGGTTTGGAACAACACGAGGGTGAGTAAATGGTGACAGAATTAATTTTCATTTTTGGGTGGAGTATCCCTTTAACTTTACTAAATTATAAACTGTTTGTTGGCCTATGTGGAATTATATGAATGATATATGTATGATGAGTTATATACCTTCAGATGAATTATATATTTATGCACTAGGTTGCTTGGCTAAATAAATAAGTAATTCTAGATTATGAATTATATACAGTATTTATGCACAGGGCTGCTTGGCTAAATAAATAAAAACATTATTCTGCATTAAGAGTTACAGGCTTACGAAATGAAATACTTGGTGCAAAGAATTCAATTCACTTTGTTTGTTAGCACAATAGATATTGTTCCAAAGCAGCATTAGAAAGAATGCTGGCAGTTCCAACAACAACAAACAACAACAATTCCCCAAAACATTTAGTAGGTGAAAAAGAAACTTTGCACAAACTCAGAATCGCTTAGTTAAGGCCATCTTATTGCGCTGGCACATATTTAAATATATGTATAAGGCATACTGCATACATAAATGTATCTAAATTGTGTATAGTGATTATTAATAAATACAATTTTTGTTCAGTATTAGAGTTTTATCAGATTAGTATTCCCACCATTATAGAAAAGCCATATGCCACTTTCAGTCAGAGACGTGCCGGGGCGGGAAGTGCACATGCTACGACTTGTAATTTCCTGATCCTATCCTTCTCTCTTTTCCTTATCATATACTGTCTCCTCACTACTGTCCTGTCTATATAACTGGCAAAAGCTCTAAAATAAAATGTAATAAAACAAGCCAGTGGATGATATGTGTTATGATTAACAGTTAACTCTACTAACCAAACAAGCTAAAGAACATCACTTTAGCCTGTTAGGATCACTGTAACATACTGTACAGGCTCCAGTGGCGCATCATTCATATTTCCGAACTGGACATACAAACTTCTGATTTAATACATCAAAGAGAAAGGTAAAGAGAAAATTCACATTATCAGCACAATATTGCTATTAAAAATGGGTGAAAATAAGTCATCTGTGACCCTTAGCACTGGTAAAATCAAGCACTAAGTAAATGTTCACCTGAAGGAAGCCTTAAGGATCTGTCCTGATGTAATCTCTTTGGTGTGGTTATTGTAGCCGTAGAAGAGGTCTCCAAACACAGTCTGGTTGCCCGGAATGTCAGCTGTGTCCCCGCAGTCCACTCCCTCAGTGCAGGCTTCTGACAGCGGCTGACATGAGCGACCGTCTGCTCCTCTCTTATAATCTTCAATACATCTACAAACATATGGCAATGAGAAAAAGATATGAGCTAAAGGAAGAGAAGAAAGAAGAGTAGATGTCTGCCAAAGTAAGATTATTCCAAATAAATTATTCCTTATGATACTTTTCTTTATTTATCATTTTAGAATAATAGTAAAGTCATCAAAAAACTACGTAATCATACAAATGAGAATATTGGAATTGTGCAGTGACCAACAAATGTCTAATCAAAATGATCTTATTATGATGATTTTAGCTGCTTCTAACATCCAGTATACAGTACACTGGAAATAAAGTAGGTTACGTTCATTGACTTGACTATGCAAAGTACTGGTAATGGATGATTTACCATAATTTTGTTTAAAAGTAGAAATAAGAATGAAATCATGTTTATTTATTATGCATTTTATATGGACTATAATGGATACTACAATCAAATAATTCATGGAATCAGTTATCAACTGAAAACAAGCATAACAATTGAACTTTTTAAATGAACAAATATGTATCTTTAAACATCTTACCATGAATAGGGAACCATTAAAATGCACACTGTAACACACATGATTTTTCAAAGTTGTAAATAAAACTTAAATAGTCTAGTAAAGCATATTCCAATAATTTTAAGTATTTCTATTTCAAAATTTCACATTTAATTCAGTGAGTCACTTGCCATTTATTTGTTATTATTTGTGAAAATTTACTAGCAATTCAAGAGTAAAAAAAAAAAAAAAAAGACATTTTTTTTCTGCGTATTGCAATTGCAGTTACATTAAAAGATTTGATCACATTACACAAAATATTATGTAAGGCATCAATGTGTACATTATGAAATTGCAATGATATTTATAAGCAGTATATTAGAGACTTTAATATGGGCTAATTTGTCATACGTTTATTCTTTGTATTCTTTACATATCTGATTATTTATTTTGGTGGGGGGTGGAGGGGTTGGTCCCAAATCATAAAGACATTGCTTAATGAAACTGAGCAATGTGAAGAACTAGTTCGGCATTCAAAACTACCCAAGGGTAATGATCTCACAGCAAAAAGCATCTGTCATGGATTTAAAGCGGGCAATTATTTTTATTTACTGCAAAATAGTATCATTCTAATAGTGTGACAACTCACAGGAGTCGTTTATATTCATGGGACTTTGAAACTAAGCTGTCACATCTGCTCTGTACTACCCAAAACCCCCCCCCAAAAAAACAACAAAAAAGCAAAAAAACCAAAAAAAACCCAGGGGGGGGGGGGAGGAGAGAAAGAGGTGTCAGGCATAAACGCTCAGTCTCACTTCTCTTGGTAACACACAACTGTTTTACAGGAAGCCGTCATCAGTGTAGGTGAGACACATCCTCTCGGTTGCACATCCGTAACACAGGCAATGATTTAAGTGGCTTCAGATTGCCTGTCACATTATTAGGATCTCCAGAGAAAAAGAGAATTATGCGCATTTGCCAACTTTAGTCGAAGCGACATGCCTATAACAGCGAATGATCTCTGAGACTCTGAATAGGTCAGGAAAAAGGTTGTGTTAGCAGGAAAGAAGATGCAAGAAGATGGCTATTTATTCTGCATGGGTCATATTCAATACAGCTGGCACATAAAAGTCTGGAAGTTCAAGGAATGGTTAATGTTGTGTGATGCATGTGATGGCATGTCAGAGTAACAGCAATTCCACCAAGACATGACAGGACAGAGAAATGGCATTTCAGTTGAGTTCTCGTAAAAATAATAATATATACTTTTTTTTTTTAAATAAGGAAGAAATTAATAATTTTATTTTGCAAGCTCATTTATCTGGATGCATACGACTGGACAAAGTGACAGTACAAACTTTTACTAGAGAAAAAATAATAAAAAATATTTCCATTTCAAATAACTGCTGTTTTTTTGATTTATTCATTAAAGAATCCTGAAAAAAGTATCACAGTTTCCACAAACCGTATTATATGAAAAACAGAGTAAATGTTTGTTTAAAAACTTGAATAATAATAGGGAAAGGGTTCTGGGCGCCACCTTGCATATTAATAATGATTTCTGAAGGATCATGTGACTACTACTGAAGACTGTAGTGATGGCTGCTGGAAATTCCAGCTAACCATAGTCTCAAGAATAAATATGTTTTTGAACACAGATATAAAAAATGGACAAAAAAGAGACATGTTGCTTGAAATGATAAATCTTTACAATATTATGATTTATCTTATTTTGATCAAATAATGCAGCATTCTTGGCCGATACGAGAACTTTTGAAAATACCAATGAAAAAAACAATTTTTTTCTTTTTTGTTTATCTGACCCAAACTGGAAAAATGTTACAAACTGCAATTATTATTATTGTTTATTTTTTTGTCAGCATGTGACAAATATTTTTTAGCAAGCTACAGAAAAAGAACATATAAATTCAGCTTGCATATCTTATCAACCACATTTTTTTTGCAGGTGAATGTGTGATGATATTAGCATGTTTTAACAAGTTCAGGTTTGTCAGTTTTTAATTTGAAGCCAAGTTCACACTCAATTTAAATAAACATATAAACAGAAATGTGGGAACAGGTAACAATTTGGCAATTCACACTCAGACATAAACTGCCACTGCAGACTAAAAAAAGAATGTGGAAAAAAAAAAGTTACTGTAAGGTGCTGTGAACTTCATGAATAATCATTTGAACTAACCATAATGCACTTACTGTGAATTTCAGGACATAATTCAAAAGAAAACAGCAGACATTCAGTCTTCAAAAATAGCAGGTAGCAAAAAAACACATACACATACAAAGCACATACCCTGCTGTTTAGAAAAAAAAGCATGACTGTGATCATGAAAAAAAAGCCCCGTTAACATGTCCAGATCTAGTTATCATATAGTCTTTAAGCATGTATAAAGTGTGTAATCTCACCCGCAGAACATCAGGATGTTGTAGAGAGTAGGGTCCTCCTCCAGAGGTGCCAGCTGCTGAAGGCACAGCTGTTCACAGCCCCCATTAAAGCCGTCAGAGCAGTCAATGCCAATGTGGTGGTCATAGCAACCGCTGCCATCCTTCATCGGGCTCAAACCAGGAGGACACTGAGGGGAAAAAAATTAATAAATAAAAATGACCTTTAAACATTCTCTGATCTGTCATAATATCCCTTTATCTTTGGTAAATGGCAGATTCAGCATACATGGCTTCATCACAGCCATAAGCAATAATAAATAAGATGCTTATGTGTGTTGCCGTGTGTTGTACTATTGTGTATTTGGTTCCCTTTCAGTCGGTCACTCTCGACGTCACGTCGGATGACCGACGAAATTGGGATCTCGCTTAGAGGGACCAATCTAATTCGAGTGTAAACTAAACGAGCCAATGCACAATTGTGTGATGGATTATTGCATTGACCAAGCTGCCTGCGATCAGAACGCAGGGGAAGTGTATACGTAGGCAGCAGATGCATAGCGCTATTCAGCTTTTCGCTTCCGGAGGTCCGAGCGATCACATCGTTCCGTCCTGACTACTCTAAGGTGCGAAGCAGAAGAACTGACGATACGTTCAAGCTTTAGGCGCACTTGGAGAGCTCTAGCGTGTTGGCGGAAACGGCGGCTTCTATGCGGGAGGTGGAGGGTTACCCGTGTCAGAGGAGGGTTGCAAACATCAGGACTGCACACAAGCTCCTGTTCGTGTTTGACATAATGATCATAGCTCCCCTGTATTGGCCTCGGCACCAGCTAAAAGATTGCTTTTTCCACCTAAAGAGCAATTAATAGGTACGTGGTCTTTCTAAAGACACAGACGTTTGCTCTCGGACACAAACTTGATCCGTATGCGTCTTTATAAAAGGACGGATGTGGGTCTTGGTTTACTATAGACAACGTATCACTCGGGGGCGTTTGGATCAGTCGTTACCTGTGCGATGGTGATGGTCACGATTAGGCTGCCCTTTCGGTGCAGGGTCATGAGCTGCTGGAAGGTGGCTTTTCGTGGATGGCTTCATGCTACCATGGCTGGGGGTATGGACCATTTCTCTGAGTGGCGGACTACGTGACTCGTACGCGCAGAAGAGTTGGGTAAAGATGTGCCGTTGCCACCGCCTAGGATTGAGGTGCACTCTATGGTGCGCAAGCCGCGGGTGTCCTTCTTCTAGCTGAGGTGGGCTGGGACTGGTCTACGAGTCACGCGTGAGAATTCCCCTCGGGGGTAGTTTTTTAGAATATGGTACACTTTCTTGGTATGCCCAAGCCCGCGGCACTTCGAAACTCAGTCGGAGCGCTCAAAAAAGAGAAGGTGACCCTCCCGGGGGGTTACCACATGTTTTTCCGAGGCTCCCCCGACGATTCGGATTCGAGATTGCAGCAAGTGAGGGTGAGCAAGGCGTGGACGAGGAAAGATTCGCTGCGCTGCTCTCCTACGGGACCGTGGCAATGGCCTGGATGGATCCAGAAAATAATGGCCTTATGATTGTCCCGGGCCAAAGTAGGGGTAGGGGCCGAGTTGAAGAATCCCCCCCAACCCTATTCACGTTGTGTGCCCGACTGCCCTCAAGGGGGTCATGAGTTGAGTAGAGATTGGTTCCTGTGTTGGTGGGTCCTGCGTTTGGGTTCTCATGCGCGCCCCAGCCTCGGTTTGCCTTTACTTCTCCGAGAGGTGCTATGAGAGCCTTTAAACAAGTCTGTGGAGCGGGACCTTTTTTTTTACCTTGCCGGGGGAAACTGATTTGGCCGGGATACTCTCGCCCCTCACCACCCTCGATAGGTGGGCCAGTCAGGGGTTACAAGGGTCCACCCGGTGTGAGCGGTCGGTGCGTTCGAATGCAGTTGTGTCCTAATACCTCCTCCAACCGGCAGGGAGAACCGTGCTTCCTCTCCCGGGTCTGTAGGTACTCGGATGGCCAGCGATGCTTATACGACCTGTGGTGAAGCTGCCTCCACCTTACACGCTACTCCGTGATTGCAAGTGCACCAGGCCAAGGCACTGAGGGAATTGCACGAGGGTGGTCACGACCCGGAAATTCGCAGAGAACTCCGCACCACGGCGGACATCGCGCCTGGCCCCTGGCCTACACGAGCGCGAAAGGTTTACGGCTAATACAGGGCTTTTGAGGTCTTGGGGAGTGCCTTGTCATTATGGTGCGTCCAGGAGCGCCAATCTGGCTGGACTGGCTGAACGGATGCGCTGAGGGTTACGGACAGACAGTTCTTGAAGACGCCCCGTGTACAGGACCCGGTCCGGGCGGCGACACGGTGGAGAAGTGCCAGCGGTTCTCCAGGTTCGACCAGGCAGATGATGTCCATCATGGTTAATCCTGACGGTGTTGCAGCTGCTTGAGTCGGGCGGAGGGCTGTGGCCCCCCCCTGCCCTCCCCAAACCAAGATGCAAGAACAATGAGCTCCTGTCGTGTCCTTCAGCAATAGATCTGTTTTTCTTTTTATTGTGTTGACGTGGAGCCTTTCTGGTGGCAGGGCTAACAGCCGCCGTATCCACCCGCCCTGTGCTCAGAGGTCCCGCACATTATTAAACCTGGTGGCAAGCGAATAGTCCAGAGAGCAATGAGGCCCGGGTATGTTTACGGGCGATTCAAAGATGTGTTGGTGGTGGAGAGGGATCCTGTGCTCTTCAGGAGATGGTAAAGCACCCACTCCTCCCAGGAGGAGGGTCAGTTTTCACGGGCGGAGAATCTTTTCACAATGTTCCGTTGGTCGGTTTGGTTACCCAAGAGATTGCTTCGAACAAGAGTATTCCTCTATTTGGGGAGGTCCCCAGAGGGACGGAGGGGTGTGGAGATCTAGTATTAGTATCACCATCACCCACTCTCTTCTCGCCAGTGAGCCAGCAGTCGGGCGGATTCGGGCTTATTAGGAGGAAGAACCAAAGGACTAACCACGCACCCTTCTGCTCAAATTTAGCCAGGTCAGTGTTGCTACACACTCAGACTCCCGCTCGGACCGGTCAAAGAAGAGACACGCAGGGGGGTCCCTCGTGTCTTTCACGCTTTGCTTGCCCCGCTGCGGGTTACGGCCTTGTAGTTCCTTGTTTGATGCACTTTTATGCGCGGGCTGCAGACCTGGGAGCCTGGCTAGAAGCTACCCAGCACTCCCGGTCTCGATGGTTTCCGTTCGAACGTAGGCCTCGGCTATGCGATTCATCGCCCGGCGCTTCCACTCCGTCAATGTTCAGTTGGGCAGGCGTCCACTTTTAAGTCATTGTTGTAAAGCAGCAGATGCCCCGTCTTGAGTGCAGAGGATCGCACGTCCTACTGGCGAAGGACTTATGTACAACGGATGTTTAGTAGTAAGAGTCCAATGCGTTGCACTCCAGCCGATATGAAGTCGGGGTTTTACAGCCCTTACTTTATTGTACCAAAGAAAGGCGGTGGGGTGCTTGGAGACCTATCTGGACAGCTTTATTCCTGACCGCGTTCGTTGAAATCGGGCCCCTTAACCGGTTCCCCGTTCACGGTTTTATGTTTGCTAATTTAGCATGAGAAATTGCATTTTTCAGGTGTATCGGTCACCCAAGAACTGGTTAGCTCAGATGCTGATCTTTCTCGACCTGAAGGACGCGTACTTCGTCATGTAGTTCAGAAGCTCGAGCCTTCCGCGCCACACGGCACATCCTGCGGTTTGCTCGTGTCGTACAAGGGTCTCACGCGAGCATATCAGTACAAGGTCCTGCCATTCGGGCTGTCCCTGACGCCCCGTGTCTTTACGAAAGTTACGAAGGCAGCCCTTGTTCCCACTGTAGTTGAGTAGTAATGTAGACGACGCTCTAGGGCATTCTGATTAGACCACCAATCATCAACTACCTGACGATTGGCCATACTCGCCCTGCTTAGCTTCCCCGGAGGAGTCAGTTGTGTTGCGAGCAAGGGGAATTGGTGCTTTCAACACTCAGCTGTGGGCCTCAGGGTCGACTGGGAAAAGAGCAATCTCTCCCCGACGCAGAGGATCTCTTTTCTCGGCATTGGAGCTGGACTCGGTCATTTTTCTTTCGGTCTATCAAAATAACGTTCGAAACAGACAGCACGCCTCGACGCCATTATTTTAAGGAACTAGTGCTCAAGTCGGTGTTAACTGTTGATATTACTTAAGAGCGAGATTGGCTTGAGATGGTCCAAACTTTCTGAAATGTTCGAGGCTCCTGGGGCGTCACGCCACTGGCGGGTGGCGTAGCTCAATATGACGACGTCTTGCAGCACTGGCTCAGATGGACGGTCCCGAGAGAGGGGGAGTTTTGGCGAAACGCTGGCACCTTCCGGGCCAGGTGACACCGGCCTGCAGCCAAACCTCACCCCGTTGGTCAGACCTTGCGTTCCTCAGGCAGGAGGCCTGGAGCAGGTATCAAGGGATGCTGGTTTTTGCACAAGATGCCTCAACCACCGGTCTGGGGGTGGGCCACGGAAAACGGGCTCTTGCGTGGTCAGGGGTTTGGACGGGCCGTTGCAAGACGGCAATAAGGACATAAATGCTTCGCGTTGATGGCAGGCACTTTGCCTGAGCCGTCATCAAAGGGCGCTTACGAGGCAGAGCATTCCTGCGTCCGCAACGGACAATTTACAGCGGGCGTTGCGTACACAAACCGAACAATTAGGGGTCTGCGCTCCGTAGCTCTATTCGCACCGGCTTACACCGCACAAAACTTTTTCCCTCCTATGGATGTCAGAAGCTCATGACGGTCGCTGCGTGTCTGTTCACTCATTCCGGGCTGCTCAAGATGCTCGGGCAAGCCGACAACGCGTCCCGAGCTGGTGCGCCCGGGAGAAATGGCGACTCCATATCAACAGACGGTCCAAACTGGTTGATTTGTGGGACGTGTCGGTAGCCGCTCAGGTAGACCTGGTTTATGCCTGTCTCCAGAAACCTCGGAATTGCCAGTTGTTCTATCGCCTATCTCATATTTTCTCCTCTTAATCTGCTTTAAATTGCCTCTTAGGGGTTTTCTGTATTTGCAATGAGCCGTTCTCTGTTTGATGTTGGTCTATTTTTTCAGATTTTTATTCAACTTTTGTTGTTTTGTTTTTTTTTCTGACCGATTTCGGGAACACTCGGCACGGACGCTCTGGCACACAGCAGGCCGCGGGGCCTATGCAAGTATGCGTTTCCCCCAGTGAGCATTCTCACAGGTTCCGGTGCATAGCAAGTTGGAGGACGAGGAGGCAGGTCCTGCGGTGGCGCCTATTGGCCTACCTGACGGTTCCCGGGAAAATTAGACTAAAATGCTCTCCTCGCGACTCACAGCCCTCCGGTCAATTCCTCTCTGAGGAAGGATTTACTGACTCTCAGAGACGGCACCCTGTTGGCACCCGCGTCCAGGACCCTTCTCGGGAAACTTCATGGCTGGTCCTGGACGGGACGCGGATGGTTATAGGTGGCCTACCCAAGGGGTAGTTGTACACCCCGTCCTTCAGCAGAGCAGCACCGTATGCACCGTAGACCTACGGCCTACCCGCTTGAAGTGTGAACATGTTCGTTGAGTGGTTGTGTTCTTCTCGCCGAGGAGGAAGGAGAAGAGCCCCACGGAGATGCCCGATCGGAAGTTGTGATGTCCTTCTGCAGCAAAATGGTGGTTGGAGTCTTGCGAAGTGCTTGCTCCCTACACCCGTAAAGTTAATGTCGCCGCGATTGCTGGCGAACCACTGAACCCGTAGAAGGGAGGCGTTGGGGATAGCCTACTTTTGGTCGCAGGACCATTCCCGATTTGTTTTTTTGTTGTTTATCATGTATTCGTGGGGGCTTTGCCGTTAGAAGGTTAATCTCCAACAGGCCCCTACTTCCTTATACCCCTCTGGCGACCTGAGTTGGGCCACGGCATTACAGCAGGCCCCGTTTTGAGCCTTACAGAGCAGTGAGCTGAAGAGGGCCTCTCAATTGGAGACTTTGCTCATGCTGGCATTGGCCTCTATCAAGAGGATAGGGGACCTGCACGCATTTTCGGTCAACAATTCGTGCCTAGAGTTCGGGCTGGCGGATTCCCAGGTAACCCTGAGGCCCCGGGCTGGCTACGTGCCCAAGGTTCCCGCTACTCCCTCAGGGATCAGGTGGTGAACCTCCAAGCGATGCCCTCGGAGGAAGCAGACTCAGCCCTAGCTTTGCTCTGTCCCGTCAAAGAGGTGCTACGTAGACAGCACACAAAGCTTCAGGACCTCAGACCATCTCTTTGTCTGCTTTGGAGGTCAGCAGAAGGGGAATGCTGTCTCCAAACAGAGGAGGGCCACTGGATCTGTGATTTGACACTAACCTGGTTATCAGGCATCAGGGGTGTGCCCTGCTCTTTCCGCTCAGGTGCGAGCTAACCCAATAGAGGTGTTGCATCCGCCGGGCGATTTTGGTGGATCGTGGCCCGCTGGACAGATATTTGTTGAGGGCTGTAGGGTTCTGGGCGACCCCTAAAACGTTCGCCAAATTTGATAGCCTTCGTGTGGAGCCGGTATCCTCCAGTGTTCTCACCTCAAACGGGTAGAAGCACGGAGAGGCCCTGGCTTCGGGTCGGCTTGCAAAAACCAATCCAGAGAGTCCATATAGTAGACCCTGTTGAGTCCTCCGTCCCCTCGGCAGCCAGACGTGGCGGAGCGTCCAGGCGCCAGGCCTTCACTCGCTGAATCATCGAGAACCGGTAGAAGGCTGGGTTCAATATGTAAGACCTAAGTGGATCCCATACGTGTAAAGTCCACGGTATAGCCTCAGAACCCGTGTTTCCCCGGCAGACTTCTGCCATGCCAAGAGGGTTCAATCACCTCCATTCATCCATATGCACCTAAGAGATGTCCATATGTGTATTGCTTCCGAAAACCACCTTCGGGAAGGTTCAAGCTTCCGTAAACATCCCTGTTCCAAGTAGAACGGGATGCGTTTCCCCAGTGTTATCCAGTCTAATCCGTGGGTAGTGCCATAGTAGCAGTAGCAGTAGCTCTTGTGCAAGCCCTGGCCTACGCCAAAAAATAGGGGCGCAGGTGCCTTCCACAGGACACTGGAAAGGGCAGTACCTGTGGCCCTTTGTTAGGCATCCCAATTTGTCGGTTCCTCAGGAGGGACGTCGTAGAAGAGTATTTTTCTGACCGACCTGAAAGGGAACGTCTCGGTTACGTATGTAGCCCTCGTTTCCTGAAGGAGGGAACGGAGATGTCACTTCCCGTCGCCACAGCTCCTGTACCACTACTGAGCGGCCAGGTCACCGGCTCGGTTCCTCAGCGAAAACTTGAATATGCGCTGCATCTGCTGCCTAATTATACTCACGCTGTGATCAGCAGCAGCAGCTGGATGCAATAAACGCATGCCAATGTGCATTGGCTCGTTTAGTTACACTCGAAGTAGATTCTCTAAGCGAGATCCCAATTCGTCAGTCACCGACGTGATGTCTCCGTTCCCTCCTTCAGGGAACGAGGGTTACATACGTAACCGAGACGTTTTCCAATATTAACAGGATTTTAGGAGTACCATTAGACATGATGTACAGTACGTGATATGACAGATATACTGTAAGTCACACTGCAAAAAATTTTTAAAAAAAAACTTCTATAAGGTGTAATAGAACAAAGATTACTGCAGATGTTTTACAAGAAAATATGTCTTTGGGTTACTTGCACATTGATTGAATACTATACAAATGATTGATTATTAATTATTTTGAAACCAATTTACAATATTTCGAATCTTTGAAAATTTGAAAACAAATTTCAAAATTTGTTTTAAAATTTACAAGCAATTTCTGAGTGAAAATTGTTTCTACACCAATTTGTTTTCATATTATACATATATATTATATATATGTGTGTGTGTGTGTGTGTTGGTTTTGTACCGTGTGGTGTGTTAATTTTAAAAATACCATTCCCTAACACTAAAGTTACGCTACCTTCTCAACTTCATGCCTGTTTTCTCTGTCTTTTCCCCAAGCTAGTGATGCCAAGTCCAGGTTTGACAGGTTTATTTTTACCTGCCTGGAAAATGGGATAAAATGTGCCTTCACACCTTAAGTTATAAGCTTCATATCCTCTTTCTTGCGGCAGGTGCCCTACAGTAGATTCAAGTTGCTTACATGAAATAGCCTGCAACAGTTGAGAAAGATTTTCCTGCAAAAGAACTGCTTCCTAGGAAGCCATATTTTGTAACGGGAAAGCAAGACAATTTAATTTCTCCAGTATTTTGGTTAGTGTGAAATTTCTACAAAAGAACCAGCTTCTCTACAATTCAACAAGTCGTTCTCTATTCAAAATGATTAGAATGAGGGGTTGAAAGGGCATAATTTTCGATCACAGTGGGCGTTGATTCAATAATTAAGCAGCTTTTATAATAAAATGCATTAAGAGAGAGAGAGAGTAAAATTGTATAGCTCCTTAACAAAATGAAACTAAAGACTTTTTTTTCCTATCTTATAATTAAATTGCTAATACTTTTGGGCTATTAATACCAGGTTTTTGAGGGGTAAAACGGAAATGACAAGTCCATCACAGCATGAGATACACCTTGCCATCCCGTATTCTCATTTTCTTCAGTGGCAGGTTGGGTGTAAAGCATATTTTCTGACCGCCAACTTTTCACTTGACCTCATTCATATTAGGGATCAAAGCCCAGATGTTGGTAATGCATCTTAGTAGCACATCTTGTCCCTGGATGCATTTGTATTGATTTTGTCAGTTAGCTACAGCTGACAAGACACCTGATTTATTACCAGCAATGTAGAGAGCGCAGGGCACCGAGTCTCTTAACTCATTTGTGGCAGATTCCTTAAATCACAAAGTCCCAGTTTGATCAGCTGAACAGAGGACATTATTGAGGAAAGGGGAGGGTTGTTCAACAGAAACCACATTTTTCACATCATTTACCCGCTCATCCTCATTTGGCATTATGACAGAGCTTTAAATGTGCACTCTGCAAGATTTTTGAAATAAAAATGAATAATTATTCAGTAGTTTTTATTTTATTTATATATGTATATTTAATTTTTGCTTCTAAGCTAGACAGTAAGGAAAAACTTTGTGATTTTACCACTTCTTTTTTTTTGGCCAAATAAGCAATGTCTTTTATTGACTCTTCACTACATATAAAAACCATACCGCACGATTTTTGTACATTTGTAAAAAAAAAAAAAATGTTTACAGCGTTTTTAGTGGGCTAAAATGTGAAATTATACATATTTACGGTGATTGATTCTGCCTTCTGTTCCAGTTTGTTCTTTGTGACCATAGATTTAAAAAGAATGGATGAGTCAAAGCATTAGTGTGAGGAAATGGACAATTTATTATAATTATTTAAAATGCATTGCTCAAATTTGAAGAGAATGAGTTTCCAAGGAAAGCGTACATGAAAATGGCTTGAACATAGCTTGTCCAAAGCACAAAAGGAAGAAAAAAAAAAAAAGGCCAAATTTGTTCTGGAATGCCCTTGCATCCATCTCACAGTGAATAATGCAATTGCTAGTTCAATATTATTACAGTCTTCTATCTGAGCTGAAAGCATGCTTGATTGAAAAGCACTTTGTAGCACAGAGGACATGGTGAGACAGTTAATGATGCCAGAGAAGTCATGAAGGTTTTAAATTCAAGATAAACTGAAAAAGCCCTGAACTACTGAGCCTTTTAATCTCATTTCCAAATGGGGATCTAGTCCCACAGCTTTCCGAAGCTTAAGAGAATTGCCCATGTGATTTTGTCATATAGAAACAAATCCCTTTCAGACTGTCGGATACGCTATGCAAATCTAAAAATTGCCAAAGAGCCAGAAAAGAGGGAGAGAACAAAGGAGACAGAACAATTGGCAGATGTCTATACATTTTTTTTCATGTAAGAAAAGGAAAATCTCCCCAAAATGTAATTGTTGCAGATAAAAACAGCTGTAATATTGTTCTAAACATGAAACCACAGACATATTGTTGATATATATAACACAGAGAGACTTGCACTGCATCGGTAAATTTGAAAACTGGCATGAACAGTTGCTATAGAAACATGAGATCACACGCACGCACGCACACACACACGTCTGGTTTAATTCTTGCGGGGACTCTCCATAGACGTAATGGTTTTTATACTGTACAAACCATATATTCTATCGCCCTACCCCAACCCTACACCTAAACCTACCCCACACAGAAAACTTTCTGCATTTTTACATTTCTCACTCAAAAAACAAAAAAACTCATTCTGTATGATTTATAAGCTTGTTTCCCCATGGGGACCTCAATTTAGGTCCCAACGGTGGCATGAGTCCCCATGAGTCAGTGTGTATTCTAGTTTAAGTCCCCAGCAGGATAGAAAAACATGTGCACACACACACAGAAGATAATTCAACATTAACTGGGCTGAATTGTGCCAATGTGGAAAACTGGCAAGTGTTTTGTTTCTTGCCACATAAACCCATGCAGAAAACCACAAGGGATCAGATTTACTGACATACTTTTTAAAACGTCCATCGTTGGAATGTGTTATTTTCAAGTGTTATTTTCACCCTGATAATAAAACAATAGATTTCCATTATTCTAAACAGTTTTGCACTGCATGCTGACTGTTACAGCAATCAGCAAATCAGTGTAATTACAATTTATCACGCTTAAATTAAATTAAAAAATTTGTAAATCATACCAGTTTTCAGAGAGCCACAACTACTGCAACAATTATTTGTACTAGTAACACTACAATAAATTAATTAAAAAGTTAACAAATTATTAAACAAATTAGTGTCCTGATGAGTTTTCTGCAAATAGAATATTTTTCTTCTTATTCAGTATACCAATGGTCAGTCTGACAGTGTAGTTCGCTACATTAGCATGGCCAAGTATTCCTGTTGGCCTAGACTGTCCCTATATAGCAGATAGTCACAGAGATGGATACAGTCCTTTAAAACCACCTTTTGATCCTGGGAGGGGAAAAAAAACAGTGACGTTTCCTCCCTGCTGTGCATCTGGATCACTCCTTCCGAGTTTGAACTCAGGAGACCTTTGCCAAGTACTGACTAGGAACTCAGAAGTGCTTTACAGCCAGAACATGATAGGAGACAGAACAGCTTTTGGGGAGATTGTGAGCAGGCTGTCAAAGAAAGATGGAATGCATCAGTAAAAAAACTGAGAACTCTACCTCCAGTGGATGACCTCAACTTAAACTTGCTCTCAGCAGTCAGGTTTGTAACGTGTCTGTTGTTTACTGTGTTAGTTTTCCTTTGACTTAGTTTTCCTTAGTTGTCTTAATTATGTAATTCTGTTCACCTGTGCTTTATTTATCTCATTAGTCCCAGTGTTTAACTGCAGTGCTGCTTGAAAGTTTGTGAAACATTTAGAATTTTCTATATTTCTGCATAAATATAACCCAAAAGATCATCAAATTTTCACACAATTCCTAAAAGTTGACAAAGAGAACCCAATCAAACAAATGAGATGAAAATCCACCAAAATGAGAGTGGTCCACCAACAAAGATCACTAGTAATACCTCTGACGAGGATTGCAAAAGACCCCAGGTACCTGCCTATTCAAGTGAAGGAAGTGGCCCTTTTTCACACTGGCTATTGCTAATGTTCATGAGTCCATCTACAGGAGAACACTAAACAACCATGGTGTTGCAAGGACAAAACCACAGCTCTCCAAAAAGAACATTGTTGCCCGCCTCAGTTTCGCTAAGAGCATTGGATAGCCGAAGGGCTATCAGAGAAATGTTTTGTGGATAATTAAGACCAAAATATAACTTTTTGTTTTAAATGAGAACGTTTATGTTTTGAGAAAGGACGGCACTGCCTTCCAGCATAATAAACCTCATTCCCACTTGAAAGATGGTGGTGGTAGTATCTGGTTTGGGTCCTTGGTACCTGCATGCTCTGGGCCAGGACTGATTGCCATCATTGATGAAAAAATGAATTCCCTGACTTAGAACCACAAATTCCAAAAGAAAAATGTCCCAGTACATCTTGTTTTTTTTTTTCTTTTAACAGGAAAGTCTCTAACAAGAATGGATAACGAAGAAAAGCACAGTTAATTTTTAGAATGCATAGTCACAGTCCAACCTTAATCCATTGAAATGTTTTGAAAGGACCTAGAAATTACAGCTCATAGGAGGAACCCACCACCTCACAGAGTTAAAGTAGATAATATAATAATAACAAAATAATCCACCTCCATTCTCCAGTTGCTTAAAGTGGTCCGAGTTATGCTGTTTTACAATGTCTTGATTTTGTTTTGGGGGTGTACTAGAACAGGCTCTCATACTGTCAGTACCGGTACCTTCTCCGACTCCGTTCTGCTTCTCACCGGTGCGCTGTCGTTGTCATTTGCACGTGGTGGTTGTTTTGGTCCTGTCAGTTTCAGACACGCTTGGTGGAGCAATCAGCGCGCACTCGCGGGGCGGCGCGCTCTATTAGCCCGCACCTGGTACTCATTCCAACTTCCTATATATTCCTGTCTTTGTCTTTCGTTCGGCGTGGGTATGTCTTATGTCCTGATGTGCCGTATGGGCGCACTTTTGAGTTCTCATTCTCCTTTACACCCTTTGCACTGTTTCCAGGATCCTCAGGCGAGGAATTAGTATCGCGACTGTGGACAGTAAGGCCGGATTGGGAGTACGATTCTGGACGTTCTCCGGTATTCCTCTCAGCCCCCTGTCTCGGTGAATGTGTGCGCAGGGAGCGCCACACCACTGCATTCCCCTAACTGTGGTGTTTCAAGCCTTTGCTGGCTTGGTGTTCAGAATAAAGCCTATTTTTGTTTGAACTGCATTTGAGTCCTCCGCATCTATCCTGACACACAATACCGCCCCATCATGGACTCAGCTTAAGATACGAGGTCCGCACCGAGCCTCGTCAGCAGAGGCATCCTCCTTGGACGTCACAATGGAGATAACGGCTCTCATCAGCATGACCTAACATGTCCCACATATCGCCGCAATCTCCCACGCCTCGATAGGTTCAGTCAGCCCGCATGGGGGGTCGGAGTGCGCAGGCGGGTCGCACGGCCACTGCGTCGGCGGAGGAAGAGGCACCCGCGTCACGCCGGTCCGAGCCCCGCCTTAATCCTCCGGCTCCGTACGCGGGGGAGCCCACTTCATGCCGTTCCTTCTTATCACAATGCTCCCTGACCTTTTCACTACAGCCTTCCTGCTTCCCTACTGAGAGTTCCAGGGTCGCCTTCGTGATAATGCATCTGGCTGGGAGGGCTAGAGAATGGGGAATGGCTATGTGGGACAATGGGAGCGAATGCTGCAGTTCCTACACTCGTTTTTCCCAGGAGCTACGGAAGGTCTTTGACCGGTCGGCTCTGGGTAACGAAGCAGCACGAGCACTCTCTCTGCTGCGTCAAGGAACCAGGCCAGTACCGGATTATGCCATCGAGTTCCGCACACTCGCCTCATCTAGTGGCTGGAACGACAAGGCATTGTGGGACCATTTCCTCCACGGACTGGCGGAAGGCATCAAGGATGAGATATACTCCCTGGAGCTCCCCACCACACTCGATGGGCTGGTTGAACTTGCCACTCGGGTCGATTTCCGCCAGGCACTTAGAGCTCAACACCACTGCATGGAGACCGGGCACGAGAGCTCGGGTCGTTCACCTGGCGCTAGGAGCACCACGCCGCCAGTACTCGGGTTCTCCGAGGAGGAACCGATGCAGATCGGCCGCGCTCACCTCACAGCACGGGAACGCCGCCATCGGATTGCCAACGGGTTGTGTCTCTACTGTGGGGGGGCAGGGCATGTCGTCACAGTCTGCCCTCACAGGAAGCAATCCCCCTCTGGAGAGTGGTCGCGCAGGGTAAGCGTGACCACGGCTCTGCTGCCCTCTGGTGGCCGCACAACTTTCCAGGCCATCCTTCAGTCAGGGGGGGTGAACCACCCGGTGGTAGCTCTTATTGACTCTGGAGCGGAGGGGGACTTTATGGATGTCGAGTTGGCCAGGAGCTGGAGGGTTCCAGTTTTTCCCCTAGCCGAAGCTATCTCGGCCAGTACTCTGTGTGGAACTCCGCTCACCAGGATCACATCTGTCACTGGAGTCGTTCATTTGACCACATCTGGCAATCACACGGAGGAGATCCGGTTTCTCCTTGTTCACTCTCCCTCCGCTCCAATAGTTCTGGGGCACACCTGGCTTACTAAACACAACCCTCTTATTGATTGGGCTCACCATAGGGTAGTAGAGTGGAGCCCATTTTGTCTGTCCCAATGTTTGGTGTCTGCTTCACCCCTTGTAATGTCTGACTCTGTGTTACAGGAGGAGCCGGTTAACCTGGCAGGTGTTCCGGAGGCCTACCATGACTTGAGGGCGGTATTCAGTAGGTCCCGAGCTTCATCTCTTCCTCCGCATCGCCCGTACGACTGTGCGATAGACTTATTACCTGGCACTTCTCCGCCTAAGGGGCGTCTTTATTCGCTCTCCGGTCCTGAGAGGGAGGCCATGGAGAAATATATTAACGATTCCCTATTAGCCGGTATCATACGTCCTTCTTCCTCTCCAGCTGGGGCAGGGTTTTTCTTCGTGGAGAAGAAGGATGGGTCGCTCCGGCCCTGTATTGATTATCGGGGGCTGAATGACATCACGGTCAGGAATAGTCATCCCTTGCCGCTGATGTCTTCGGCCTTCGAACTCTTACAGGGGGCAACCATCTTTACGAAGTTAGACCTACGCAGCGCTTATCACCTAGTTCGGATTAGGAAGGGGGACGAATGGAAGACCGCCTTTAACACCCCTACTGGGCACTTTGAGTATTTGGTCATGCCGTTTGGGCTTTCTAACTCACCGGCGGTCTTTCAGGCACTCGTTAACGACGTGCTCAGAGACATGGTTGATTGGTTTGTTTTTGTTTACATCGACGACATCCTGATCTTTTCCCAGAACGAGTGTGATCATGTCCAGCACGTCAGGCGAGTGCTCCAGCGGTTACTTGAGAATTGTTTATTCGCCAAGGTGGAGAAGTGCGAGTTTCACGCACGGTCTGTTCCGTTCCGTTCCTGGGATTTATCCTCTTTCCCGAGGGTATCCGAATGGATCCTACCAAAGTAAAAACAGTTGTTGATTGGCCCACCCCAGATAGTCGTAGATCGGTCCAGCGTTTTTTGGGGTTTGCCAATTTCTACAGGCGGTTCATTCGAGGGTTTAGCCAGATCGCCCTACCCCTGACTAATCTCACCTCCACGCTAAGGCGTTTCAATTGGTCTGAGCCGGCGCAGGAGGCCTTTGAGAAATTAAAGGGCCGCTTTGTGTCAGCTCCTATCCTCATGAATCCGGACCCGGCTCGCCAATTCGTAGTGGAGGTGGATGCATCAGAGGTGGGAGTGGGGGCTATTTTGTCCCAGAGATCACCCGCTGACGACAAAATACACCCTTGCGCCTTTTTCTCTCATCGTCTTACCCCCTCGGAACGGAACTACGATATCGGGAATAAGGAGTTACTGGCCGTTAAGTTGGCGTTGGAGGAGTGGCGTCACTGGCTGGAGGGTGCGGGGGTTCCTTTTTTGGTTTGGACCGACCATAAGAACCTTGAGTACATCCGTTCCGCCAAAAGACTAACTTCTCGACAGGCCCGCTGGGCTCTATTCTTCGGGCGTTTTAACTTTAGCATCTCCTATCGCCCAGGGAGTAAGAACGGTAAACCCGACGCGCTCTCGTGGCTTTTTGAAGCTGACTCTGAGTCCACCTCTCCGGCGCCCATCGTGCCACCCAGCCGAGTGGTTGCGGCGGTCACCTGGGAGGTGGAATCCAGAGTCCGCGAGGCACTAGACGGCGTCACCATCCCCGCCAGATGCCCAGAGGGTCTGTTGTTTGTGCCCAGGTCGGTTCGAACCAGCATCCTTCAGTGGGGCCATTCTTCTGGACTAGCTTGCCACCCGGGAGCGGCTCGCACCATTTCACTAATTAAGCAACGGTTTTGGTGGCCGTCGGTAGCACGGGATGCTCGCGAGTTCGTATTGGCCTGTCCGGTGTGCGCGGTGAGTAAGGGCTCTAATCGTCCCCCAGTAGGGCTTCTCCGACCGCTGCCTATCCCTTCGAGGCCCTGGTCCCACATTGCCATGGACTTTGTCACAGGCCTAACCCCCGGTCGGATGCAACAAACACCGTGGTCCTCACGGTAGTAGACCGGTTTTCGAAGGCGGCCCATTTCATTCCCTTGCCCAAATTACCCTCAGCCAAGGAGACAGTGGTTACTGTCGTTGATCACGTCTTTCGTATTCATGGCTTCCCGGTGGACGTGGTCTCTGACAGGGGTCCCCAGTTTGTATCCAAGTTTTGGACATAATTCTGTCGGCAACTGGGGGCGACAGTGAGCTTATCCTCTGGTTACCATCCGCAGACTAATGGTCAGTCCGAGCGGGCCAATAAGGACTTAGAGAGAGTCCTGCGTTGCGTGGCGTCGTCAGAGCCATTGACTTGGAGTTCCAAATTAGTCATGGTCGAGTACGCACATAACTCCCTTCCGGTCTCGTCTACGGGTTTATCACCCTTCCAGTGCTGTTTAGGCTACCATCCACCATTATTCCCCTCCCAAGAAACCGATGCTGTTGTTCCATCCGCACATGCGTTCATTCAGAGGTGCCTCCATACTTGGAGGATCACCAGAGAAGCCCTCACCCGGACTGGCGAGAGGAACAAGGCGTCGGCGGACCGTCAACGTTCTAAGCCCCCACTTTACGTTTGCGGTCAGAAGGTCTGGTTGTCTACCCTGAACCTTCCTCTTAAGCTGCCCGCACGTAAACTGGGACCTAAATTCATTGGACCGTACATCGTGACTAAGGTGCTTAACCCGGTGACCGTTCGACTCAAGTTACCCCCATGCTTAAGAGAGTTCACCCCGTGTTTCATGTATCCAGAATCAAGCCCGTCATTCGCTCCCCCTTCCAACCCCAGACCTCGGCCCCTCCGCCTCCTAGACTCATCGAGGGGTCGCCCGCCTACACGGTACGACGGCTCCTCGATGTGAGGCGGAGGGGTAGGGGTCACCAATATCTGGTAGACTGGGAGGGTTATGGTCCGGAGGAGAGATGTTGGATTCCGGCTCGTGACATACTGGACCGCACTCTCATAGACCAATTCCATCGGGGTCATGGTGAGTCTTCCGGAGATGCCAGGAGGCATCCCTGAGGGGGGGGATTCTGTCAGTACCGGTACCTTCTGCATTCCAGCATAAGAACCTCATTCCATCTGTGAAAGATGGTGGTGGTAGTATCATGGTTTGGGCCTGTTTTACTGCATCTGGGCCAGGACGGATTGCCATCATTGATGAAACAATGAATTCTGACTTAGACCAGCAAATTCAAAAGAAAAATGTCAGGACATCTGTTTTTTTTTTTTTAAAGTCGTTCTACCAAAGAATGGATAAAGAAGAAAAATAAAGTTAATGTTTTAGAATGGCAGAGTCAAAGTCCAGACCTTAATCCAATTGAAATGTTGTGAAAGGACCTGAAGAAATCAGCTCATAGGAGGAAACCCACCAACATCACAGAGTTATAATGTAGAATAATATAATAATAACAATAATAATCCATCCCTCCATTCTCCAAGTTGCTTAAAGTGGTCCTATTATGCTCTTTTACAAAGTCTTGATTTTGTTTTGGGGGTGTACTAGAACAGGCTCTCATACTGTCAGTACCGGTACCTTCTCCGACTCCGTTCTGCTTCTCACCGGTGCGCTCTCAGTTGTCATTTGCACTGTTGCTGTTTTTGTCCGGTCAGTTCAGACACGCTTGGTGGAGCAATCAGCGCACACTCGCGGGGCGGCGCGCTCTATTAGCCCGCACCTGGTACTCATTCCCACTTCCTATATATTCCTGTCTTTGTCTTTCGTTCGGCGTGGGTATGTCTTATGTCCTGATGTGCCGTATGGGCGCACTTTTGAGTTCTCATTCTCCTTTACACCCTTTGCACTGTTTCCAGGATCCTCAGGCGAGGAATTAATATTTTGGTTGTGGACAGTGAGGCCGGATTGGGAGTGCTAGACTGGACGTTTCCAGTTATTCCTCTCAGCCCTCTGTCTTGGTGGATGTGTGCGCAGGGAGCGCCACACCACTGCATTCCCCTAACTGTGGGGTTTCACGCCTTTGCTGGCTGGGTGTTCAGAATAAAGCCTATTCTTGTTTGAACTGCATTTGAGTCCTCCGCATCTATCCTGACACATACAAGGTTGTTTGAAAAACACATTATTTTACATTATTACAACACCTCTCTCCAATCTGGCATGACTGCTCACTAGTTTCCTGTACAAATGAAGGCCCACATTCTAAATTAGCTGGGCAGAATGTCTATAATTGTTAGACTTTTTGGGCCATTGGTGCTGTGATGTGGCAGCACTCGGCACCTGTCGGGGATCAATGTCATTCCCCTTACCCTAGCCACATGCACTTCAGTGTAATATATGTGTCAAAATCAAATCCAGTTGAGCACGATTTAACCCTGATGATTGTAACCACTCCTAATCTGTCTGCCTTGGGAAACTAGCGTGGTCTCGACATAAGTGATAAACCTCGTTGCCTTCCTAGGCACTCAACCAGGTCGCATCCCATTTTCCTTCGATCTTTTGTGATATCACAAATTCCGGAAAATATGCTTTGTAGTCCAAACGATTCGTTCGTTGTAGTTTTTGAAAAGTTAAATTTCTGTTAAATAAAATATCTCCTTCTGAATGGACTTTGAGCTTTTGTAACTTTGCAGATCTTTTTTTATTCTCAAACAACAACATTACAGACTAACTAAAGTTGAAAAAGTGAAAAAGCATAATAGGACCCCTTTAATAAATATATATTAACATACTATACAAAATATTTGGTGTGAAACAAATAATCACAATGGTAGTTAATTATTTTTACTATTATTATTATTATGAAAGTTTTTGGCATTAACCGCCTCTGGGCAATATGTGTTAAAATTCATTGCCATTCTGATTTTATACACTACTAACACATACAATCAACTAATTCATTCACATACTGTTCCAGCATCTGCCAGCAACATCAAAAAGTCTGTTGAACATGCCTGGCTGGCTCGCTTAGATCTAAAGAGGAGCCAATTTGTTTTTTATGTGGACGGCAGGACGGACGGTGGGCACCCCTCTGTGTCCCACAAAAGCACTCAACACCTAGTGTGCTGGAGGGAAAGGAACTAATTAATCACATCATCATTCCGCGATTATCAGGGTATTTCCAAACTAGCGCACTGTTCCTCTCCCCAGGAGTGCCATACATCAGCTAGACAGAGCAGACCGGAACGAGCCCGCTCACGCAGACTGCGATATTAAAACACAGAAGCAGCAGTGGCATTGCTGTCCTCAGACAAGGTGTTAATTGATTAGGGGGGGAATAAGGCTCTCTGGGGGGCCCGTAGCGAGCTCTTATGATTGGACAGATTGAAGCATCATTTTTATAGATTCAGTCATCTGTTAATTACAAAACATCAAGCTAGGGGCTCAACAGAAAGGTGTGTTATGATTAAGAAGAACAGGATGAATTTAGAGTTGAGATTTCTATAAAATACTGAGAAGGCCATAACATCTGTTTCATTACCAGCAGGTTAGGTGCTGTCAGTCCAGCTTTACCTGAAATAAATATCACTGCTTGCAAAAAGAATATATGAAAAATAGATGCAAGACAGAAGTGATTTATCAATCACAATTCAGTATGCAAATACATGTAAGAAAGAAGACCCAGCAGAATTCAGTGGTGCAATGACCTCATCTGTCAGTCATTTCATGACACTCCAGAAGGAATCTTGAAAATTCCAACCAAACTATAACGTTCTGGATACCAGGTGAGTCATCATGGGTCAGTATGAGCAGATGGTGCATAAGAACTCTTTAGGATCGCGCGCGCCGTGTACGTGAGCTCATGAATTCTGAACTGATCCAACAGTCTGTCACATGACGGGCTATTGACATCCTCTCCGCACAACTCCGAGGGGTGGGGATGGTAGTTTAATGCATGCTTGCAACTACTAGCTAGATCAAACAGGTCCAATGTAATTCTTTGAAAATATTGTGCAGGTACATCGCCGGTGTGATGTGGTATAAATTCTTTTACACCATTTTAACTGAAGTAGCCTCTCATGCGTGATGACAAAGACCCAAAACTCTCGGTTAGTGATAAAAATATAATCCCTCGTCGGCCTTTCAGTCGGCATCGAGGTCGTCGGAACGCGTCACACAATCGATGACTCGACGGAATTGGGTACAACGTACCAGTATCGTCGGTTCACACCGTATGTGACAGCAAAGAGGTCCAATATGCATCGCGCGCAGGCCGAAGAGGGACCGACTGAAGAGAGTGAACTCAGGAACAGTGTAAGCGTGTGAAAGGTACAAGTGAACATGAAATAGGGGAACTGGGGGGAACTAAAGAAGGTCGACAATTATGGAACTGAGAAGACATTCGGGAGATGGGAGAAGTACGACAAACTCATCGAGAAGTGCTAGGCATGTGTCGAGCAAAAGAACTACTACATCCAAATAATACAAGACATCATATAGCTCGTGATGGGGGTACAACGACAAAATGGCATGGTTGCGATACGGGTATCTGGACAGATCGTACTAGAATTTTACTTAGTAACAATGATAAAGCCTCCAATATTACATCAGATTGAAAATAACAGATAACTTTATTAACTTTGACATTATTATAGTATGCTAGTCAGCAGTGCACCACACTGTAACCCTTTTTGAACTGCCAACCCTCATTTTGCTCCAATGATTTTTCCACATTGAATAAAAAAAAAACCATGGTGACCAGTTTTGATCGGTTTATTAAAAATATATACATATATTCAGTCAGGATTTTAACTGTGCACCATTTGCACACTAAATAAAAACTAGAATAACAAGTCTTACATTAATTTAAAGAACTGTTAAGTTGGTAAAACACAACAGAACTAAACAAACTACACAAAACTAAACTAAACAACAACAAAGATGCATGACAGCCATTGTCACTCAGTATTCAGAAAATACAACTAATGCAAACATCTCTCAAATGAAACAACACGATGGACAGGAACAGGAACAGGAACAGTTATCCAATAAGGCTCGTGTTGGACACGTACCTGCACAAACCCTGATTCGCATGTTCATAAACATGAGCAGGAGATCATGAATGAAGTGAGTGTCAGAAAGATGGATGAGACACAGTACTTTTCATAAACCCTGGCTGAAACAATCCTCCCATCAGCAGGGCCAGCCAAACACACTAATCATGGCACATGCCAGAGTGAGAAATCAAACACTTTAAGCGTACCTCAGCCAGATGGTGAGTGAAATCAGAGCCCCTGGCTCATTTCATGGCTGCTTAACAGCCACAAGTGAGGACAAGAGAGTGAGTGTGATGTAAAAGAAAAAGAAATGGAAGAAACAAACACGATTTTTCATGGTAAGTGAAATAAACTCCTTCAGGCAGACAAGGAAGGCCTAACTTATAAAAGTAAATGCTTTTTATAGAAGTTGAGTACAAAAGCGTGTTCTTTCTTCAAATTTGCATAAACATTGTAACGTTTATGACGATACCGGTTGTTAGATCAAGAAGAAATTGCTTTTTTATCTCTTTTTTGAGTCAATGACAGAATGCAAACAAGTAAACAGAGAAGTCTGCATCAAACGAGAGATAACAAGACAGCTGAAAAAGGTAAGCAAAGAGATGGATTCCAAAAGGTGACAAACAGAAAATAAAAAAACTGGAGCTGTCAGATGAATATTAATATATAACATTAATATTAATATTAAAAAAAAAACAATATGCAAATATTAATGTTTTGCTATAAATATTAATATAT
The DNA here is from genome assembly GCA_018155175.1 of Sinocyclocheilus anophthalmus. NCBI lineage: Eukaryota > Metazoa > Chordata > Actinopteri > Cypriniformes > Cyprinidae > Sinocyclocheilus > Sinocyclocheilus anophthalmus. Next base: position 315,906 of record JADLZN010007225.1, read on the forward strand.
TTGCTATAGATATATTTGCTGTAAATATTAATAGTAAATCAGGTAACAACTTGTATGCAAATTTCGCAATATAGATTTGTCTACCATTGGAGCAATTGTAATATGAATATAAAACTAACAATATATGGACTTCTAAAGTCAGTTTGTAATGTCTATCAATGATTTACTCATCTGTCACAATTATATATATATACATTAATACCTTTGAATTAATTAAATCATACTCTGCATTTGGGCTTTTCTCAATTATATTAATATATGTGATATTAATTAATTTAATTATTATAAGGTTATTTTTTTTTATTAAAAATTTTATTATTTAATATATTTAAATTTAATTTTATTATTTTTATTCACAATCCTAAAAATAAGACAGGCAACAACAACTCACCACACAGCCGGTGGAGTCCAGTTTGCGATCAGAGATGCAACGGAAATTTCGGCTGCAGCCTCCATTGTCTTTTGAACAGTCACGCACCGGGCCAAAAGAGTCGAGCAGCACTTCCAGACTGTCGAAGGACGAAGAAATCATCAGCTCCTCCCTGATGAACAATGATGCATAGAAAACTCAGTTAATAATGGCAGGTCAATACTACAAACAACCTCTAGCATATTTAGTCATTATTAGGACAATGCATGATTATAGTCTGCTTGTTTACTATATTAAATTAACTTTACATAAATATATCAAGAACTGGATATCAAAGAGGCAAGTAATGTGAAGTTGAAAATGACTACTGTGTTTTCCCTAAGCTACTATAAATCCAGCTAAAGGGAAAAGCTTTCCAAAACAGCAAAAGTAAACAACAGCACTGATGGCTAAACCTTGAACAGATGGCCTTCCTTGCTCTGACCTTGGTTTTAGCTGTGCTAGAAAATTGTATTGGGTGATATTTATTTTTTCCGTTCTAAAGCACTCGTAACATCCAAATATTTATCTTTACTATGAAATATGAATGGGCAGTGGTCATGATGAAGGAGCAAACCAGTGACCTTTTATTGTCTAATATATTTTAAGAGTGTGAAATCACCAGGCTGCAGGAGAAGTGGAGTGCTGTGATAAATGGATTCATAGTTCTGCTACTGTGATATCGGCTTCAAGACAGAAATACTGCCTTTACGTTCCAAGTTTTGTTATGAATTGGTCAATGATTCTTCTCTCAAAGCCAAGTGGAGACATGGTCTGTCAGTGTTTTAAAAAATATGCAAATGACAATCAAATAAGTGCATGTATAAATATAAAAACAAAGAGAGACAGAGGGAAAAAAAGCTATTAAATGCTACACTTTCAGATCATGATTAAGTTCTGAAAACTTAAACTGATCATAATAATATTAATAATAATACAACTATTTGATCATACTTGTTTTGTTTACTTGTAAAGTAATAAACAATTATATTTGAGTGTTTCATGATCTTTTCCACTTCTCTCCACCATTAGGATTTAACTGTCTATTGTTGCTGCTGTTAGTTTGCTTAATCCTTCAGATTCACAAAACAATCTGTGCTGAAATGTGTCACTTATAATGTTAAGGCCAGAATTAAATGTCTGGGGACATTGTTAAAAATAAAGGATGGAATAAAAGTATCTATCCTGCTAAAAAGATCAAGGATTCCTCATATGGCTTATTTAAAAAGAAATTAATACATGAATACATTTATAAAGTTTTTCAGCATTGCACATTTCAGCATCACAGTTAACAATTACCACTGGAGATTCTCAGGAAATGCCCACCTTACTTAATAAAGAACACTGCACAACTCACCTCAGGTTCCCACTCCCACCAAGCTTAGCAAAATACTAGGAGTACAAGAGAAGGCAGACCTTTTAAAGCCGTGATATTATGGCCGTTGGGGGAAGATGTTATCGTAATAAGGCAGAATATATAATGACTTCCGTTCCACGGTAATGAGGGCACTTTGAACAAATTGAGACAAATCTACCTCTGCGAACAAAGCATCTCAATTGGCAGGGCTTAGAACAGAAAGTCTGTGGAAGCTCTAATTAGTAGCTTAACTCCAAATACAAAGCAAGCATTTTCAGACTAGACACTGCAAAAGTGCAGCCTGTTCTTTTCAACAGCGCTAAGAAGTAATTAAAATTAACCTTCACTTAAGACTCTAATAAAGAAGGCCATCCAAGTAATAGAAGATTCATTCTGTGACAAATGTGATATATAATAAGCTAAGACACTAATCAGTAATTATCTCTGATACTGTTCTAAAGCCTTCATTGTAACAGAAGATGTTGCACTCAGCTCTGCATAATAAAAAAAATCATAATTTTGTTAAATTTTGCTTTTGTACAACAGCTCAATAAACAAGAAGTTAATGTTGAGTAACTTATATTTTAGACTTATATGTCTTAGTATTGCTTTGTCTGTTTTTCATCCACCAACAAAAAAAGTTCCAAAGTCACAGCAGAACGGCTTTGCTTGAATTATTGCTGAGTGAATAATCTAATGATTCATGTGTTCCTACAGTAAATGATTCAGTGTTATTAATGAATCATTTCATAGAATGAATCAATGACTCGCACTTGTTTCATTCCTGAATGAATCACTGTGTTTGAACGAATCGCCTGACTTAATGATTCACCTACTGGTGTAACTATGTAACCTGCAGAAAGAATCATTTGATGCACATTACTTCAACTGTACATTAGTCTGTCAGCTGTGTCATTGTACATTACATTTTAATTTTAATAAATATATTTTAATCTATGAGACACAATGAAACTGATTCTTAACTTCTGAACTTTAACTTTATTGTATTTTTGTTTTAGACATTTTCAATTTCAAACAATATTTGGCAGGCCCCCTGTGGTCTTGCTGCAGATCACCTATATGGTTGTGGACCCCTGGTGAACAATCCTGCTGTAACATAAATGCAATGACGTTCCAAACATCTCCTTTATAGACACCAATACAGAGTCTACATTGTATTCTCTCTAAACTGATTGTTCTGTGCAGTTCCAAGATTGCTTTTCCCTGGATCAGATTATGCTGCTGGGAGTAGAAGCGGTGTACTGGTTCACTTGCACAATGGTACTGAAATGTGTTTGCTGTGCTTGAAATGAACAAATATTTACTGTGTGATGTACAAAGTCTACAGCTATGGTAATTTTCCAAACAAGAAGGCTCTGTCTAGTGCAGGGAATTGCAGTCCACAGACATTCAAAATATCATAAAAACATGTTAATATGCTAATATTTAATTCTCCAAGGAATAAATACAGCTTTAACAGTGTTCAAAGATGATCAGTGCAAGTTTATTTATGTGTTTTATGTTACAATACATTTCACTTTTCTACTTTCATCATAGTAGGCTTTATGTGAGTTCAATGTTACTACAACTGCAAATCTATCAATTCACCCAGCGCCCGCCAAAGAATATTAAGTGATCTTTCTGTCATATTATATTGTTGTTAGTTATTACAGGTTGTTGTTGGTTTTTTGCTCCTTAGGTTAATCGGTTACCCCTATGTGTTTTACACATTATTACTTAATTAAATAGCCCTTAAATGGGATAGTTCACCCAGAAATTAAAATTCTTTCATCATTTACTTTCATAATTTCATCTCATGTTACAATAGACATGTAGGGATACTTCTTATGTATCCTGCAGAAGAAAATGATGCCATTTTCATATTTGGGTGAATTATCCTTTTAAAGATCAGGCAGTACATTATCTCTTTGATGAATGTTTATTAACATGTTATGAGTTACCAAATATTCCAGTTCTCTGAAAAACACTTGGACTTGAGGCAATATTCAGCCAGCCCAGGGCCAAGGGACCACATGACCTGCCAAATTTTGTACGATGGACCCTGTGAAGCTAGCCACTCTGCGGGAGATCAGTAGGACACACTTAGACCTTTCAAAGGAATAGAAACTAAGATAGAGGAAAGAAAATTTCACTTTCCACCACATATATGTTTTTATGTTTCATATGCTTGTTTTGTTTACTGTGTGGAGACATGCTGATATCGCGTTTGGTCTCGTTCTGCATCGCGTATCTTGTCAGTGTCGGCACGATGCCTCTGGCCATTGGGGGTGGAAAAAACCATCGACTCTTTACCGTGCCGACTCCACCCGCGGCAGGGATACGAAAAGGGATACGTATCGCTTTTTATTTCTCTCTTTAGACTACTTGTTTCACTCGTTTCAGGTTTTATAACCATTTCTTACTATGTGTAATTAAGTTGTTGTTTTTTAGCATGTAAGTTTGGCAGTGTTATTTTTTAGGTTTACTGATAAACTACTGTCGTTTGATTTGTAGTTGTTATTTATTTTAATTTTTGTTAAATTAGGTCTGAATTTATTATGTCTGTATAGGTATTTTTATTAAGTTTTAGTTTTATTTAATTGGAGTTATTTTAATACTTCAACAAACTAAATGAAAATGAGAAAGACCAGTGGGTACGGAAGTATTCAGACCCCCTTAAATTTTTCTCTTTGTTATATTGCAGCCATTTGTAAAATCATTTCAGTTAATTTTTTTTACTCAATGTACACACAGCACCCATATTGACAGAAAAACACATAATTCTTGACATTTTTGTAAATCTATTAAAAAAGAAAAACTGAAATATAAAATGGTCCTAAGTATTCAGACCCTTTGCTCAGCATTTAGTAGACGCACCCTTTTGATCTAATACAGCCATAAATCTTTTTGGGAAAGATGCAACAAGCTTTTCACACCTGGATTTGGGGATCCTATGCCATTCCTCCTTGCAGATCCTCTCAAGTTCTGTCAGGTTGGATGGTAAAAGTTGGTGGACAGCCATTTTAAGGTCTCTCCAGAGATGCTCAATTGGATTTAAGTCAAGGCTCTGGCTGGGCCATTCAAGAACACTCACAGAGTTGTTGTGAAGCCACTCCTTCGGTATTTTTAGCTGTGTGCTTGGGTCATTGTCTGTTGGAAGGTAACCTTCGGCCCAGTCTGAGGTCCTGAACACAAGGTTTTCGTCCAGGATATCCCTGCACTTGGCCTCATTCATCTTTCCCTCGATTGCAACAAGCCGTCCTGTCCCTGCAGCTGAAAAACAACCCACAGCATGATGCTGCCACCACCAAACTTCACTGTTGGGACTGTATTGGACAGATGATGAGCAGTGCATGGTTTTCTCCACACATACCACTTAGAACTAAGGCCAAAAAGTTCTATCTTGGCCTCAACCGACCAGAGAATCTTATTTCTCACCATCTTAGAGTCCTCCATGCGGGCTTTCAGTGTCTTGCATGAGAGAGGCTTCGTAGGGCCACGTGTGAAATAAAGCCCGACCTGGTGGAGGGTTGCAGTGTGGTTGACTTTCGAACCTCCCGACTGCATCTCTGGATCTCAGCCACAGTGATCTTTGGGTTCTCACCAAGGCTCTTCTCCCCCGACAGCTCAATTTGGCCGGATGGCCAGCTCTAGGAAAGGTTCTGGTCGTCCCAAACGTCTTCCATTTAAGGATTATGGAGGCCACGGTGCTCTTAGGAACCTTAAGTGCAGCAAAAAAAAAATTGTAACCTTGGACAGATCTGTGCCTTGCCACAATTCTGACTCTGAGCTCTTCAGGCAGTTCCTTTAACCTCACGATTCTCATTTGCTCTGACATGCACCGTGAGCTGTAAGGTCTTATATAGACAAATGCGTGGCTTTCCTAATCAAGTCCAATCAAAATAATCAAACACAGCTGGACTCAAATAAATGTGTAGAACCATCTCAAGGATGATCAAAAGAAATGAACAGCACCTGAGTTAAATACATGAGTATCACAGCAAAGGGTCTGAATACTTAGAACCACGTGATATTTCAGTTTTTCTTTAATAAATCTCCAAAAATGTCAACAATTCTGTGTTTTCTGTCCAAGGGGGGCTGTGGTACTTAATGAGGAAACAAACTTAACTTCATGCTTTTCGCAAATGGCTGCCATATTGTTAGAGTGAAACATTTTAAGGGGGCTGAATCCTTTCCGTACCCAGGATATATCCTCTATATTGAATTTATAAATGTGATGTTTATAATGATATATATAAGATTATATGTATATCGATGTATATCTATATAATTTCTATATATATATAGATCTAGATATACAAAGTGTTGTGTGGTTTACATAGACCAATATGTAGCGTTTTTGGGATTTTGGCTTAGTGTTATGTTCGGAATAATTATTATACTCTTATACTTTTGTTCGTTAATTTTGGAAGTGTTTTAGCTTTATTTTTTGTTTCATTAACTGTTAAGTTTTGCATTTTGGATGCGTTGCATTTATTAAATCTTTCTGTGTACTAAGTGAGTAACGTCGTATTTAGCTTTGTAGTTTTGGATTCGGTTGTAGTGTTTAAAAACTACCAAGTGGATGCTCTGTTCATCCTTGTAAGTCGCCTGTTGGATAAACTCGTTGCCTACATGAGCATACTAACGAAAGACGAAAGCACTACGTAATATTGGTACTTATGCTATGCACCTAAACACTCCATGAACATGTCTTTAAACACTAATTGCGGCCGCACCCCAAACAACAGCCAAAAATTAAACAACAGGGAAACAAAACAGTTCTGTGTGACCAGTAGGGGGTGTGCGCTATTTGACAAAAAAATATAATCTCAATATTTTATGGATTTATCGATAACGATCATTAGGAGCGATATTTTGCTTGGCGTTTTTGGTGTGTTATTGTGTGGTAGCCTAATGTACGTCGCGAAAGCAGCCCGACTCCCTAAGTTTTTAATACTCCATCACCCCGCTCGACCCCCCATCTACTGCTGTAGTGGTGGCGTTCATAATGATAGAAATGATCTTTCCCATAGTTAAACAGAGTTTTTGATTTTACGGGCTATTTTCCATTTATAAAAAGCCATTTTTCTAAAAAGGGTCATTATTTGAGGCAAATCCTTACATTTAATCAGTGAATTAGCATAATAAGACATTTGGGCTGTTACCAAGCAAAATAAATCAACACAGAAGCTGCATCTGAAATGGCATTAGATGTATTTACACAGACTGTTTAATGCAGGACATGAATGCAATTAACCGGCAATTACAAATGAATAAATAATGTTTTGATATATTAAACATGAAATGTTGAATACTGTTATTTGAAATGATTTTAAAACATGAAAAAAAAAAGACAAAAAAAAACAGAAAAGACAAAGAAAGGAAAAAGCCGAAATTGAAATCACAAACCGCTAGCGGTGGCAGCAACTCATTTACTAAGTGAGTCATGCTGATTGAAACGCCGAATCGTTTTTTTTGTTAAAAATGTTGATTCTTCAAGAATGAAAACACTCCTCCATGGTGCTCAGCGACAACAAATCAGGCTCTGTGCCGCTGTATTCGGAAGGATTTTTTGTTGGCGAAAATAGAGCAAGAAAACAAGCAATATGTTGTCTAAAAACATAAGTCTCTAATGAAACTTATTATGTTTGATGAATCAATGCACATTTAATTCATGGTAATTGTTGGAGAAAAACGGACTCTTCGTGTGAAATGAATAACTATTGAATTGGTATAAATATATAAATTTTCTGACATCAGTCTTTGAATTCGTCGTGTGTGATTATCAAATGGATTTTAAGAGACGATCATGCAGGAGTGAATGAAAACAAAATAATGCAGCAACACGCAATAGTCTACGATCATGATCAATGTAGAGTGCACGTCTCGTAGGATGGTTGAATGGGTTTGAAAATTACCGATAAGTGTCAAATCTCGAAAATGCGTGTGTTTTTATAAAAACAACAATTTTACGATATTACTCGAACGAAGTTATATATCGCACACCCAGTGTCACAGTACATAGTATGACATGTGTGTGTGTGCTGTGTGTGTGCTGGTGTGTTCACTTAGAGACCGAAATACTAAGTAGTATTCAAACTTTACAGTAAGTGCTCTTCTAATTAAAATCATCAGACAGTGCTTAATATACATCTATATAATTTATGTATAATATATTTTTTTTTATTATAATATTTGTTTTTTTTTTCCGAGGATAACAGCAGCATGTTTTATAGGTTATTTCCAACTTTATTATTTATTATGAACAAAACCATATCTATAATTTAATTTCCAAAATTAACTTTTAAATTGTACTGCCTTTAAGGCCCTGAGCACTGAAATATTTAAAAGTTCCTTTAAGCACCAGCTACCATGATAATTTAGTGTGAGACTAATCACAAGATGAATCAATTTTAGGTTAAACAACTTAATATATCAGCATGTTCCCTTTGGCAATGCATTCAATGCCCCTGCGAGGTCTGGATAATGTCAAGCCACATCAAATGTGAGGCTCCTTACAAAAAAATAAATAAATAAATAAATAAATACAAAAATACAAGTTACCTCATTTGATCAGAAACTTTAACAAGTTGCAGTTCAATAAAGAGGCTCAGTGGAATCCTTTGCTAGTAAATCATCCTCATATTTGACAACTCACAAGAAGTGCCATTCAAGCAATAATGTCAAGTATAGTGTCTAAATTAAATCAATAGATGCTACGCAATTATATTCAATAGTGAAAAGAAGAATCTCAATAGGATTTCTGAAAAAAGATACAACTAAAAGGTAAGGATGACATAACTGACACAAGTGTTTTAGAGCCTTATTTAACTCACAAAGCCTTTACATATATCACATAATGGCTTTAGTTAAAGACATTGAAGCACAGAAGCTATTTAAAAGTCTGGAACCACAGGCACTGAACAGGCATGTTGCTGTAATTTACTGTAATTATCCAGTCAACTTAAAGACACCCAAGATATCCAAGATCAGTAATCTTTAATTTGTCAAGCTCAGTTGCCTTTGAGGTTTTCCACAGTGTTTAGTTTAAGTTTTTTTTTTTTTTGTAAAGTTTAGTTAAACTTGATACATGCACTTGATAGAAAACACTTCACTTCTATCAAGTGCATGTAATGTCTGTCAGAAACCCACATTTACGTATATATCATTATCTTTGACAATTCCTTGTGAAATATGGCATTAATGAATAATAAAAAAGGAAAATTCATACGGTTCAAAATTCACCTTGGTTACTGTTACTCTCTCAAATAAGCTTTAAAGCACATCCCATAGAAATCAGATTTACATGAACAGTGCATGTTACATGAAAAGTGGTGAAAATATAATCAATATTGTGACAATGCAGTTTTTCTTTAACAGGGTCCTATTATGCTCTTTTACAATGTCTTGAATTTGTTTTGGGGGTGTACTAGAACATGCTCTCACGCTTGGTGGTTTATTTTTTACATAATTACAATTATCCAATACTTTTCCTCTCCCATCTTGGCACAAACGGCAGATTATTCCAGGTTTGATGAAGGCCTGCCTTCCGCCCCGCCCCTTGCCAAAGCAGCAAGTTTAGTTAAGGATGGCATCAATATTGCCATATCAATTTGACCCATATTCAGACCCAGAGAATATTGAACAAGAGGATCATGCAGAACCTTTGCACGCACGGATATTGCAAGATCTATTGTTTGAGAGCAGTGGTACGGTATCTTTAATTTTTTGGGCCAAAATCACGTCTGTAGATGTCAACAAACCCGCTTAAAAATAAAAGGGCATGTACTATGTACAGATAATAGTGGCATAGTATTATTTATGTTATTTAATTCTAACATAGCAAATGAATTGCAATGTTCATACAGAGTAACTATTTTATACCATAGTCCAGTGTTCTACAATGGCACATGGCATATATAGGCAAATCATTTAAAAAACAGCTGCTTATCCAGACTAATGCAAGAGTAAATGAAAATGACACCATTTGATGAAGACAGTCGGGTTTCCTTCAGAAATACAGTGAATAAAAAACAATGTTGGGCTTAACACTGTAGTCTCCTAAGTTGAAGTGAGAAAGTCGGCAGATTACATCATGTCCGTATTGTTACTGTCACCAGTTGAGTATAAAAAAAGTTTTCATACTTGTAATAACATATTACATAATGAATGAGTCAGGGGCACTGTGTAATAAACTGGCGAAAACCTTGAGGCTACAGCAGCACTTCCTTCGTCGTCTGATGCACTGCAACCCGACTGTTAACCACAACCCTCCGCGCCCTCCCCAGCCACCTCACCAGTCTCGAATTCGTAGGCGGGATTTAGTTTTAATAATAGGAGTGTTTTATAACACCAAGGTTAGGGAGGAGCACGCAGTCACAGTTAATCAATCAGACCTGGCCCCAGGTGGACCCCTCAGCATTAATCACCGTAACAAGCACATACGGATATATATATTATATATATATATGGAATATATCATATATATATATTATATATATATATATATATAATACTATGACAGCCAACTTACCGCAGTTCCACAAAAAGTTTCTACAGCACTGTCGCGCTGGTTCCGCACGGCTCCCTCTTAGCCAATATCACAGACTCAACTTTCAGTACTACGACAGGCCACTGTACTGGGCCCTTTCGTATCCTCCGTTCGCAATCTGCCAGCACTAGGCTTCACTCTTTTTCGACACGTCACGGCCGTCCGAGAATCCAGACCTATAGCAGCCACAGCGCTGCTCGAAAAGCCACACGCTTCACAACGCCGGCAAGGCTGAACCCTCGCCTCACGGCGAGAATACCAATCACTTCCCCGAATCCGCGTTCATTCGGCCATGCCAAATATATCTCAGATCGGAAAGGGATTAGCTATTAAGGCGGAAGTCAAACGGATTGTTCCTGAGAACCCTATCACGGAGGTTAAACAAAGCTGATCTGCTGACGAGTCAAGTTCTTACCCTGCAAATAGCCGAAGGTGGCCTAGATCGAGCACACGCCTCGAAACTGCCTCACCGTAGACACCTACCTCATTGTAAGCACAAGAAACGGCTCTATAGAGCGTTGGTAGGCACTACGCGGCGGCCTTTACACGGCCGGGGCCACGCCCAAGTTGTCACCGCTAGCCCAAAACCGCATCGTTCAACTCCTTGGCTCAATATTCACCGAGGCCTCTCTCTTCTGGCTGCACGAGTGGCCACATGTAGCCGGGCCTCCAGCGCACGTAGCAGTCGCTAGGCCGAGGAGACGAGACTGCCTCCGCTAGCACCGAAGGCCTTGTTGCAATAATATTAAGTAAAGTCGATAAAGGTAGGTCGTTTGTTGTTAAACGATGTGATGACATTATGGATGTTGATGTCATTTTTGTAACCAAGACGTAAAACTGCGTAGAACACACAATTAAATTACGAAAAATTTCTGACTTTATTTTCACTAGCTTTCCCTGTATTTAAATTACCATTGTTATCAGATAGACCGATAAGATGAAACAAGCATTTTGAATTTCGGGACCATAAGGTTACCCCAACAGGTCCAAGTATAGGTGGACAAGCTGTGCGGCTGCTCACACGCTTCCAGCATTTCTCCCGAATATCACAAGCCCCTGTGGCCTAGAACTACATCATCTGAAACAAGCGCAAAGCTGCTTATGCTTGCAACACATGCCCTCACATCTCAGACTTTCCTCCTGCTACTTCTAACCCCTCTTCCTTTTCAGTGGTCTCCAGCTGCCGTAGCACACTAGCGTGAGGCTGCCTCTGCTGGCGGTGCAGGCTGTACAGGCTCTACAGGATGTCACAAACCCCACTCCCTTCCCGTGGCCTACAGCAGCTGAAGGAAGCGTGAGGCTGCCTCCGCTTGCAACTCAGGCCCACACATCTCGGGCTTTTCCTCCCGTTTCTAATGACCCCTTTTTTCTTTTTAGTGGCCTCCAGCTCCCATAGCAGACACTGAACCAGAAGCCGATTTATACGTCAGGCTGCCTCTGCTGACAGTTGCAGCCCATGCACCTCTTCCTAATAGCTCCCTACATCATTCAAAATTACGTTGTCTTCCAGATCAAGTTCCGTCTCCCCTCGAGCTTCAAGATGCAGCAGGCCATCAGCAAGCCTGGGCCGTGCCCCAGACTCGGCTGCTCCTCACACTGCATTGCCTCACTCCTCTTCTCAACCAATCACTGTGGCGCCTTCAGCTACAGCGCCGCACGCAACGTTGCCTGCTGGCGTAGCTTCCCAAACTCCTATCCTTCCCCCTCCCTTCCTTCTACCTCCGGCGGCAGACATTAGCGTGAGGCTGCCTCCGCTAGCCATTCAAGCTCAGCCACCTTACTCTTACCCTTCCGCTACTCCTTTTTCCTATCAATGGCCAGCAGCCCCTGCTGCAGACGTTCAAGCAGGGCATAATCAGCCAGCAACGCAAGCTTACTGACCTCCTCCCTCATTTCCTTCTACCTCTCCCTACATGCTTCCCTAAGCACCAGAGGCTAATCCCTGCGTGAGGCTGCCTCCGGCAATAAGGTCGGAAACCTATCTTCCTTCTCCAATCTACACTCGCTACCTTCTGCAGCGAGTCCCATAATTTAGGGTTGAACCGACTAATGATAGTGACTTTCTGCCTCGGCCATGACGCTTTAAGGCTTGCCGCGAGACTAGTCGCTGCCGTCCTCTAGAGGGGCACCGGATAGAAATCTTGAAGGACCCTTCCAAATGTAGCTCCGTTTCCAAATGTTTCAAATGACAAATAAATGCATATCTCTGAAGCGCTTCCACGGAATGTGGAGTATAGGGAGCTCGAAATTGAAGGGGAAGAATGCCCCCCACCGTTTTAAATCGCTAGGCCAGCCCCACTAAGCCTAATGGCGTTTTCCTTAATGACCTGCTGCACTAAACTAAACTACAACACTTAGGCTACACGACCGTAGCGCGTTACATCACTACGCACAGAATCATTCAGCGGCGGAGAATGTATGTCAAACATGGTCTGTGATGGAAGTAACAAGTTAGAAACTGAAAAGTTCAAGCATTCATTCTTCATAATAAATTCCCACCCAGCAGGCACTCCTGCAGCGACCGTGCCAGGTAGAATTAAATCACACACGCAATCGCTCACACTAATGCATTCATATTAATGTAATCTTTACTGTGCTACTTTATCTGTATTTAGAATGAGCAGAAATATGTGAGAAACATAACGACTCAAATACAAAAGAACTGTTAAAAATTAGCTTTTATAGGAGCA
>JADLZN010007225.1:333238-368862 GCA_018155175.1 Sinocyclocheilus anophthalmus
CAGTAAAAATGGACTCTTCTCTGATTAACTAATAGGAAAAACCTTTCTTTGAATGAACACACATATTCTTCAGGCCATTGGTATATTATTGTCATTGTGTATTTAATCTGTTGTAGTATAGACTATTTTTATTCATGCTACGATAAACCACTCATTCATATAACCTTAAATATAGCTTGTTTAGTATCTATGAATTTGCCTTCTGATGATCTAAACAAGAATGTATATTATATGTTGGTACATAGGCAATATATTAGTGCCCTGAGAACCTTTAGTATTTTCGATTCAAGTTCCAGATACTAAAGTACCATGTTTCCACACAAAGAGTCATAAACTCCACAGGATCTCAAAACGCCCACTTGGGATTCCGGCTTTTCTATGATAAGCCCATCTTGAGAGGCGGGATCTTCTCTGACCTTAAAGCTGACACACCATGTGACCGCCCCAGTCGGTGGTTCGGTGAGATGCAGATGAAGATGTGAGAAAACGCTTCAGGATATCAAAGCTGGTGCCAGGCCTTTCGGCCTTGACTTTCCATTCACCAAAAACTCTCTGACTCAAACTGATTCTTTTCATCAACCAACTTCAGCAAAAATCAACTTGAGCCTTAAGATTGCATCAGGAATCTCTTTCAGACCGCCGAGACTCGCAAGTATCAAACTTAGTCTTATTAATTGATACATTAAGTATCAGTTACACCTTTTTACAAAGGTGTGTTTGAATTAAGAATCTGACGTATCCCTCAGGTTTAGATCTGCTGAATATGCAAAATGGTTCCATAAGTGTCATTCCTTATGTCTCTTTCTGTAAAGAGTTCAACTTTAACCCTTTCCTATACCAACTGTATGTGTGTGTGTGTGTGTGTGTGTATGTGTATGTTAGACCAGTTTATGTGTGTATGTAGGATGTTAGACCAGTTTATGTGTTTATGTAGTATGTTAGACTAGTTTAAGTGTTTATGTAGTTAATAAAACCTTACTTGTATCACACTTGACGTGTTCATTGTTTACTCAAAACCGGAGTCAATAATCATGCAGATTACGTTACAAACTTATAGAATTGTAAAGTAAGAAAGTTATTTCCCTAAACCAGGAAATTAACGTTCTTAGAATTGACAAGACAGTTGACCCTGAGTGGTCAGCTAAATATCTACAGCGGATCTAAAATATGAATAGTTAATTATAACTAGTTATGGTTAATTATTCATATTTCCTGTTGTGAGCTAAATTCGCTACAGGAGTAATTGAAAACTGGCATCTCTACAAGCTAGCTCTATTTTACTGCACTTCATTTCAATTTGAAGACTTAGTGTCATAACACTCAATCAATAAACTCAGTTCTGTCAAGCACTGACTTGCATGCAATGGAAAAGATCTCTAAGACACGAGTATGAACATGATTTTTTTTTTCTGTGAAGAATAGCCAGGATGCACTTGAATGATTCATTGATTCAATCACTCAATGATTCATTCATTCATTCACTTTTCCCCCAGTAATTCAACTATCATTTTTTTCCACCCATGCATCTCAAGGCAGCAGCATGTATATGAGCTAAACAATCACCTCAGTAATTCTATTTGCATAAGATGCATTATGCAAACAAAAATACTGTCTGATTACATTACTGGAAGCACTTTTAGTTTTCCAGCATGCGAAGATGTGATTTAAACCTACACTGTAAAAATACAATGCCATTTTATCATTCGTCAAACATAGCCAACTAAGAACAGTGAATTGTTAGACTGACAGTATTCATCCAAATGTTGTCCAAAGCAGGCTAAGGGCAAATTATTGTTATAATTAACAATGTCGCTGATTTGTTAAGGGTTTATGAGGACCCAGTGCGTATTGTGGTATGAATAAATTATGCAGTTACTGTTATAGGAATATTGTTTTAATATTTGCTGACTTTATGCTGCTGTTGTTGTTTATGTACATGTAACAACGTTCGTAGTTCGGGAAGAAGGAGGCGGGAACTGGCGAACATTCAAACAAAACTTTAATAATAAAATAAACACAAAATAGCATGACAGCCCCTCGTGGACGACTGTCACGCACAAACAGAACCAAAACACAAAATAAAGTCCAGGCCTGATCCTCTCTCGTCCAACACTGTCGTCACTCCTCCTTTAATCCTTCCGGAGCTCCTCCGTGGGACTCGAGACCGGTGAGTGGCGCAGGTGTCGAGCATTAGCATTTACTCCACCGGCCCCGCCCCTCTCGTCACAGTACACTATCATTCAAAAGTTTAGGATCAATACTATTTTTTTTATGTTTTTGAAATAAGTCATTTATGCTCGCCAAGGCTGCAGCTCGGCTCCTCAGCGAAAACCTGGTATGCATTGCACCTGTTGCCTTATTATACTCACGCTGTGATCAGCGGCAGCTGGATGCAATAATTGCATGCCAATGTGCATTGGCTCGTTTAGTTTACACTCAAAGTAGATTGGTCTATCGAAGCGATATCCCAATTCGTCGGTCACCGATGTGACTCGGAGTGACCGACTGAAAGGGAACTGTTATTATTATAGATGCTGGACAAAGCAAAACATAAACAATCAATTAATCAGCTGGCTTATTTACCTCACATTTAAAACCTCATGGAGAGCAATGCACCAACATTAAGATTCTTAGTTGAAAATGAATAAAAAATTATAAATGAGACTTTTTGGAAAAAACACTACCAATTTCATCATTATACTATTATACTATGCTCATCTCTAAATTAGAGTGACTTTTCAATAACATCTAGTCTAAAAAAAATGGTTTCAATAAAATAACAATATAGCCTATATTATGCATATCAAAATGAATGTACTGTTTTTTCAGGAAAGATGGCACATTTTCATATGAAGAGGAACTTCTCGGCATTTTCACGTAAGATACCATTCCTATTAACACATCTGTTACATGAGATGTGTTAAATACCCCATGTACTAGTGGATAGGAAAGACAAGCAGCTGTGAACAATTTTATTAATGCACCGATAACAAGAGCACTGTCACTTCTAAGAAAAATGCAAAAGCAAATGCGTGTTTAATGCATACATTTTGCACTTCTAGAAAATGCAAATGCAATTGCGTTTGAATTCTGACCACAATATGCTGCAATACACAGCAAGCTTGTTTTCCAGTTGCACTCATCAGTCTGGATTTCTCCACATGAATCTCATCACACCTAGGTAGTGTGTGTGCCTCATCAGCTGTAACCACAAGCTCATTTATGTCAATATATCATCCATCATCAGCTACCGTTTACATTAAATCCAATTAAACCTGGATCATTTCATGTGCACACAGCGTTTTTCCCTTGTCAAAAATGCTGTTAATAGTAAACTGATCTGTTAAAGTAATAGTTTCTTGTCAAATTTTGGAGGCAGTGCAAACCATACTCATAGATGTTTCATAAAAAGATATTTTTGAACACCACAGATTTGCTGAAAACTCACCCAAGCATTTTGTAATATGCAGATTCAAGAAAAAGGGGACGCAACGTAAAGCTTGACACATTTGAATATTGTCACCTGCTAGTGTGAAACGGCTTCAATTGAGTTTTGCAGGAAATGTTTGTAAATGGATTATCGAACAAATGCTGAGGCAGGGATAAAACTCCCTCCTCGCAGATGGAAGTTAAAAGGGAAAATCACATCAATCAAAAAAGTGAGGGTACCTTTTAAAATATCTCAGCACACTGACTCAATAACAAACAAAGTCGGAACCTCAGAACAGGACGGAAAGAAATAACCATAAAAAGCAGTTCTGTTACAAGCAGCAATATTCAACATATTCATGTGAGAACCACAGTTTGCACTGGATGTTTACAGACACAGTAATGCATGATTTAAGTGTAAAAGGTCCTTATTTTCCTATTTTTGAATGGTTTGCAGATTGGAAAGTAAATCAAAAATCTCCAAATTGGATGGTTACTTGCACCATAACATCTGTCCAACATCTCTCCGTCTCCCACTCTTGTACTTTATAGCTCCACTTTTAAAAGTTTAACAAATATCAGTCACATAATTTCTGAGTCTGATATTGAAAGTTAGATATATAAATGAATAAGTGAAGCATTCAAAATTGATTATGGGCTTTCCTATTCATTCATGGCCCAAATCAATGATGTATGAGGAAAAGCTCTGTGAAATTGAAAATAAATCTTTCATTCAAGTCGTCTCAAACATTCATGTCTGTGCAGGTTTGTTTGGAAATAAAACATTTAATTGTCCCAATGAAATGTATTTGTTTGGTGGCCCAAAGCCAAGGGATATGAGATTTTACACCTTTTGGGGTTATAACACAGATTCCAATTAAAAGATGCCCTCCCGTGTTGTTTTCAAATGAGAAAGAAATCTGGGCCCATATTTACAAAACATCTTAAGGCTAAAAGTAGCTCATAACTCGCCGATTTAGGAGAAAATCTTAAAAATAATAGGCATGTCAGTCCTAAATTTAGGACTCCTAAATTTTTGTTCTAAGAGTATTTCACAAAGCGTTTTAGCACTAAAACTAGCTCCTAAATCTGTGAAACGTTAGGAGTAGTGAAGAGGACTCCTAAGTCACTAAGACCAAGCCACAAACTATCCTAAAATGGCTGTTGCCGGCAGTCTGCCTAGGAACATAAACTATTTTAGAAACATTTGATGATAATGACCTTTTAAAAAGGTATCACCTTTGGTTTTGGAGGTTATCCCAACTCCAAATTTTCTTTTGATTATATCCTTGTTTTCATTAACCAGTTGGGCAAGAAGTAACAGCTGTTCTTGCATCCGTTTTTTTTTTACATTTGCATGTATTACTATCAGCCATGATTATTCTACTCTGTTAATTAAAAGGCTGTTTATATGCATATTCACTAATTATGAGAAGCATACGTGTAAGAGGCTGACAATAAGCTGAACATATACTTGTTTAATTAGTGACACTTATCCTGCATTTTAAAATTTTATTTTAATGGCAATTAACTTTTTTTTTTTTATTTGAATATGGCAACATAATATTACACTCTACAATATTTCCATGAATAAATCTGACAGAGACAATCAGCCAATCACTGTGTGCATAGTCAGTAAGCATGCTGACATCATCCATACTGTAGCAATGAGGTCAACCCCGTCCTTACTCTTAGCTTAAGACTTCTCTCTATTCCTTAGTAAAAGTTTGTCTCAGCAGCTTTGTGAATAGGTTTTAAGAGAAAACTCTCAGCTAAAAACTTTTACTGCTATTTAGGAGAACTCTTAGTTGCAAGATAAAATGTTTTGTGAATACGGGCCCAGGTTCACAAGATTTTGTAAATAAATAGCTTGTGATTTGTGCAAACGAATTAGGGTTGAACAATCAAAGGACTTCAGAATGTCATGGATGAGATCTATGAATAATTCAGAACATGAAGATTATGCATGGCAACTAAAGGTAACCATATGTTGCTAGAATTGGATTAGCATTTCTAAATATTCCAAAACATACACCTCACAGATTGAAACATCTCCAGTGCATAAAGCAATGCACTGATTAGTCTTGAGTCTCCAGTTATAGCCAGAGGTAAACATCGTCTAAATCCCCACCTTTGTACATGTATGATTTTTTTTTTATTCACGATGAACCGCATTCAGTGGCCCTGTATTAAAAGTAATTACAGCATTTTTCTATTTTCAGTAGTTTTTTTGAACTGTGAATAGAGCTCTTTGAAGCTGAATAAAGAAATGCCAGCTTAGCCAAAATGACAAAATAAGTGTACTCTATTTCACAAGCTACTCCGTCTCAACAGAAACCTATTACATGCTTGTCAGCACCCTTTTTTCAAAGCTTATTTTCTGCAGTCATATAAAATATAATGTTCTATTTATTTATTTTTAGAATTATTTTGAAAAAAAACTAGTCTCCTTTTATGTATACATTGTTCATTGCACTACTTCATTGACATGTTCCTAATATTTTCAGTATTTTTAGTCCTCAATTTGAACTGGGTCATAGGCTTTATAGTACAAATAAAGCATACCTGTAAACATTTGTGTACCAAAAAATGGGAGACGGGACGGGATATAATAAATATCATTTATTATATTAATTTAAACAAATATTATCAAACAATCATTTAAACTATGTGTATATCAAACTGTGTGTTTTCTGCATAAAAATAAAGGCCGTTTTTGGCTTTGGACTAAAACAAAAAGCAGAAGGGCTTATTGAAAAATGCAAATTCATTCTCTCATCATCCTTTCGCTTTATGCCCAGAAATATAGCCGTTTACCCTGTAACTGCAGTAAACAAAGCAGCGCAGCATCTGACTTTGAAATTTGCAGCGCTCATATTTAATCAATTAAACCATAGCCTTTTGAAGTGTAAGCTATATCTCAATTTGCATGTATATTTGTTTTTTTCACCGGAGCACCACCTGAGTCTTCTCCTCCCTTCCCATTTCTACCAGTTATCCTTTCCTTCCCGCGGTAGTCATCATTGTTGTAGGTTGCCAAGTTAAGGTGACAAATGGGTTGAAATTTGTATGTGTCAATTGTGTGAGAAGGATGCATTTCATACAAGATCTGGCGACTGGGCAACCTTGGAATTTGTTGACGTGATTATTCATATAATGAGGTTTGGGCCATACAAATTACAGGAGTTTTACCGGAGGCGAATGTAGCAAACATATAAATAGCCGTGGGATTTTTTTTATAGAAAGACAAAAAATACGGGAAAATATTTAAACGGGATGCTAGCGGGATAGAATGGTAAAATACGGGAGAATCCTGGGGAAAACGGGAGGGTTGACAGGTATGATAAAGTGATCATTTTTCTTACCTAAAAATGCGATCAGATGGCTGCTCTCCCATCACCAAGTCAAAGCCACGCTGGAAAATTGTGTAGGGCCATGGGCTGCAAAACAGAAATGGCAGAAAATCAAAAACAAAAAAAAATATTCATGCTTTAAAAACTGTACGTCACACTATAGACTCTTCATTCATTGTTAAACAGCTCCAGTCTTCACTAAAGCCATGTGACCTTTACAATTGAATGACTTTGTGATGAAAACATAACCATTCCTTTGTGAACTCACATCAAACCAATTATGTTCCCAATATGAATATCACAGAAATTCCTCCAGCAGATGCTGTTTGTAAAAACTGTGACCCGACAGTAGCATCTCTGTCAGTCAGTGTCAGACGTGAGCGTGACTTCAAGTGTGTGTTTATCCAAAGCTCTATGTGAACTGATGGAGATTAATGCAGAGCGGCAGCTGTGGGGACAGAGGCTGTCGCTGCAGTATAAGAGAAAAGACAAGGAGCTGATGCCTCTCTAAATAAGCTGTTACTCACAGCAAAAGAGCAGTCACAGCCTGGTTAGACCACTTCATACCACAGATCACCTACTGCTATTTAAACATCAACATTTGTCCTGCAGCATTCCCAATTCACAAGAGAACCAAAAGCAGGAGCATTCTGAGAATCCATTACACAGAAAGGTTCAAAATATTAAAATAATAAAATGTAATAAAATTATTTCAGTCAGTTTCCTTACAACATCTACATGTTTTGTTAGTACCACACAGCAAGTCATGGGACCAGTTCTATAAAGATAGCCACTATATTAAGACTGTGAACCAGTTTGACCAACTAGCAAGTGATAATCAGTCTTACTTTTCTGATTCAAATAGACCAATCTACCTCTAAGGGTAACTAAAATGTTATGACCAGTCTTGCAGGGGGAAAAATAGATGACTAAGCATTTAAGACTAGTCGAAGCGGTTTATGCAACTGGTCAATATTTTCAGACAACCTTGAATAAATGCATAAGTCATATTAACTAGATGTATGCAACATGTGATGTTTGACAGTATAATTCACTTTGACAAGGTAAACGATAAGTTATCATTTTTGGGGTGAACAATTCCATTAATATATAAAATAAAGAAAAAGTGGCTATATATGAACATTTGCAGGAAAGAGTTTAGGAAATATCTTGGCACTTTGAAACTTTAGAAAGCATTTGGCAATGGACTTTCTTTTTCCACCACTAAGTGTTAGAGTCAATTAAAAACGGTTCACACCTTCACAGCATGGCATAAAGGGAACAAGCACATCCAACGCTATTCCACTCCCCTAAGGCAATCTTCCTGATTGTTCCAATTTGATTTCTAATTATCGGATCCCTCTCACATACCGTCATCCCTCCCATCTCCCTCCCAATTAAAATGCCAAGGATTTCCTCACCTCCAAGTCTTAATCAAACTGCTCCAGAGCGACAGCCTGAAACCCAGATGAGCATGTGAAACTCTCCTCAGGGAGGGTCTAATTAACTTCAAACATCTTAAATACAAGTCTATCTGGGATTAGAAACTTGTGCTCTAACATTTAAGTGTTTTGACTATATCTAGACTGCAAAGTAGCAAAACACCCTTTTATTTTATGCCATTCTCGAGTAGTATTTGTGCTTCATCTGTCTGTTGATTTAAGAAGCAGCAGTTTGGTTAGGCGCACTCACACTTTTACCTCAGATTAAAGATACCATCTGTTCAGATGCAGTTAATCTTATATTCAATCCTCTGATAAAATATCTGAGGGCAACAACAAAAGTTTTGAAACAAAGAATTTCAAGATAGTTATTTCTCTTTGATCATTTTAACAGCAGCGCTTGGATATGAGGCACGCAAGACACATAATTTCTTACATGTGTAACGCAATTTAAAATGCACAATACATGTATCTCATTGGTATACTGAAGTGTAAATCACTGTCATACAAATCTAAAATGACCCAGAGCTTCGCTGTGCTAATCCCTTTTCCAATTCCAGAGGAAGAGCATCATGCAAAAAAAGCAAATTAATTCAAACAAGCCAATTTAATTTCCCTACAGTGCATAACACCTGGCTGGCTATCGGCACTGGAGACATTTTTACTACAGATAAGAAGCATGGCCAACTTCAAGATGGCAGATCCCTGTTTGTATGGTATGGTACTCACCCCTGATTTGGGCCCCATTCATTGCGAATACATAGATGCTTATGAACAGGGTCCTTCATGTAGCCATCGAAACAGAGACATTCTCCTGCAAGCAGACAAAGTACATTAAACCATCACTGATAATAAGAGAAAAACATTATTAGTATTATACAGCTGTGCTGAACAGTGATTGTCATGTGTCCCTGCAGGACGTCAGTTAGGATGGTACCAGCTTTCTGCCAAAATGATATTGTTACTACTGTAAAATCATCATAAATTACTAAGGGACTTCCTTCAAACACTGTAAAAAAAAAAAATTAAAAATAAAAGATGTGTCTATTAGTTTTTCTTATGTAAACATGCTAGATAGGAGTCTCACTTTTTTTCCAGCAACTAGCTGACTCCATGTCAGTTAAAGAACTGAAGAAAGACTTGTCTTTAACTTTTAAAAAATATGCCTAGAGACACTTCGGTTTTATTCCATTCTTTTGTGATCCATCTAGTTTTAATCCATCCATCCATCTAGTTTTTAAATGCAGAGAAGCACCTTTTATGACGCTTTTAGAATAGTTCTCATTTTTATTTTTTATGACAATTGTGGCTAATATTCTCTCTATAACAATTTAGTTTTATTTGATCAACAGTCACTGTAGCAGTCACTTTTATTTTTTCCTAAAAAAAACAACAACAAAAAAATAAATAAATAAATGCAGTTACCATTGTAATTTTTGGTGAAGGGATTTTATTGAAGCACATCCATAGAAAGTAAATAATTAAACTTATTTCCCATTTTGTTTAATTTTTAGAACATTCACAACCCCAGATATGTTTTATTAATAATTGATCATACTACATTATACTGTGTTCCAATACAATATGTGTGTGTGTGTGTGTGTGTGTATGATAGACCTCTGAAATTAAAAAGCAATGTCCCTTCTCTGGGTTTGTCTGTTCTTCTTTTTGTTCCAGTTACATTTTTCTTCCAGTTCAGTTTGATATTTTCAGGTTAGGGGCATATGGAACATAATTTACCTTACATTACCAAAAAATGTATTTATATGTTTAAAAATATATAAACACAATTATACATTATATAAATACATTTAAAAAGTCACATCAAGTTTACACATTTTCACATTGATTCAAATATATTATTTATAATAGTAACAAGTATATCATCTTCTCTTTAGATCATTAGTCTACAAATTCTTAGTAAAGCAAGTAGGATGATAGTCACAGACCCAGAGGTGCACCTTTCATTTAACTGAGCTGACTCACAGACCATTGCGTTTTAGGCTATTTCAAGGTCATTTAGATGCAGGAACTCATGTTTTCTGAACCACTGACTTGCTTACTTTTAGTCCGTTTCCACCAGTTTAACCCATTCAGACTCATGTGTGAAGCAGCTGTGAACATGACATACCGATTTTACCCCACTGGAGTCGCATGATTTCTCCTGTACTTTGCTGTTACCCACTCGCATTGTCACCATACCCCGATCTGTAGTCTAATCGTCTCTCTGTCTCTCTTCAGGGTCAAGTGAAAATGACCTCATTGTCATGTTTACATTAATATGGCGATTCTCCAGACGTGCAGTGCTATAAATGGGTGCTGTTTTGTGTGTGTTGAAGCATATAAGCAGGCACAGCAGATTCCCTGTGTCAGCCCTCTTCAGTCGTGCTCATGGCTCAGACAAGTCTAATCACTCTGAGCTCAGCTGATCAGTCTTGTCAGGCCAAACCACAGGCATGTCGGTCATGATTTGGGTTCATGGGACTGATGAGGCTGCACCCTGAGCAGGACATGTGTGAGCAGAGTGATGCAAATACAGAGGGGGCACAGAGGAAAAAACTGCGCTGGCAAACATGTGTTATGAGTGGGAGGACAATATATGGAAAAGGCTAAGGAAAACATTTGCTGACATTGTGCACAGTAGCAGTCATCAATACACTTGGACAATGTCAGTGATTATGTTGACTTCTCAGGTCATACACCCAGAGCTCTGCTAATGCAATATAAGTGACCTTAAATTCTGCATTATGCAGACTAGTATTGGATTTGCAACACTGATGCTCTGACTAACATGAGAAAAACTGATTCTTGGGCAACTGTATGGTGTAAAAGATGCAAATTGGAGAGAAAGCCAACTAATCTTTTTTTTAAAGACATTAAAAGGAATTCTACAAAACTAAATACATCAATTATGAGATAAATATACAGTTGCTGTTGCTGTATTAGCAGTCAACTTTTGTCTTATCAAACTTTTGTTAAATATATTAATCTAAAATACTTCCAAAAGTTTGGGTTCAGCAAGAATTTTACAGCAAAATTAATACTTTTATTCAGCAAGGATGCATCAAATTAATCAAAAGTAACTGTAAAGACATTTATACAATTATATACAACAGTTTTTTTCTATTTCAATAAATGCTGTTCTTTTGAAATTTCTATTCATCACAGAATCCTAAAAAGTTTCAGCTTCCACAAAAATATTAAGCAGCACACCGGTTTTTATCATTGATAATAAGAAATAAGATATTAGAATGTAGGTGATTATATATATATATATATATGTATATATATCTATAGATATATATATATATATATGATAACTTCCAAAGTACTCTTCTAAAAATATATTTGTCTTTAATTAATAAAAAAAAATAAAAAAACGCAGTGCAGCTAGTCCCTTGTCGGTCATAAACACTTTATTTGATCTATTACTGATCATTAGTACATTTTGGCAAGCCAAGAATAAGGTCTAGCACTGCTATTATTTGCATAGTTAACTGTTTTAGCTTTGCCAAGGTAATTTGTAAAACTGAAATTAAATTTGTACCGTAGGTAATAATAGCATTTTTATCAATTCAAATGAGATGCAGGGAGCCTTTATGGCTCTGGGTGGTAAATTACAATTTTGCCAGGAAACATGTACCCAGTGGCTTTGTGATTGACTGATTATTGAGGATATCCAGCAGGCGCTCAGCCAGTGGTGTATGCATAAGAAATACATACCTTGTTGATTTTTTTTCTTCACAGATTATATGCAGAAGCAGATTTTTCCTATACTGTGAGTAAGGCATAGGAGGCCAAATCCTATACTCTACCATTTATAGCCTACTATTTATTGAGCATTTGATTTTTGGGGCATTCTCTTGGGTATCATTGCAAATGTTGCTAATTAAGAACCCAACTGGAAGTAAACAAAAAAAAATCAAGCTTTTAAGCTGTTAAAATCAAAGCTGTATGTGGAAGTACTCCAATGTTAATTTATTTATTTCCTGGAGTGTGACATCTCTACATGACAGAAAGAGATTTACAGCATTAAAAAGCATAAAATAAGTCAAAACTTTACTTATTTATGTGTACACAGCATATGGGAGTCTAACTGTTGGAAACAACATGTCAAAATCACTTATTACCTTGAAATTGTACTGCAGTGCAAAATAAGTGTCCTGCAGTGTGACATGCTGTACTCCATCTGAACTATTTTACAAATCTTTCTAATTGTATTATAATTAATTATTGTGCATTCCGGTTCCAAAACCTCAAATGATGAAATATATCATTTTTAACCTAAAAAAAAAACAAAAAAAAAAACAAAACAACAAGGTATGTCCAGTTCAACTAACCTTCTGCATTTCAGCATGTAAATACCAGAATTAATTACTTCAACAACTTTGACCAGTCAATTTAACATCAACCTATTATGAGAAAAACGTGAACAAGGTGTAATATCAGAGAAATGCCTATAAAGCAAATGTATTATCATAAATTTTTATATACCAAAATGCAGATAAAATGCATTAAAAAATTATGATGCAAACACAAAAACTTCCGCCTACTGTCCGTGATTATTCATCAATACTGTAGTTGGCATGTACTGGCATTTTTAAAAAAAACATATAAAGGCAGCTATATGTTTTGATTGAGATATCTGGAAAATATTTATTTTGCATTAACTTGACATGCACTTTATTTGTTAAATTTGTATATTACACTTATTTGTCCAGAAATACAAATCAGTTTTTACAAATACAGCAAATGCTGTCCAAATAAATAAATACACATTGTCCATGTTCAACTACTCTTCGACATTTCAGCATGTAAAAACCAAAACTAATTATTTGAACAACTTTGTCCAATCTATCGAATACTAATTGACCTTTTATGCAAAAAGGCAAGCGAGGTATAATATGTTGGATTTTAGTGGCCTATAGACAGTGTTCGGGAGTATCAGTATGAGAACTGCCTTTTTACAGTTCAAAGTAAAAAGAGGTGAGTGTGTGTGTGTGTGTGTGTGTGTGTGTGTGTGATTGTGTGTGTGTGTGGTGTGTGGTGGGTGTGGGTGAAACAGAGGGAAAGTGACTATGTAGAATTACAGTATTAATGACGGTTTTAAGTCCAAAGTAATCCTCTCTTTCCGCACCACCCAGAGAGTGTCTGTAGGGGCTCTATTATTCAGTCAATAATGAAAACGAAATGCAAGGATCAGGTAGCCTGGGAGACACAACATCGTGTGTTTGGTAATAAATGTCCCTGAATCCTTATGGGAATGAGGGAGGTGAAAAGGGTCTCCGAGAGGCCTGTTATAAGTCCGATTCTCATCTCGGCTTTTACACATCCTCTGCGCCTCTGATTCACAATCTTTTTTAAAGTGCACACAGTCCGGTTATTGTCGCTCCCCATCCCCGCTTTCATCAGTATCTCCCTCTCCTGTTTGATTGAGACAGTCTTACAGTTTTCCGTGAATATCCTCCGCCACATAGTCTACAACCCCCACCCCTCACACACCGACAGCACAATGCAATTATTGAACCGTGGCAGTACCAAGGCCTCATCCTTTAGATTTCATTTGGAGAAAACCAAGGCAAGTTCCCAACGGTCCAACTTTGATTAATTTAGGGTTGGAAGATTCACTTTTCAAAGCCCAGTGGAGCTCCTCTTTTGAATTATGGATGCAAACAGGAGGAACTTGTCAACAAATGATAATAACGTTGGACTAATTCCTGCTGCAGATGATCGGAAAAAATAGCTATAAAGCGAATGTATTACTATTCATTTTGATGTAACTGTTGTGTCTGTTGGCTATGTTTTGCCTGACTGGAACAACTATAAAACTGAAAAGATCAATCTCAGCTTACAAAGTTGCAGTTTTTTTGTGGTAAAATGCAGATAGTGCATTAAAATGTATGATGCAAACAGAAAAAACGTCTGCCCACTGCCTGAGATTATTCATTAACACTCTCATAACTTTCATAGGTATGTAGTGTGTCCTGGCATTTAAAACAGAATAAAATAAAAATAAAAATGTTAATTAAGCTAAGGACCTCCAAATATGATGGCAAGGCCTTCCTATAATACAAAGGCCGCTATCTGTTTTCAAAAGTAAATAATTGGCTTTCATATTATAATTGTACTAAAACTAAAATACATGATTAAAACGTCTTAGTTTGAATTTATTTGATGCTGCATCTTATTTTTCTACCTAATAGGTTAATACTGTATGTATAAACATGAAAATAAACATTTTCAATTTAATTCAAATTTATTTGTATTTCATTCAAATTCATTTGTTTAGCCATTTTTTGCACTTTTTCAATACATGGTGATAGGAGGAAAACTGCCCACAAGCTGTATTATAGTAAGTGAATGACATTAGCTTTATATAGTGAATATAATGTAACAGCTAAAAACACTTGAAATTACATGAAAGTGAAGACAAAGTGAAACTGGACCATTTTGCATTCAGAAAGCACATTATAAGCAAACTGCTAAGATCTTAGATGGTCTAAGTTCATCTGGAGTGTTAACATACAACTCAACATTCCTGAATCTAATAAAGTATCATCTAGAATATTAATGCTTCCCTGGCTCAGAATATCCTGAAGTTAAGGCATTCCATTTGATCTGTGCTTTGCCTAATTTACGTCCCAGCCAAGGAAAAAAAAACAGAAAAAACATTCTAATCCAGGTCACTCAAGCTGTATATGCCCAAGTCTTACATTACAAAGATTCATTGCCAAGCATTACTGTCCTCACAGCTCTCGCTCAGTTAAGCTTGCATTACTTAATACTGTTCACTCAAGAGCGACACCTTCAGAGAAATCTGCAAATGAAACGATAGATGAATCAGAGCTAAGCCTCTCTCTCCAGTTCCTCCTGCTCTTTAAATGAAGCTGCGTTACAACTGCAGTTCGGTGAACACATTGATTTTACACAGTGGAGGGGATGGGCGAAGGGGTGGAAAAAAAGATTATTTAATGATTAATTAGGCAAAGACGCAGACTAATGAAAGCAAGGCAAAAAAAATATAACAAAAAAAAAAAAAAAACCCAATGTGCAGATTGAGGGCTAGTTCACCAAATGAAAAACTCTCATTGTTTTAAACCTGTATGATTTTTTTCTTCTGTGGAACACAAAAGAAGAATGTGAAGAATGTTTCAACTGCTTTGTTCATACAATAAAATCAGTGGGGTCCAAAACAACACTAAGACATTTTACAAAATATCTTCTCTTGTATTCCACAGAGGAAGAAAGTTTAGAAGACATGAAGGTGACTTTTGTGATGATTCTGTGATGACTTTTTTGATTTTCAGATGAACTATCCTAAGTATGCCCCTCAGAGTGTGTGTTGCTCCCGGTGTCAGACATTCTACATGAGCTGTGTGAAGTACAGAATCATGTCAGGGTGGTGTTGTACCTGTATCTGGGTCACATTGGTGCTCACAGGGGTCCAAGAGACGGCGGCCACACAGATCATTGACCCAGGGGCCACTGGTATTCTGCTGGTAGTACAGCAGCACCTGGGCTGGGTTCAGCCAATCAGATGCGTCCAACTGGCTGCCCTGAAGCAGAACAAATCTGGAGCCTGAAAGAAAAGAATCAGAGAGGACATCTGTCAAAAGTTACATCAAGTAAATTAGTGAACTCTATTAATGAACTCCGAAATGACCACAGTAACACAAACAGCCAATTTTTGTTGGTGTTCAGAATATGAACCATAAACTGGAAGCTACAAATAGACTCTGTATGTAACTGTGGTACAGACATGTTTAGATTTATTCACTGATTGGCTAAGAGACTGTTTCAACAGGTTTTCATCTTTTTGTGTGTTTTAAGTGAGTCACTGATTCATTTATTCAACTGATTCGTTAACCAAAACCACTCTAATTGTTCGCTATAAGATTTGTGTGTCAAATTAACAGTACTTAGAGACTCAAGAAAGAGTGTTTAAGCAGCATGATTGCTTTTCCCCAACAACTGTTATGCATAAAAATTGTTTTGGACTTTTTAAAGCTAAGCAAAATCCTTATAGCTGAAATTGTATGCATTATACACATTTTTCAATGTTTTATACTTCATGCACAGCTGTGGATAAGATACAACGGTGCAGATAAAACATCTGAACTGAAAGTGTGATGTATTCTGAATTACCCCTCTGAATATTTCAAAACCATGAAAGCCAATGGAATGTATTCTGCAAAAATCACGTTTTATCAGATCTGCTTTGACATCAAGTTTTACCCTGTAATACTGTTAGACAGTTATAGACACATCTTAAATCTGATCTTTCCAATTCAAAAGGCAAACTGTGAATCCTTCAAGTCTCCTCTTTTCAGATGTCTTCCACTTAGACATCTATGTGAATGTTAATCTACCCTAAAGCCCCAGACCCCATAGAAAAGA
Organism: Sinocyclocheilus anophthalmus; assembly: GCA_018155175.1. Classification (NCBI taxonomy): domain Eukaryota; kingdom Metazoa; phylum Chordata; class Actinopteri; order Cypriniformes; family Cyprinidae; genus Sinocyclocheilus; species Sinocyclocheilus anophthalmus. The sequence goes on from JADLZN010007225.1 coordinate 349,860, forward strand.
GCTCTGCATGAAAGACAAAATGACAGATGAGCAAAGCCAGTCACAATCCATCATATCGCCCAAACTCTAGAGCTGACGGCTGAAATGCCAATGAGCTGAAAGAAAGAGAGAGGAATAGCAAGAGAAAAGAGGGTAAGAGAGAGAGAGAGTGGCCTGTAGTCTTGGACTGCAGGTGCAACATTAAAATTCAATAACAAGCTCATTCAACACAAATGCAACTTAAGTCCAAAGCACAAACAGAGGACCCTTGGGGAAAGCGGCTAGTTGTTGTTTACAGATGGACATACATGTGTGTGTCTGGGAGTGCAGTTCTAGGGAGTAACTAACTAAAAGTAGCACTACTAACTTAACTAAATTTTTCAGTAGCGACGCTACTTTTAAAACAGTGTAGCTTTTCCAGTAACAAGCTACTTTTTTCAACAAGGAAAGGGAGTCTGGCAGAGCGTTAGGACCCAGAAGAGGTGAAGCATGATGTCAGACGTAAACATGCAGGAGATTCTTACCCACTATCCAACCGTGAATATGCTATGAGCAAGAGGGAGTGGAGTGTGCACCACAATATAGCTCGTCCTGTATTCAAATCCGTTTCACTTGGGTAAGCGCTAGAAGGGATACATTATGGCGCCACTGGGCATGCGCAACAAAAGTACAGTGTAATTTTTGGCAAACTGTACAAAATAATTAATATTTTTTTGCATATTGTAAGGGTAGGTTTAGGGTTTGGGGTAGGTGTAGACGTTAATAAAAAAAAAACAATCTAATAGGTAGAACATTAAATTTCATTGTTAGTTGTCCTGTCGGAGCAGAGTTTTTGAGAAGAGTACTTTGTACTTTTACTTAAGTACTGTTTTGGCACCAGTACTTTTACTTGTAATTGAGTATTATTTCAGCAATGTAACAGTACTTGTACTTAAGTACAAATTTTCAATACTCTTTCCAACACTGCAAGTGCCCGTGTAGCTGACAAATGCTACATCACAGTTTTCTCATCTCACACACACAGCCAAGCAGGCTAAGGAAATAATCAATCAATAGTCTTTTCTCTCATTCAAACTCTCAGTTGAATCAGTCTGTTCAGATTCAGTGATTCATGTACTAATGGTTCATGTACTAATAATGATTCATTTTCGATTCGAGTCCCTGTGCAGTCACTTGTGCAAGAATTTTTTTTTATTTAAACTCTAGTTTTAGTTCAAATGTTTTTATGTTTTGTTAGGTTGTTTCTAATTTTATTTTACCTAAAAATATGAATTGTAGGTTTACGGTTGCTTTTTACATCTCAGCACAGTGTGTGCCGCATTCTGTTTGGATAAGAAAAATTATTTAGTTTTATTAAAAAGATAGATACACTATTGTTAAAATACATTCATTTTAAAAAGACAGATCATTTTAATAATAAAAAAAAGATTCTGAAAGCTTCTTACACTGCTTAAAGGAGTTCCCATATTAATTTAACGTCGACTAACTTGACTAATAGTCCCACTAATAGAGGACATGTTTAACATCATTAACAATGTCTCCACAATGGTTTAAATATATATTTCATTATTTTAACAATTCTTATTTGATACAATCATTTATAACATAATTTTTTTTTAAATATCAGATCAACTTAATGCAGAATTGACTTTGTGTTGATGATCGCAATCACGTCAATGATCAGACAAATTTCCAAGTGCATAATGAAACGCGGATGTGTAGGAAAGTGCTGCGGTGAGTTTTTGTGTCATTCTAATGGTTTAGAGAGAAATAAAACCAAATGTGCTTTTTACTCCGGTGCCCCGTTGCACCCTATAATTTAATATTTTTATATCTACAAATATATTGCCTCCTTCAATATATTTTTTTATAGTAACTTGTAGTGAAAGTGGGGCTTTCATAATAACTTGCCTATCATTTCAAGTTAGCTGACATGCTAAAGCTAACTGCAACACCAAATGAGTCCAAATGTTTGTCTGAAAATCTTCTGTGCCAAAATTAAAAATAAACGTTAGTCTTTCATTTGAGACTCTTAAAAAATTAATTCACTAGATGGCCAAGTACATAGTGTAGTGCAAGTACATGGTGTATAGCCTTACATGATTGAAACGACAACAACTAGAGGAGCTAATGCATTTGCTCCTGAGGTGTCTTGATGCGACGTTCAACCAGCACCACTGTTTGGCTTGTTCAATAGAGGACTAGAGCAGAGGTCGGCATGAATAGCTTTTAATACAGTTTAGAAAATCGTGACGGGCGTAGACGGGGGGCGGGACCCCGTTTCGCTAGGGGCCAGACGGGCGGATATGCAGGACGGAGGGATGGATTTTACCAGTATGCCAATGAGGGTGCTCTGGATACGGGGAGTAGACTCTGACGTTTGAGCATACAGGAGAGGTGAGACGCGAGACCAGGCGATCAACAGCTCACCACGTGATCAAAGTCAGGGTGGTATTGTGTGATAGGGCTCCGTGAGGGAAATCCCCTAGGAGAAATGAGAGGAGAGAAAGCAATTAAAAAGAGGATGCTACAAGGATTGGAAAGTTTCACAATGTTTTTATGTGTAAACTCGGAAAAGGCAAAGGGGAGGCAGTTATAAAAAACTGTCACATTCAGTATTGGGGTCAATGAAAGGACAGCACTTGGGATCAAACCAGCCAGCAAATCTCTTATGGGACGCAGAGCGTTTCGGCAGTTAAATAAGCCGAGGGACGAGAGAACGCTTTACCTTTTGGGAAAGTCTGCTGCTGGTATGCTAAATAATTCAAATGGCAAAAATATGAAAAAAACGTGGCGTTTTTAACCACGTGTTTGTATCTAACAGCACAAAGGGTGGGTGTAGTGTGCCCTGAATACATTGTTGACATGGTCAATAAAGGCACAAAGAGCACTGACTATAAACAACAACAAGTGGAATATAAACCACAACCATTCACAATGTTATGCGGCACAATATGAATTGGAATCAGATATTGTCATTAAAGTATGCTCAAAATTAAATAAATTAAAATAAACTGTCTTCTCCTGGTGGAGATGGACCGCCCCAACTCAATCCGGAGCAGGATCTCTGATCGGCTAAAATAAACACTAATCTACTTCGCATCTTTGTTTTGAACCATTTAATTTTAGCGACTCTCTATTCTAATTTATTTCTTAAAAAAAAAAGAAAAGACCTTGTCGCCTGTTAGACTTGCAACGTATGTTATTTAAAAAAAAAACAAAAAAAAATAAACCAAAGCTTTCTAATATTTTTGTATTCTATCAGTTTTCTTTTAATTTATTATACAATTAAAAAAAGAAAAAAAAAAGAAGACCCTAACACTAGCTGTTCATATTTGTCTATATGTTTTTTTTTAGTGTAATTATATTTAACATAACTCTTGTTACGTGACTGCGGTTAGCTAATGAGACTGGTGTTATGTTATGCAACTTGTATTATCATTTTGCTTTTTGTGTTATTTTGAGGCTTCCATTGTCCGTCACTTTGTAGGCTGGTGGATAAAAGTGGTCTGCTAAAGGAAAATGAAATGTATTAACACAAGGACGTATTACAAACGTCTGTTGTGATTTAATTAACATTAAGGCTAACATGGAATAGCATGCAAGGCAATGGAAACAGGATTACATAAATAGAAAGGAAATCAGATGAACATATCAGTACAGGTGCATCTCACTAAATTAGAATGTTGTGGAAAAGTTCATTAATTTCAGTAATTAAACTCAAATTGTGAAAATCGTGTATTAAATAAATTAAATGCACAAAGACTGAAGTAGTTTAAGTCTTTGTTCTTTTAATTGTGAGGGATTGGGGCTCACATTAACAAAAAAGCCACAAATTGTCACTGTCTCCAACAAATTAGAATATGGTGACATTTGACATCAGCATCAACTCAAAACCCCTGCAACGGTTTCCTGAGCCTTCAAAACGGTCTCACAGTTTGGTCCACTAGGCTACACAATAATGGGGAAGACTGCTGATCTGACAGTTGACCAGAAGACAATCAATGACACCCTTCACAAGAAGGGTAAGCCACAAACATGCATGCCAAAGAATCCGGGTTGTTATTCACAGAGTGCTTGGATACAGCATGTTAACAGAAAGTTGAGTGGAAGGAAAAGTGTGGAAGAAAAAGATGCACAACCAACCGAGAGAACCCAGCCTTATGAGGATTGTCAAGCAAAAATCGATTCAAGAATTTGAGTGAAAAATTCACAAGGAATGGACTGAGGCTCGGGTCAAGCCATCAAGAGCCACCACACACACAGACGTGTCAAGAAATTTGGCTACAGTTGTCGTATTCCTCTTGTTAAAGCCACTCCTGAACCACAGACAACGTTACCTGGGCTAAGGAGAAGAAGAACAGTACTGTTGCCCAGTGGTCCAAAGTCCTCTTTTCAGATTAGAGCAAGTTTTGTGTTTCATTTGGAAACCAAGGTCTTAGAGTCTAGAGGAAGGGTGGAGAAGTTGTAGTCCAAGTTGCTTGAAGTCCAGTGTTTAGTTTCCACAGTCTGTGATGATTTGGGGGGCAATGTCATCTGCTGGTGTTGGTCCACTGTGTTTTTTTGAAAACCAACGTCACTGCACCAGTTTACCAAGAAATTTTGGAGCATTTCATTCTTCCTTCTGCTGACCAGCTTTTTTAAGATGCTGATTTCATTTTCCAGCAGGATTAGGCACCTGCCCACACTGCCAAAAGCACCAAAAGGTGGTTAAATGACCATAGTGTTGGTGTGCTTGACCGGCCAGCAAACTCACCAGACCTGAACCCCATAGAGAATCTATGGTGTTTTGTCAAGAGGAAAATGAGAAACAAGAAAAAATGCAGATGAGCTGAAGGCCAATGTCAAAGAAACCTGGGCTTCCATACCACCTCCTCAGCAGTGCCACAAACTGATCACTTCCATGCCACGCTGAATTGAGGCAGTAGTTAAAGCAAAAGGAGCCCCTATTAAGTATTGAGTACATGTACAGTAAATGAACATACTTTCCAAAAGGCCAACAATTCAAAATGTTTTTTTTTTTTTATGGTCTTAGAAAATATTCGAATTTGTGAATTGGTGGGGTTTTGTTAAATGTTAGCCAAAATCATAACAATTAAAAGAACCAAAGATTTAAATTACTTCAGTCTGTGTGCATTTAATTTATATAATACACGAGTTTCACAATCTGAGTCGAATTACTGAAATAAATGAAATTTTCAACGACATTCTAATTTATTGAGATGCAATGTATATGATGAAAAAAGTCTAAAAAGACAACTGACAAAAACATATGTAAACTGATTATGATGCAACCTATGAAAAAAAAAAAAGGAGTCAACAAAGGAGTACAAATGTACATAGTGGGAGATGAGTCGAAATTGAATGGCATGGCAACTACAAAAGGAAGACCCGTTTTGGAATAGTACAAGCTAGATACTTAAGATAAACCCATCTAGAATTAGGATGTACACTGGAACCCAGGAAGGTTGACTTTTGAAGTAAATGGATAAGGACGCATGGATCAAAAGAAGATTGGAAAAAGTCATGATTCACACATGCATGCATCTGCCGATAATAAATATATACAATGCCTACAAAGACTGTGGGCCGATCTTGAAATATAAAAACTGTTTTCTGGCGGATCATGTATGAGTATCATCAGTCAGGTATGTGTTATACTATGGAAGTGTGCTTTACACATTTTTGTCAGTTGACTTAGGATGGAAACATATTTGGCCTTGGTCTTCTATGCAGGCACCACGAGTTTCAAGGTTAATTACAGAAAAAACCTATGTTAAAATTATTCATTTTAGATAAGGCATATAATTTGGTCTTTTGTGGTCCTGGCCGCCATCCCTTTGTAGTATTACCAAAAGGCTCCAACTTTTTCAACGTATGAAGAAGATAAATGTAGAGTCATTTAGTATTTTAGGTGGAGTTAGGATTAGCCACCATATGGAGCAATTAACAGGAATATGAAACCTTAATTCTATGAGTGGAGGGCGCGCTTAACTTTATTAATAATTGATTATAATACAGAGATTTAGAAGAATATTTCTAATAAAAATAATGCGCCACAGGCAATTACCGGATTACTATACCTTCCTTCACTCAAATAAGACGTATAACAAGTTATTAACAAATAACAATTGTTTTTTTTTTTGGTTACAGAAACGTTTGGTATGCAAACATGTCGATAATCAAACAAAAAACTCTGCTTCTCAACCAATCAAAGGTTCCCGCAGCCATCTCGGGAAAAAAATGCGAAAAGCCATGTATATTATTAACTTAAGTCAAATTAAAGGTGTGTTGTTACAGGGCTGATTGTAGTGTTTTGACCAAGTATCAGGGTTTTAAGCAGGTGTTAAATAGAGGGAGGACAGGTATAAAGCAAAAGTGATTGCTGTTTGTGCCTTTTCAGTGGCAGGCTCTCAAGAGTTTAGGGAGCGTTGCAAAAAAATTAAGTCTGGAATCTTCAGAAACCAAAGCGCACTCCCTCAGGGGACGAATACAAGTTTAGGACAGGGGACTATAGCCATTAGGTCGACAGTACTGTCAGCCGGTTGTACACGCCTCTTAGAGGCTAGTCTAGCTCTAGCTTAAATACAAGATAATTACCCGTGGGTTTACCCTTGCGTAATGTTGATAGTGGTTACAGACGATAGTCTGCCAAAGCTTAAGGTGCTAATACGTGTAAGCTGGATTTAGTCATCATTTCATTTCAGAGAAGGCCATGGAGCTCCAAAGAAGGCTCAAGAATTCTGCTAGCAAAAACTCAAAAAATGGCGCAGTTACCTAAGTCCAATTGGGTAGGACAGTTAAAAAAAAAAAAGGAATAAAAAAAAGTTAAGCACTTATGCTTTCCTGTAAGTTGTTTTAACACAGTGTTCAACTGCAATAGCAAATCAATGGCAAATCTCACACGTAACGACATGCCTCAATCGGTGAGATAGTTGTAAGGCAAGCCGCTTCACAACTAACACTTTGCTCGGTTTCTGAACAAAGTGTGACATGAACACCAAATGGCCACAATCAGGTGGTGCAGGTTGAAACCATGCGATGGTGTGGAAGTCCTCCTTACCCCCGGAGCCCCACGCGGTGTTGACGTTACCATTTCTCATACCTCGACTGCGACGGCGGCTGCGGTTTGGGTCGGTGTAGAAGGTCAGCTGCGGCTCACTGTCCGCCTCTGTCCCAGAGTCCCCGTCCGGGTTCAGGAAAGTTGAACCCGCTGTAGAATTCACACAAAAACCAACCATCAACTAATTCATCAAACCAAACAGAAAATGTGTAGGCCCAGTGTAAAATTTTTAGACAAACCTTTCAAGTTATTCTGCATGTAAAATAACCTTAAACAATGTAGACAGAAAGTATGCTGATCTCAAAAAGAAAAACCATCAACATTAATTATTGACTGACTATCCAATTAAATATTAGACTATTTCAAAGTCAGTTTAAAAGACATAAAAGACATACAAGAACATTTCCAAACACAATGTCATTCTGAGGTTTTGAAATTAAACAAATGTGACAGCATGACAATATATTTGTGTGTGTGTGTGTGTAATTGTCAATCCCTTTGTTTACTTTACACATTATTGATCAATACAGCAAGTAATTATAAAGAGCTACAAACCACAAACAACAGATTCATTAGAAATATCAAATTGGAAAGCAATTTAATTCTTATAATGAGGGAAAATCTTACAGATAATGCAGCAAAACCAAGCTAAAAAAATGTTGTGCTATTTAAGTTAAGAGATGGTTTAAGGCCAAGGAGTACCACTTGAATGGCTTCATAAAAATGACAACGTGATTTGGGTGACAGAAGGAGGCTTATTTTTCCCCCAATCCGAAGGTAATCTTGGTGCATTGTCTACCACATATGTTTTGTAATAATTACGTAATTGATCTAATTTTATATTCGTGCAAGCGAAGTGTTAAACAACCAATACTTTTACACGTAAGTCACCGGCGGCTAAATAAAATTAGTACTTTCTTGAAAGAAAAAAAAAATCTGACACCAAATTTTGAACAGTAGTGCATGTAAAGAAATGTTAGATATCAATCAAAATGTGTTTATATACAAAAATGTGAGTGAAATGATGCAATGAATGACATACAATGATAAATCAAAATACAACAGGGGAAAATATTTACATATTATAAATATAATACTGTTTTGACACAAAACGCTTATACTATCATAAGGTTTACAAAGCACTAAAATAAAAGATATATACAACACATTAGAAACTGCATAATTGCAAACATACGTCACACATAGCACACACCAGTGTGACATACAGAGAATAAACCACAGTAATTGTCGTTCTGTGAGATGCGCTTCTCCTCTCAGAAGAGTATTGGGTAAATATAAGTAATGAACAGGAGGTAAGGAGTGTGACTGAGATAAGAGATGCATGCTTCCTTGGGCTCTTTTTTTGCCGTGCACAAAAGACACAATTTACGCATCAGAGCTAAACAAACGCTTTCATTATGCAGCGCGTGAGGAAGAGATGCATGAGCGCACTGACCCGTGGATTAGACTGACTCGCGATGATGAGAAATAATGTTTAAGTTACTCCGTATTCACACAACAGTGTGGCTATCCATTAAAAACATCTTCTCTGGTGCAGAAGAGAATCAAACAATTATCATTTATAGATGAGCCATCCGTATGGAATGAACCAAACGATGCTTTTTTTTTTTTACAATATCATTTCATACCGCCATAAGCGACACATAAAATATTCAAAGCTGTGATGCAAACAAGACACAGGCAGGTCACAAAAACAGCAGAAGTTGTTTGGCCCTACAATTAAATCACAAGTCTTAAAAGAGCACAGCTCTGAAAGTAATTATTATTATTTTAGCACATCACCGCATTACAGTGATATTGAATAACAAATCAAATTATTCATAAATGAAAGTGTAAAGATGGATGAAAAAAGTAACAAAAACTATGTGAAAAGCCACTTGTCCTCAAAATGTCTTCTCAAAACATCTACGCTGTCAAAATGATTTGATGACAGTAAACATTTTGGAAAGGTTCACTAGGAATGACTAATTATGGGGTTTATTTGTATGCGCTGTCTGCATTGTTTCTGCAACCCTATTTAGAAAAAGAATTATGAAAATTATGCTTATATAACTGAATGTGTTTTTTTTTTTTAATGGATAACTGTTACCATGACCAAAATAAGAGACGTGTTTGCCTTAAAGGAGCATACATTGGTGGTCACCAAGCGATAAAAATACAGTAAAAACAACAATATTCTGAAATATTATTACGATTTAAAATAACAGTTTTCTATTTTAAAATACATTAATATGTAATTTATTTCTGTGATGGTAAAGCTACATTTTCAGCAGCTATTACTCCAGATTTCAGTGTCACATGACCTCCAGAAATCATTCTAATATGCTGATTTATTGTTACAATAACATCTTATTAATGTTGAAAATAATGTATTAATGCTGTCTTAATGTTGAAAACAGTTGTAATACCTTTTTCAAGATTCTTTGATTAATATAAAGTTCAAAATAACAATTTATTTGAAAAGGAAATCTTTTGTAACATTACAAATGTATTTACTGTCACTTTTAAACAATTTAATGTGCTTTGCTGAATAACAATCTTTTTTCTTTCTTCTCTTTGTGTTTATTTTTTCCTATCTTTTAACCCAAAACTTTTAAAAAGTAGAGGTTCATTGATTCCACAAAAAATCTAAAGCAGCACAACTGTTTTCAATCTTCATTATTCCGAAATTTGACTGCCAAATGTACATATATTTATATTTAAATGCATTTAGTGCCTGGTTAAACTGAAAGCTGGATTAATAGACTGCAGGCTTTTGTGCATGCAACAGTTTAGTGAATTCGACCCTTTTGTTTCAAAATGCCTTAAGAGCACAACAGTAAAAATGACTCAACTTGATTATATAATGAAAATCTAACAAAAAGCTGATGAAACACCTGGCATTTAAGACTTCAAACGCTAACAACCATTTCGAAATGATACATGCTGGCACGCCAATGCCTCTTTTTGTCTTCGTAACAAATGAGAACAAAAGAAGCACCTTCAAAGGAATTAGCTGTAAACCTCACAGAGCAGGTGAGGATTGTGCGCTAGCCTCCACAATTAGGCAGGGGCCAAAGGTGCAAAGCTCCGTGGAGGGGAATAAAAGATGAGCTTGTTTAAATATTCAGCACTGAGCACCAACAGCTTCTCGGCATGCAGTACAGGTGCACATGCCTCCTACAACAAAAAAGTTACTTTGTATAGCCAATCAGGGTGGTAGAACTCAATCATTTGCAAGGTCTTGGAATCACAGTGTCACCAGAATGATCTCGAAACGAGGAAAGGTGAAGTATGAACACCTATGCCGATACCGTTGACCTGGAGAAACGTCAAATGCCGAGAGCAACAGTTTTAATTTGTCTAATGAAAAATGAGGGGTATAAATAGATGAGGTGACAGAGGCAGGTGTGACTGAGGAGAAAAAAAAAAAAGAAGTACTTGAGAGAATCTGTGCACTCACACACGCTCTCCTCCGGCGACATGAACGGGTGTCTAAACATAGCCTTTAGCAGCTTTCGTGTTCGCAGATTGCTCTGAGAGCTCACTCATGAACAGTGATACAAGGTTCATTAGAGAAAAGACAGACAAGAGGAACCTTCTCAAAGGGAACAGACATTTTGTCATAAATCAGAGAAATAGTAAAAATTAAATAATACAAGCAATATGAATATGAAAAGCTATGAAAATCTGGAGTTGCTATTTTGGAGTTGTCAGAAAGAGCTTTAAGAGGCCAGTAACCCAAAGTCAGACTCAAACCCTTATAGAGACAAAATCATGCATGGTGGATTTGTGGGTTTGGCAATACCAATCCGCCTAAATAAAATAAAGATTTAGAGATTTTCTGGCTTGTAAAGGAAAATCGCCGTCTCCAGTTAACAATACGGTAAAATTTCTTAAAGAGAAATTTACACAGACGAGACAGTATGTTATGGTTGTGTTGACGGGAAGCCATTCGTGATTTTGATATATTTTTATTAATCAAGGATGCATTAAATTGATAAACAGTGAGAGTAGAGACATTTATAATGATACAAAAGGTTCTATCTCAAATAAATGTTGTTCTTCTGAACTTTATATTCATTTGATAGGAATCTGAAAAAAAGGGGGCATCACAGTTCTACAAAAATATGGAACACTTTAATTTTACGGACCATTTTAGCTTTAATTAGATGTTGATTAGCGCACTTTTACTAAGATAATTGGCTGTTATTAGAACCTTATAAAGCACCTATGAATGCCTATTCTGCATGGACCGTATGTTAAATCCCTTAATCCACCACTTATACTAAACTTAACAAATAACTTATACTTTTAATAAGCAGCCAAGTAGGAGTTGGTCAAGAGAAGAAAACACTATAGAATAGTGGAATATGTGTTCCCTTTTCTAAAAGTGGTACCAAAAGGATATACAAACTACATCAATTATATATGGTATATATATTATATATATATATATCCTATATAATTATTATATATATATATATACAAGTGGGCCATCCAAAATTCAGCATGTTAGAAGTATTGATGCTGAAAATTCAGCTTTGTATCAAGGGAATAAATTACATTTTAAAATATATCTAAATAGAAAACAGTTATTTAAAATTTCAATAATATTTCACAATATTAATGTTTTCGTCAATAAAATGCAGCCTGGGTGAGCATAAAATGTACTGTGCCATGAGTACTTTATTACTGTATGTAGGCTGTGAAAGTGTCCTATAATGAGAGAGAAAAATCTGAGATAAAGTGAGTAGCATTCGACTGATCATGTGATCTCACACACTCTAAGACTAACGGCTTTTATTAGATAGGACTGAAGTCTTCATGGGAGTGCAAACTTTTAAACATTTTTTTTCTATTCATTTCTGTAAAGCTTTTTAATGAGGCAAGAATTCCTGAGTGCACCTTTACATTTTTATATTTATATGCAGTGAATGCACAATCCAAGTGCATTGGGTATTAAAAAAGGCTGGTCTGAAGGTCAGAGAGAGGCCGTATACATCTGCTGGACTGAGGTAATGAAGCATTAAAGCATGAGCAGAGAGTCAAATATTTGCCCAGCTAGGAAATCAGATTCTTGCTCAAGGAAAACACTTCACTGGACATCTGCTAATAGTGCTCAAAGTAAATCTAAGAGAAAGGAATTTGTCTTTTATAGTAGATATCTATAGGCATGTTTCCCTAAAAACCACCACCAACAACCAATATCAAAAGCACACCACAAAAGCATATGAACACCTCATCAAATCATAGTTTTTGGTGGCCTGATCAAACCAGCAATGGGATAGCAAAGAGAGTGGAAGACAAATATTTGTGTGTAGTTATGATTACAGAGATAGACGTGGTTGGAATGAGATCTGTGTGGATGGAAGGGGATGTTCAGCGGGGGTGTAATGGCTCAGATTTCTCACGGTTGGGTCTTTATTATGGTTCTGTGGTCACAGTTTCTGTACAGTTCGATTAATGCCAATAAAAAGAAAAATGAAAATTAATACTTTTGTTCAGCAAGAATGCATTAAATTGGCAAAGACATTACAGACATTATGTTTACAAATAAAATAATATTTTCAAATAAATGCTGCGTGCTTGTAAGTTTGTATTCATTCAAAGCTCCTGAAAAAAAATTATCACAGTTCACCACAAAACAATATATGTTTTAACTTCTTGTATTTAAATGGTTCTTGAGCACCAAATCAAGCATATTAGAATGATTTCTGAAGGAGCGTGTGACACTGAAGACTAGAGTTAAAAGGATGTGAAACACAATTTTCAGGGCTTTGGCTTTAAATGGAATCAGTACTTTTTAAAATGTATTAAAATAGAATATAGTTATTTTCAATTGTAATACTATATCACAATATTACAGAATTTGGTTTATTGGTGCATTGTTTTTACTGTATTTTTACAGAAATGGTAGTGTAATTGCAGTAAAGATTGCTGCAATTATGTGTAATATAAGTGACTTTAATAGTATATAGGCTAAGTTAGCAGGCTAATCAGCTAGTTTAGTACACTAAAATTAAAGACATGACATAAAACAACAAAACAACAATATACCGAACCGTGGATGGCAAACCGGTTACAGGAACAGTTTCACCCCTGATACCCAGACTCACCGTGCATTTTGCTGGACAGACGCTTGCGCTGGTTGGTGGAGGTGTTGTGTGGGAGGAGCGTGTTTTGCTGGTGGTTGCTGTTGACAGGACTGGTAGCTATGATGTTATCCTTGTACTTGCTCATCAGGGACAGCTTTGTACTATCGTTCCCTGAAGGAAAAAGGTTACAATTAGGGATGAAAAGAGGTAGACAGATGAGTGCCAAATAACAGTCTACCAAGGGCATGTGGAGACACTTTATGTAAACGCGTGTCATTCAGAAGGACAACACTAAGTGGTCTATGTGAAGTATTTTCAGGGTTATGTTACAGTGAAGCAACTAAGAGCCTTCACAGCCCAGCGATTCAGAATATGACATTCCGTCATTCACCATTATGCAATATCGCCATCCCCTGTAGTTTGTATGCCCCTTCATAATGAGTAAATTGCACAACAAAGACAACTGGCACTGCAGGGTTTTTATTGTATTAGGCAAATTACTGTGACAGAATTAAATTGCTCCTCTCCTGCAAAGCTTTTTCGGGGTATTTTTTAATGGGCTACTCTTCAAGGCAAACATCAACATCCTTTCACATCACATTCCAAATTCTGTGTGTCCAATATACACGGACAATCTGGCACAGACTCAGGTCTGGTCATGTGACTTGCCTATATTCTTGACTATAGCAGAGTTTAAATGGGTGCCATGGGTGCCGTGAACCGACAGCCAAATAAGCAGTTTTGCTTAGCAGGAATATATAGCATTATTACTTTGATATTTTTTCTGGGGAAAATGGCTTTAGCTAGCTAAATAAATGAATATGTCATGTTGATTTCCTCTCTGCAGCTGTTTTGATATAGGCTTTATCCAATTTCTGGAGCTCGCATTTAACCCAGGCTTTCTCACTCGCAGCCACATATCGAAAAGGCGAGCTCTGCTGCTGACTCTTGAGATCTCGAGGTGAAATAAATATTTTCATGGCCAGCAATGTGCAAATGATGTGCTTAGCACATGCAATTTAAATCTCACCGGTTCATGGATGTAAAAACAGATTTGGTGTTTTGGTCAGTTGTGGCATATGCATAAAAAACCAACGACCTGACAAAGGGGGGGGGGGGGACAATTCTGGAAGTTTTTGTTTTTTTGTTGTAGTTATATTTTATATTATTAATATTTTAATTAAATGTAGAAAGAACTTCAACGTGCTTTGATCATGTGCATTCACTTATGCATTCAAGGCCTGGTTGCCAAGTTGATTATATATCTCTGAAATTAGGCACTAAATCAAAACACTGAATTAGGAGTGTGAATTAATTTAGTGAATGATTAAAGCATGCTATTAAAATTATTAAGGTTACTGTCTAAGTTTTTTTTGACAATTTTATAGCCCAAATATTGTTGGGCATGTTAAAAGGGTATGTCGCTCAAAAAATCAATTATATAAGTTACTCACTTCATGTATTCAAGTTGTTGATCTTACTTACATACAAAATAAAAGGGAGGCACGTTGCTGAGTCTTTGCTGGTTGCTTCTTTTTACTGCAATACAAAACAAGATGGAAGAATGAAGCAGTACATTAGAAGATGTAAAGCACCATAGAGATATTATGAAAGTGTTATAGAGTGTGTGCCTATATTCAAGTTCTGAAGGACTAGTATTAGTGTGAGAAAAAAGCTTGAAGGTCGATAATTGTCTAATGCTGTAATGAAAATAGCATGGACATCCACTCTCGCAGCTTGGCACGTGCAGAAATAATTTTCAATAAATCATTGAGCAGTTTTACGCCATGAATGCCTTGTGTGTAATGATTGTTAAAGCATATAAAGATTCCTAATGAAGTTCATTTTTTTTTTAAACTTAGATAGCTGGTCAAACGATATCACGCGACTTAAAGTCACAATCCAATAGAAAGTTATTGGAGGTTACATAATGTGGGCGTTACGGGAAATGTATAGGTCTAAATAAATCAAACACACACAGCATGTGTTATTTAGAAAGTTTTAGTTATATATTAAAACTATATTTATATAGGCAATATTATGCATTAAAGGTATTACACATAAACAGTTGTGAAATACGAGGTGTATGTGTGGCTTTTATATGTCCTAATAAAAATCCACAGTACCCCACATATATAGGTAAACAAAAAATTTTATTTTGTTGTGATTAATCGCGATAATCATTTGGACAGGCATATTTTATAACACGAAATAAGGAATACTTTATCAGGGGGTGTAAAGCAAAGAAAAAAAATCCGAGGCTGAACTTTTCGGGGGCGGGGTTGGGGAGGGGCGGGGGGGGCAGGGACAGGGGGAGTGGATGGGGAATCACATGCCAAAGCAGGCAACGATGTGGCAACTTTTAACTGTTGAAAGGGAATACTGTATGGCAAAGTTATTGATTCCTATCAAAACGTTTTTTTTCCTGAATTATATGGGGTTGACCTGAAGAATGAAAGCTATATACACTTGGAAAATGATGAGCTATATCATGTTTATCGACACTAGGGGTGTGACAATACATTTAGCTCACAAGGTGAGACAAAATACAGATAATTGGTTCACTAGAACAAGACAATATTTTAAATACTATTTTTTTTTTTCAATGACAAAATATGTGTCTTTTTAATTACAAAAAGTAAAACAATGCAATTGTATTTTGAAATATTTAAAAAATCTAGGGCTGTAACTAATGATTATCTTGGTAATCAAGTAATCTACTGATTATTCTGACAATTGAGTAATCTGATATTTTTTAGTAACACAAATAGACCTAAGTGAAAACCAGGCTTTAGTATGATTATTTATATATAAACTAATGATGAGGCAATAATAATTGGTTCAAATAAAATATCAAAACCAAGTATATTACATGGTTTTATTGAACAACACTTTTAAAATACATAATGTAATATGCCTACACAGGGCCGGCGTGTGCATATAGGCGAACTAGGGCGGCAAAAAGGACAGAGATTTTAGTTTATCTTTTGGGCATTCTTTGGAATTATTGCACTCATATCAACAAGTTATACGTTATCAACAAGTTATTAAGCTGCACGCCAGCTTCATAGTAATGCCGCTCCCGCGCTGTGCCCCACCTGAGCGGCGTCAATATCACATGCAAACCACCCTCATGTAGGCTACGTCCATAAATGTCATCAAAATGAATAAAACTATCCGGACATGAATGACTTTTGCTACTGGTGATGTCTGATGAGTTTTAAAGCCCGACACGTGCTTCTGAAAGGTAAGATTATAGCCTACTGTGAGAGAAAATGTGGGGGAGACAGGTGGATACATCCACGTACATCCAAAAAAAAAAAAACACGGTTTTGGAGCAAAACCGTATTTTTTTTTTTTTTTAGCCAGGTAGCCTAGATATTTAGCCTTTATCATTTATAACGCTACGAACAGTGTTTAATTTGTAAATTGCGAGGTCCCGGAATAAAGCGGGGTGACGTATCCGGCAAGTGATCAGAGGATGGAGAGGTAATGGAGCATTCGTGCAATCATTTAGTGGACCCACTTAAGTGATTATCAGCTTGCATCAGTTGCTTTTATAGAATGCACATATACTCTAAAAATCATGGTTATTTTATTGCAAAAAATGTTTGTGTTTGGGTAGTTTTTGTGTAACCCAGCTCCTGGGACAGGAGAGTCGCAACAACCCAGTGTTTGTAATGAGCGCAGATATTTTGCATTCTTTTCAGGCGAGTAGTTCTCAGTGCCGCCGACTTGCATTTCCTTGGTAAAATATAGGTTTGTGTACGTTTTATTTAATCTATAAAACAGTTTATTTACTGTAAATCATTTTATTTTATGCAAAGCAAACCAATTCACCTAAACAAGCCGCATCAGTCTTTTTGCGACGATTAAATGTTTCATTTTTAATTGTAAAATGCTTGTTAAACGAGTTTAAATGTAAGAAATGTTGTATACATGTTTAAATGGTAAAATATGCTGTATTAAGAACTGTATTTAACTAAAAAGCATTTAGAGAAAGAATAAATAAATAAATTAAATAAATGAAAAAAACCTAAAACGAAACAAAACCAACAGCAGTTATTGAACACCGAACTAAAAGTAATAATCAAAAATAAATAATCGTTTTCTAATCAATCTCAGCATGTTTTAATTTTGTGTCGCTAGAGGTTTGCGTCAATAAGCTTAAATTAAAATGTCTTCGGTCTGCACTCTGGAAGTGTTCTGTTAATTCTGCTAAACTTTAATTACTAAAACTAAAATTAAAACTGAAACTAAACTGTATAAAAACTAAGGCTATAAATATGTTCACAAAAAGAAAAAAACTAAAACTAAATGAACAAATATTTAGGAAACCAACCATAAAAGAAAATGGAAAAGCGATAGTAAAATAAAAACAAAATTTAAAAAGATAACACCTATAATAACCCCTGACACGAAAAATTTTCAATTTGTTGTGCGGGGAGGGGGAATCCGCCCCCAAATGACGGTTATCGGGAAAATCGGAGGTTGCTGGACCCTGACCCAGCTGTTAAAACAAAGTACACCTCTGACTATGAAGAGGGATTTTAGGCCTGTACGAGCACGGTGAAGAGAACTTATGTTCTTTTAGAGACAAAATGTTCAACCGCTTTCGGTTCCTGAAAAACGGTTTGTCGAGTGCACAGGAAAATTCTACCAAATCTTGCCCATGGCCACTTCAGGGCTTACATGAGTTCTACACTTAATTTGCTTTTGACAGCTATGCTACTAGTGGTTTTGTTATTTATTTTTTATGTGTGCAGTAGGAAAAAAAAATATTATTTAATAACTAAAAGACGCAAGGTCTTCTTTATGTAATGCAAGTGTACAATAAAACAACAAACTCCAGTGTTCACAGCCTTAAAGATCGTGTTTAAATTGTGAATGTGAAGTGGGAGGGCTGCAAGTAGGAATTTTGCCTAGAAACGGCAGTGAGCCTGCGCCGGGCCCTGTGCCTATATCCTAATTGGCAACTCGTAAACCACGTAAGTACATTATGTTAAGTATAAACCAAATACCTGCGGAGGGTGCAACGGCCGGGTGAGTTTTACTTTATCAGGGGATTTATTAAGCACTGTTCAAATCCAATCCATTTAATATTTGGCCACCATGAGCAACACTCAGAAATACTTTTATATTGTAACAATAAATGGCATATTTTAGAAATAGGGAAATTGGACGTTAAAGCAATCTCAAAATTACCAGAGACGATGTGTATGTTACAGTATTGTACAGCCCCCTTTCACAATACCGTCTTTTTTACTGGTAAATTACCGGTAAGTTACCATCAAGAGATCACGTGTGAACAGGACCTTTTCAAAAATCCCGGTAAATTTGTTCTGGCGATCATATCGTTCTTATGGAGATGACATGGTTACTTTGAGATGTTTACAAAGCTCCAATGCTTTTTAATGAGTTTTTCTATGTAAATATGCACTAGCCCCCGGATGGCCCATCTTGGGCCATTGTTGCACCCCCTTGCAGCTTTTTGTCGCGCTTCTCCATTCATCAGGGCTGCGACTCTGCAATTGGATACTATTATGTGCGTCTCGTGTTTATAAGAGCAAAAACGTCTGATTGGCTAGTAATGTTCGTTTGGTTGAGAGTGAAAGCTGTGCTCCTCACATACCATTGGTAGGCGAACTCATGGACTCGAAAATGATATCAATCAACAAGATTTTTTTTTAAATGTAGGACTATTTTTTCCACAGCCAAATGCTGCACACCGGAGATCCGGCACACTGGCCGGCAAACTTTAAGCCGTTTTATCAGAAAGAGGAAGCCAAAAAGACATGCATAATGTTACAAAAGATTTTATATTTCAAATAATGTCTGTTCTTTTGACTTTCTATTCATCAAA
>JADLZN010007226.1:0-57588 GCA_018155175.1 Sinocyclocheilus anophthalmus
GTGTACTCAGGATGCGTTTTGGGGGCTGGTTCAGATTTGTGAGAAGTACCTCCCTGGATATTACAGCGCAGGCCTGGTAAGAGCTCTAAATGTTACTTGCTATATGAGAAATAAATGTAACTACTTAACAAATCTAATCCATAAAGGGGAAACAGGAAGTGCTTGTGAGATCTAGGTGACATTATGTGTAAAAGTTCATTATCTATTGCCTGATGACATTATGAATGTCCTGCATTTTCCAACCATGTAATAAAATATTTGAATGATGAGCATCGTGAACGAAGATCAACTGTTATGCACTTTTATAGTTTTAGGTAATTGAAAGCTTATATGGGTTCCTCACACACGTTCACGGGTTCATAGTTTGCATTCTATTCATAGCATTCATTTCTGAAGTTCCCGTTTTCGATCTGCAAGCATTGAGTCATGTTTCCTGAGACAAAAAAATATGCTGTAGCTGCCAGTAAAAATTAAAACAAAGCTTTTTTTTGTTTTTGCTCAAAGGTGATGTAAGTGTCACGAATGTTGGGTAGTAAATTAAATAGCTGTTGGCAAAATTAATTTAGATCTAATCTATGATCCTTCATGCCTTTCTAATGTGAATGTGGAATTGCTGCTGTGAAAGTAACCTGTGAGTTATAGAATCTGAAAAGAAGGGCCCTGTTTGCTCCAAATAGGGCTGTGCGATTAATCAAAATCGAAATTTGAGACGTTGCGATTTCCTAATCAAAAAGCCTGTGATGTGGACGCGATATTACTCCGTTCCAAAGCATATGCATGACTGCCAGCCTTGAATTGCAATCTTACTAACCAATAGAGTGAACGTGCCTGGGCCCCGCTACCTGGGGGTCGGGGGGGTATTCTCGACGGATCGCTTTCTCCCATCAGAACTGCTCTAGCCAACTGCGCCCCCAGTCTAAAAAAACCCCACCAGCTAGCAGCCACAGAAAGCTGTGAGAAGAGTGTTTGTTATGATATGATGCTGCATCTCAGGGTCAATCGTAGTTTAGGGGGCAAATTAATACTAAGAACAACTTTTAGTAATATGAGAGGTCACATTCGGCTCAAATGCGACAGACACCAAACAAAAAAAGGTAACGCTGTAATTGCAAGAGCAGTGTCACACCATCAGAGCTCCCTTATCGGTTCTGCTTTCAGTACTGGAGAGTAAAAGATACATTCCTAGATGTTCTTTTAATCTAGTAAATATACGTTTACTCTGCACATTTTTTTCTCCCCACCTCCTGATTCTAATTTGAACACGAGAAGTTTATACTGCTTGTTTCGCTTTTCCCACTTTTCCCCCCCCTTCCCAGAGACTGCACACACAGCTTGTGTCTCTGAATGCTTCTCATACTCGCTCCTCTCTGCCGCGTCTCACGGAGGAGCCGTTTAAACTTGCCGCACACATGCAGCCTGTCTCGTAATGCTCGGTTATACTCACGCACTGCAAGTCTCTGCACCGCAAGTCTCCACGAGCGCATCTTGGCAATATGGACGAGGCTAGATGCACACACGCAGCCTGTGTCAACTCGTGCCTGGCTCCAAATTTAAAGCAAGTGTAAATTCAGTCTTTAACTGCTTTGCTAATTTCACTTGGAAGAAATTAAACATTCAGCACATCGTGGCTCTAATTCCACTTATGTTCTTAAAATCGACCACATACTTCCAAGAAATGAATCAATCAGCCTATGTAATATATGTAATACTTTAATAATTGACTTAAGAAGTACAGTTCTTTATTTATAAAAAAATAAAAATATATTTTCTTGTGAAATTCAGTAATTAAGTAAATTCTGTAAAACTAGTAATATCATTATAATATTCTCTGCTGAAAAAAACAATAGAGCCCCTCCTAAAACACAATAGAAAATGTAATGGATTTAAGGGTACATACAGGTGCATCTCAGTAAATTAGAATGTCGTGGAAAAGTTTTTTATTTATTTCAGTAATTCAACTCAATTGTGAAACTCGTGTATTAAATAATTCAATGCACACAGACTGAAGTAGTTTAGTCTTTGGTTCTTTTAATTGTGATTATTTTGGCTCACATTTAACAAAAACCCCCAATTTTCCACAACACGGAGCTAATCCAATCGATGGCCGAAGACAAACAATAGTGAGAAATGACTGGCTTGCTGTGACAAATACAGAGACGGAAATCACGGATGGGTGTGTACCCAGCACACCATTCGATGGTTTGACCTTGTACTGTGTGAAGTAGTGTTCATAAGGGACATTAGCTGTACGGTGTAATACTCAATCCTTGGTAGAAAAAGAGCTCCTTGTGAGGCATTACGGTTCGTACTGCCAAAGCGGGGTTACATTCGGGTGAACAAAGTTGTACATTTAACAGTGGCACAACAGATAGGCTGATTAGAGTATATAGAAGAAGACACAAGTGTATACTATTATACACAGTCAACCAAAAGATCTGAACACAGGAAACTGCAATCTGCTTTGAGAAATGGTAGCTAAGAGTGAGAGCCAATTACAATCAAGGATTGTATCATCGATTGTATGCCTCGTGTGTAACATTGGCGCGAGAAAGGAGCAGTAGCTCGAGGGTAGGGGAGATTCAAGCTGTGAGTTTGCGGAACACCATGCAAAGGCCACACCAACACCAGTGCGGGGTTGTGCTGGGGGCAGTGCCAAATCCTGCTGGCACATGAAATCAGAGCATCTCAAAAAGCTGCGCAGAAGGAAGCTGAATGCTCCAAAATTTCCTGTTGTAACGAATAAAGCTGCCTGCCGTTGGGTGTGTATACAAAGAAAGGAGCCCACAAGTAGAAACCGCACCGAAGACCGCAAGACAGAGTACGTTAGCACGCCCGGAAAATACAAAGTGCACACGGACTAGGGAAATGCGTTAACGACTGGACGAGATAACGACAACGATTTGCTGGATGGAGCATGTCTACCCACCCGTAATCCTTCATTCATCGACAACTGGGAAATCGGTGAGCATATGGTTGGGCGGCCGGAGGGACATACAAACTTCTGCTCGGCTGCAAAATGAGGCTTTGGGCCCACGGCGTGAAAGCAAAACGTATCCCTGATATCGTGCGTTCTATCCGTAAAAACCACGAGGTAAAGACAGACGTCGGGTGGCACGTGTCGTGGGTATGCAGGGAGTAGAGCGATACAAAAAGAGGCAATAGAAAAGCATGAACAACTGAAGAGCCAATTCCTGACACGTCTGTGTTTTGTGGCTCGTTCTGACTGGAAGAACGAGGCAGGGAGTGACACCACGCACAACAGGTCGAACACAGCCTTCTAATGAAAAATACAAGTCAATTCGGGAAACTCGTGTTTGCGGACAAGCCGCGTGGAGGCTGGGCGGCCCGTGTTTGTGCATCTTTTCTTCCACACTTTTGCAATCCACTCACATATACTAGGGTGCAGGCTTGGCTGAAACAGCACATACCCGTAAACAGGCCACGGTTCTGTGAACACATAAAGATATATTGGCTACCCCTCCGTGTGAAGGTGTCAATGATTGATCGTGCTGGGACAACGTGCAGATCATGGGTGCTACCCTCATAGTGTGTAGCCTGTGAACAACTGAGACGACCAAGAAATTTTTTTTTGGGCAGGACTCGAATCACCCACTGCGGTGTTTGGATGGATTAGCTGATTGGCATGTGCCCATATTCAATGTGTGGAGGGTGAAGGGTGGTTTGTAATTGAGCCAAAATCATCACCATTAAAAGAACCAAAGACTTTAAACTACTTCAGTCTGTGTGCATTGAATTATTTAATACACGAGTTTAACAATTTGAGTTGAATACTGAAATAAATGAACTTTCCACGACATTCTAATTTATTGAGATGCATCTGTATAATGAAAATTATATTGGTTTAATGTAAACTATAATGGTGTCTACTGGCATTTGATGAATTCTATTGGTGGGATGTAATCTGGCAGATGGGAAACAATAGAGCAACAGTAATTCCTATTGGAATAATGTCCAAAACAAAAAGGAATTTTGTAATGTTTTAATGGAAACTATAAGAATTTCTGTGTTGGTTTCTATTGTTTTTTTTTCAGCAGGGTAACTATACACATACTGTGCTGCACACTATTGACAATATTAAGTTGAAGCTTGACTTTGCAAAATTAAAATCGCAATCGCATTATCTGTCAAAAAAAATTAGATATTTTCCCCAAATTCCCCACAGCCCTAGCTCCAAGACAAAGTAAAAGACCCCGCCGTCCTTATGCCAGTGTTGTTTGTGTTGTAGGAGGCCATACAGTTGGATGGAGAGATCTTAAATGCGTTATTAAAGCGCGTATGCCCTCCTGCTTATCGCCACCTTGAGAAACACAAGATGGAGCCCATCCTCTACATGACGGAGTGGTTCATGTGTGCATTTTCCAGAACTCTACCCTGGTC
This sequence comes from Sinocyclocheilus anophthalmus, assembly GCA_018155175.1. Classification (NCBI taxonomy): domain Eukaryota; kingdom Metazoa; phylum Chordata; class Actinopteri; order Cypriniformes; family Cyprinidae; genus Sinocyclocheilus; species Sinocyclocheilus anophthalmus. The sequence goes on from JADLZN010007226.1 coordinate 4,399, forward strand.
GTCTGTTCTCAGAGTGTGGGACATGTTCCTGTGTGATGGTGAGATTCACTTATACGCATATTACCACACATGCAGGTTTGTGTTTTTCTTTCTGACTGGATGTTCTTTGCTGTTACTATAGGAGTGAAGATAATGTTCCGTGTTGGACTGGTGTTGCTGAAATGCATGCTGGGATCTCGTGAGAAACTGAAGGCTTGTCCTGGTCAGTATGAGACTATGGAGCTTCTCAGGGCCCTGGAGCCACGATACTTGCAGGAGGGGTTTCTCATACATCAGGTATCACACATTCTCATTCTGTTGTACTGCATTTGGGTTTTGAGTAGATTTGATTGATATACCCTGTTTTTGTTTGTTTTTTTAAAGTGATGTAGATACCAATTATTTTTTACATTTGTGTATAATAGCTGATATGTAGAATCAGTATTTAATAATTGTTTTATTGATGCATGTTTGGCACATTAGTAGCTAAATAATAATACAAATAAAACTTTTTTTTTCAATAATAATCATCATACACGCTCATTCAAAGGTTTGGGGTTATTACGATATTTTAAATACTTTCATTATGCTTATGCTGACCAAGGCTGCAATTATTTTGATCGTAAATTCAGTAAAATATTTTTGCAATTGTTTTCAATTTGAATATATTGTAAATATAATTTATTCCTATGATGATCAACAGAATTTTTCAGCAGCCATTACTCTAGTCTTCATTGTCACAAGATCCTTCAGAAATCATTAAAATATGCTGATATGCTGCTCAAGAAACATTATTATCAATTTTGAAAACAGTTGTGTTGCTTAATATTTTTGTGGAAAATGTTATACCCTTTTTTCAGGATGAGTTGATGAATGGAAAGTTAAAAAGAACAGCATTTTTTGAAATATAAATCTTTTGTAACATTATACATATTTAAGAATATAAAGTTTCAAGTTTCTTTAACAAAAAAAAATCTTCCAGACCGCCAACCTTTTCACAAATGGTGCATAAAATACTTTTAGTTTGAAAAAGCCTTTACATAAATATCAGTCCTTGTAAACTAAGGAATACTAAATATCAAATCTTATACACTAATATATGGCAAAGTTTTGCCTTGTTTGGTTGTGGATTTTGTGTTTCACTAATATGAAAATAGGCTACAAAGATTAAAAAATCTTCCTGTGTGGGTTTTAAATGCATCAACCAATCTAACTTTAGCTTATGCTAGTTTAGCTTATGTCTGAATTTCATCATTTTTTAACATGAACACCTGACTTAAGTGTTGCTCAACCTTAAAAACATCCTGTTCGACATTTATTTTGGGGTGCGATTCTTCAAAGCCCATCAACAGGTTTTATTCATGTTGGGAACTTTCACTCAGATGCATTTTATTTGCATCATGTCAAAACAATGTCTTACATGAGCATGACATTGCTGTTAGTGTCTGTGTTCAACAACACAAGGATAAGACATGTGAGGATAGCCGTCAGTGCGATATCATCATATCTCTGGCGCACTCAGCTGTCTCGCCCACGGGAGTTCCTCCAAGTGGGGGGTCTGGGTGCCTCGGCGCGTGCCCTGTCCATATCTACATCCTCCTCAGGTCTCGGGACGTCGAGCGAGAGCACCGCATGCAGCTCAAGCGCTGGCGGAAAACCCACGGCGAGCTCAGCTACAAGTCCCCTCCCAGAATGCACGGCACTCGGGCCATCATGTCTGCAGAGCCACACACCCGCCAAGACCTCCGCCAGAAGCCCACCATCGTAGTCCAGTATCCGGTGCCCTCAGACACTAAATCCGAATTCACTCGCGTCAAGAAGAGAAGCACTATCCGAAAAGCCTCCAATCCCACACTGGACATCCCAAACCCATATGCCCTGCCAACAGACCCCAAACCAGCCTCTCTTTATAATCAAACACAAGAGACAACCTCAAACAATCAGTCCAACCATCCTCCTCCATCACTACAGCAATCCCTCCTCACTACACCCGAAAAGACACCCTCTGATCCACCAGCCTCTGTCGTCCCACCCCCACATCCACCTCAACCACCCCAAATCCAACCTTCTGAAAATCTCTCTCGCACACCACCACCTCCCCAACCTTCACCAAAACCAAAACCCGCACATCCGACTGAAATCCCTCACTCCTCCAACCCTGCAGCCACCGTCCAACCACTTTCTCTGCCTAAAGACTCAAGCAACACCAACAACTCAGCCCAGCTGACAGATCCTCCACCCACTACAGACTCCACTCCGCTTCTTCCAGAAGACACACCTGTGAATGGCAACTCAGTCGCTGCTCCCAGAGTTCCTGTTTTACGGATCTTATGTGAGAGTGTGGGTTCAGAGGACACGTACCTGTAGCTCTCCAGTTCAGCATTCAGGGAGAAAACAGTATTGGGAACCAGCATTATGCATGAAAACAAGATGGGAGGAAAAACTATGAATGTATTTAGATTTTCTTTGGGTGAGAGTTTTGGAGGTGACAAGGATCCTTGCCGTCAGTATCTTGTGCCCATCAGTGTGAAGAATTCAGGAATATATAAATCTTAATGACAAGGATTAAATGACTTAAAGACCTCCACGATTTCATTTTGGTGTTCATGCACACAAACCTCCTTTTTTCTCTTGTGCTGGTCCATAATTGACTTCACAGTCTCTGTGTTACAATGTTCAAAAAATCTGACTATTAGATCTTCCATTATTCCTCAGTCATAAGCAGAAAAGACTTTATAATCAAATATGTTTGGCTAGTAATTGTGTTATTCGCTGCTTACCAATATTAGGTCACTTTGCAAGACTTGATAATGTATGACTCTCCAATCTTAACAGTCTTACGTTTACTTACAACTGCCACTATTAAAAGTATTTTTTATTTCACTAAATCGTTTAATGTATAACTGTCATAATAAGCGCAAAGGAGCATTTCTTGTTTCAACATAATGTCTGTTACCAGTAGCTACATATGCACTCAAATCTGAGTGAAATTTAAAATATATATATATTTTTGAAGATAATCTTTCTTAGAAGCAATTTAAGTGGAAGCATCCTTATTAAACTTTACTCTGTGAAAAAATGTTTTACCTTTAGGTGTATGAAAGCTTGACACTGGGGCAGTACCTTTCAACTTACAAATTTGTACCATTAAAAGGTGCATATTATTACCATTGAGAGCCATTTCGGTTTAAATAAGGTACAAATTTGTCCCATTAAGGATGTTTCTCCAGTGACAAGCTGTAAATTTTTTCACACTTTTTTGTGTTTTTTGTTATAAACCACAAGCAAAAAAAAAAAAAAAAAAAGGTCTATTTCTTGTGTGTTAACATGAATCACAAACATAGTTTATGTGATGTTGAAATGATGGTGTCTCTAACACATCGGATGTATTTATTTCGTTGCTAATCTGAGAAATTGAAGACTGTAAACCTATTTCATCTCCAGCCACCAGGTGGCGCACTTTCCATAGAAATGATTCAGTAAGTCAAATGTCAGAGATGTTAACCTGTTACATTGGGAATTTAGTTACTTGTACAGTCATCATCTGTGAAGAGAGGTTTGTTACAAAACAGCTAAAAGTGCTGTTTTTGGTCATAGACGTGATTACATGTTACTGGGGGAGTCATTTTTATTTGCGTTACATTTTAATACAATTTGAGAGATTCTAATCTGTTATATTTTCAGATGCATTTTATAATTTGAGAATATGGGAGCACTGTTTGAATTTGTTTTTGTTTTTTTTATAAATGCTTACAAATTACTTTGGCAAAAACTTTGATTTCTATGACTAATATATAATCAATCCTCAACAACTGACTTGTCAACTGACCTTTATGTAGATTTTGTACAAATAAAAGCACTTATAATAAGATCATGTGAATGTGTTCTTGTATTTTACGCACAGGACGAAGGCACCGTTTCCCACTGGGTCACAGGATGTGTCTGTTTTCTGTCACTGCTGTGCTTCAATTATCATAAGGAAAGCCATCAAAGAGGCTGGTGTAAACTGAAACCTTAATGCTCTGGGTCATCTGCGATGGCCTGTGCTAAGTAGCAAATTAGAGAGCGCCTTACTTTTTTTCTGTCGGAGGTCTAAACCCATGTCTCTGGTCACAAATTACCAGTGACAACTGCTTGCCTGAGGTCAAACAGCTTTACACAAACTGCTGCTTTAATGCTGATGATCAGTTTAATGCATACTCTCAAATTAGTCATTTATTCCTGTGATGCAAAGCATAATTTTCAGCATCATTACTCCAGTCTTTTTCAGTGTCATATATCCTTCAGACATTCATTCTAATCTGCGATTACTCTCAAAGAGAAAAAAAAAAATATATATATATATATATATATATAAATTTACTCACCCCCAGCATCCAAGATGTAGATGAGTTTGTTTCTTCACAGATTTGGAGAAATGTAACATTACATCACTTGCTCACCAGTGGATCCTCTGCAGTGTGAACCGCTCATAAAAACATAATAATCCACAAGTAATCACATGACTCCAGTCCATCAATTAAGGTGACTGTTCAAAATTATAATACAATTAAATGTGTGTTTAAGAGAATTACAAGACAGCTGTTTTACAAAATATGATAATGAATGGTAAACAGATACAGATTTTCATTATTAAAAGAAACAAAATGCTCGCTGGAGAGATGTTTATTTTATAGTTTACAGTAACCTGTATTCAGTTTTATGCTTCTACTGCTTTGGTGCTCTATAATATAAATTTAATATTTGACAGGTTAGCTTGCGTGCTGGTGAGAAACAGACATTTTTAAGCTATGTATCATGGTATGGCACTTCTTTCTTCACCCTAAGGTGCTACAGGTTCCTACCTGTGAAAAAAGACAGACAAGCCTCAGGATAATACCACATATTTTAGGGGTCTGACATTATCAATTGGTCCTCATTTGCACAGGCGCCTAACAGCTCCATTCTTCATACTGGTCTATTTGGCCTGCAGACAGAGAGCAGAGCAGAGCCCATCAGCTGTATGGCACTGGGGGAGCAGATTAAAAATAACAGAAAAAATATTTCTGAGAATCTTTGCATGTAAATTCTACACGTCATGAAAGGATTTCATATATCAACATGACTAACCATGACGAATACACTGAAGAGAATTTGTCTCAAAAACATCACTCTCAACATTACAGTTTTAAACAATGAACAGTTCAAAAACATGATCAGTTTTCAGCGTTACGTGAATCTTCAGGAGGACTAGCTGTAAAATAAACTTTGGGGAATCAATATAAAGTAAAGTTGTTCTTTTAGCTCTCATACACTGTGCCAATAAAAATCTGAAAAAAAAGAAGCAGTATCATTCACTCAGCTCATATAAAACACTCAGCTCTCCTAATAAATTCCATCAGGTGTCTTGTCAGTTAGTGAGCAGTTCTACTGGACAGAAACAGGATTTTTTTTCCAGTAAAACTTTATTTGGAGTTGGTGATTGGAGCCAATCACAATGCAGCAGTGAAAATCAGTCTAGTATTAAGACTATGATGAATTTTTAATAAGACCTTGAGAAAAAAAGAAATTAAACTTCTTTATTGTAATGGTGGGATTATTGTCTGAGATACGAATAATGTAATAAACTAAGATTACAGTCAGAATATAAAAGTTATTATTTGCATCTCTAAAAGAAGGGGTGGCCTGCACTCCTGAAGCGTTTTGGTTTATCCCACACAAACTTTGCTCTGTAATAGTTTACGTACGAATGCCTGACTGATTTAATCAGTTTTATGAAAGATAATATAAATTAAAGAGGTTACATAATAGTAATAATAATAATTGAACCACTTGACAGTGAGGTTTAGAAATTAATTTAGGTGCCGTGAACTAAGAATGAGCATTTTTTTTTAGGAATTATTAATATAGGTTATTATTAAATTATGTAAATAATGCAATATGCTACATGTATGCTATACATAACTTAATTAACTCGTGTTAATTTATGCAACTTTGTTAAATTATTACTATTATTAAAGTTAACAAAATAAGGTCTCATTTGTTAATACATTAGTTAATATATTAACTAACAGCGAGCAATATACGTATGTTTTTACAACACTTAATTAACAATCTTTGTTAATGTCAGTTAATAAAATAACAAATGATAATTTTTTGTTCATTTTAGTTCAGAGTGCATTAACTAATTTAAAAAAAAATACAAATTATGATTAAAAAAATGTTTTAGTAAATGTTGAAATGAACATTAACTAAGACTAAAGGCCGTAGAAGTTGATGTTAACTGATATCAACAAATGAAACCTTGTTGTAAAGTATTACCAATAATTCTATGTAGCAGACAGTATTCATGAATAACTGACTCATTAGCAATAAGCTGAAAATCAGGTCATTGTATCACATAACTGTAAAAATGTATAAATAGAATAATAATAATGCTGAAAAATCTTTGCCTCATGAAAATCTTTAGGAACTATTGTTGACTTGGTTTGTACTGCTCTAATGATAAGTGTGCACTTTTTAAAAGCCACAAATTGAAAACCTCTTGATTTCAGAATCTTTTTGTGTTTTTGTTTTTTTTCTGGTGTTAGTATTGCTTTTTTAAATTGCTTTTTTGCAAGAATGTTGTTTTTAGTAGAACCAAAATCTACAAGAAAGGATGTTAAGAGCTGAGACTGTCCTTTCAGCTGTAACGTATCTTGCTTACTTTGAACTGAATATGAATCCCCATTATGAAAAGCAGAGCTCAAAAGCTTTGTCTAAAAGCATGACTGTCTCATCTTCAGCGTGACACTGGATGCTTGAGTTGTCACAGCATGGCAGCTCCTGGACTCTGACATCATGTCTGTCTGTGCCAGATAAGAGAACTGATAAACAGAGGAAGACTCCTGAAGAAAGCAATTCATCAGCACCAAAGGCTTCCAAAAACCTGTACTGACATCTTCACACCAAAGATTAGGCCTTAGGCTAGTTATTTAAAATTATGAGTCAAAATATTGCCTGGAAATGAATTGATTTTAGATTTTAGCTGGAGAGCTTCACATCCAGTAACTTTTCTGTGTGTGTGTGTGTGTGTAACACACATATGATAGATATCAGTGACACAAGGAGGAGCAGACACCCCGATGTGTACTCACACACCCTGTCTCCCCATCCTGTCTCCACACTCCCTAAGGGACTCCATGCAGTAACTCTATTCTGTACATGTTAGTACTCAGAGATGCTGTGCTGGTGCGGGTGTTGTGTGTGCATTTTGTGGCAAATGTGTGTTTCATATGTCATAGCAATACTTAACCAGCATTGACATTTGTGGGGGCACATCCTGCCAATATTTACAGTAATGCAGTTTATCGCTCAAAAGTTGCGGTCAGAGAGAGCTTTTAATATTACATAAACTGCTGTTCAAAAGTTTGGGATCAGTAAGACTTTAATGTTATTTAAAGAAGTTCTTATGCTCATCAAGGCTGCATTTATTTGATAAAAAATACAGAAATAAAAACAGTAATCTTGCAAAATGTTATTACAATATAAAATTATGGTTTCTATTTTAATATCCTTTAAAACATAATTTATTTCTGTGATGCAAAGCTGAATTTCCATCAGCCATTACTCCAGTATAAAGTGTCACGGATCCTTAAGAAATGATTCTAATATGCAGATTATTATTAGAAATTATCAAGGTTGGCAACAGTTTGGATGCCAAATATTTTTTGGAAAATGATACTTTTTCAGATATAAATCTTTTCTAATGATATAAATCTTTGCTATAACTTCTTAATGTAACACATCCTTGCTGAATAAAAGTTTTAATTTCTTTCAAAAAAAAGAAAGAATAAAAATTTACTGACCCCAAACATTTGAACTGTAGTGTATATTGTTAGAAAAGATTTCTATTTTAAATAAATGCTGTTCTTCTGAACTTTATATTCATCAAAGAATCCTGAAAACGTATCACAGTTTACACAAAAGTATTAAGCAGCACAACTGCTTCCAACATGGATAAAAAATCAGCATATTAAAATGATTTCTAAAGGATCATTTGACATTGAAGACTGAGTAATGATGCTGAAAATCAGCTTTGCATCACAGAAATAAATTAGATTTTAATTTTAAAGCATAATCTTTATTTCACAATATTATTTTTTCCCCTGAATTTTTGATCAAATAAATGCAGCCTGGATGAGCATAAGAAACTCCTTTAAAAAACATAAAAAATTGTTCTGATCCCAAACTTTTGACTGACCGGCAGTAGAGATATTATTAAAAAGATAATCTTACAATCATAAGGTCACAAAAAAAATTATATTTAAAATAAATGCTATTCTTTTTATATGTATTATTTTTAGATTTCTGTTTCATAATTTCTGAAAAAGATGGGCAGGGTTTCCACAAAAAGCCAAAATAAATAAATAAACAGCACAACTGTTTTAAATAAACATGATAAAAATCTGAAATTATTTATGAGCAGCAATCAGCAACATAAATAATATGTATAAATACTTTAAAATATATTACAATAGAAAAACAGTTCTTGATCAAAATTAAAGCACACCTTGGTTGAGCATGAGAGACTTTTTTTCATAAACACACACGTATGTGTGTGGTGGTGTGTGTGTGTGGTGTAGTGTGTGTGTGTGTGTGTGTTGTGTGTGTGTGTGTTGTGGTGTGTGTGTGTGTGATGTAAAAACCATCATATAATATAGTATAGTTTAATGTTGAGTTTATGTTATCATTTGATTATGGTCTACATTTTCCTTCTTTAAAGCAGTAGTTTTATGGTAAGGGGTTTCACCCAGGTTACGTAAAATTATGTTTCATTCAGCCTTTGTCTTTCCAAAAAAAAAAAAAGTACTGCTTTCTGATTCAGAGTGAATATCCGTAATATAGGATGGGATGTTTGTCAGGGTGCAGTGAAAGTGAAGTGTAGAAGTTCTATACCCCACCCCCCAAAAAAAAAAAAAAATGTATCCGTATCCTTTCCTTTTTGAACTTACCAGTAGGCCACAAAATTGTGCCCTTATCCTGTGCTTTGGTTGTGTGTTGTGTGGGTGTGTGGTTTGAAGCCGGTAGGAGCGGTTTCTACTGAGTCTCCGTGTAAAACAAGCTGGCAGAGGAGATGTACTCGGTACAATCAACGGTGAACACACAACAAAGAGGATAGTAAACTCAGACCCACCCGGGTCAAAGGTCACCACATCGCATTGTTGGGAGAGAGAGGATACTGCGTGGGCTGTGAAACGTACAGAGAAAGCTTTGAGTGTATGCATTATGTATTAATACAGTGGCTGTGATAATAGGAAATACGCTGTGCACTAATGAAGATGGCACTAAATTGAATGCTGTTATTGACAGGCAGCCAAAGTGTTCATTCCAAAATGGCTAACCTTCTTAAAGATGTTTTGGTTTAATAAAGGCCCATAAAAATCAATGAAAAATCTGTGATGTGTGTTTTGGGGAAGGTTGTGTGGTGCATGTGATGGGTTGGGTTTACAGTAAGGTATTAGCATCTAAAATGAACAGGGTGAGATTCCAAAGACAGTCATGATACATTGTCCACAGTTCCTGTTTTGGCAGAGTATCAGAGTGTAATTTATCTGAGATCAAGCACATGTACAGTATAGTGATGCTAAACTTGCTTAGTTTTATAGTTCTGTGACGAGAACTTTACAGTATAAATCATATATACAGTGGGTACGGAAAGTATTCAGACCCCCTTAAGTTTTTCACTATGTGTATAGCAGCCATTTGCTAAAATAATTTAAGTTAAGTTTTTTTTTCTCATTAATGTACACACAGCACCCCTATTGACAGAAAAACACAGAATGTTGACATTTTTGCAGATTTATTAAAAAAGAAAAACGGAAATATCACATGGTCCTAAGTATTCAGAACCTTTGCTCAGTATTTAGTAGAAGCACCCTTTTGAACTAATACAGCCATGAGTCTTTTTGGGGAAAGATGCAACAAGTTTTTCACAAACTGGATTTGGGGATCCTCTGCCATTACTCATTGCAGATCCTCTCCAGTTCTGACAGGTTGGATGGTAAACATTGGTGGACAGCCATTTTTAGGTCTCTCCAGAGATGCTCAATTGGGTTTAAGTCAGGGCTCTGGCTGGGCCATTCAAGAACAGTCACAGAGTTGTTGTGAAGCCACTCCTTCGTTATTTTAGCAGTGTGCTTAGGGTCATGGTCTTGTTGGAAGGTAAACCTTCGGCCCAGGCTGAGGTCCTGAGCACTCTGGAGAAGATTTTCATCCAGGATATCCCTGTACTTGGCCGCATGCACTTTCCCTCGATTGAAACCATTCGTCCTGTCCCTGCAGCTGAAAAAAACCCACACAGCATGATGATTGCTGCCACCACATGCTTCACTGTTGGGACTGTATTGACAGGTGATGAGCCGGCCTGGTTTTCTCCACACATACGCTTAGAATTAAGGCCAAAAAGTTATATCTTGGTCTCATCAGACCAGAGAATCTATTTCTCACCATCTTGGAGTCCTTCAAACTCCATGCGGGCTTTCATGTGTATTGCACTGAAAAGAGGCTTCCGTTGGGCCACTCTGCCATAAAACCCAGGCTGGTGGAGGGCTGCAGTGATGGTTGAATATCTACAACTTTCTCCCATCTCCCGACAGCATCTCTGGAGCCAGCCACAGTGATCTTTGGGTTCTTCGTTACCTCTCTCACCAAGGCTCTTCTCCCCCGATAGCTCAGTTTGGACGGACGGCCAGCTCTAGGAAGGGTTCTAGTCATCCCAAACGTCTTCCATTTAAGGATTATGGAGGCCACTGTGCTCTTAGGAACCTTAAGTGCAGCAGAAATTTTTTTGTAACCTTGGCAAGATCTGTGCCTTGCCACAATTCTGTATCTGAGCTCTTCAGGCAGTTCCTTTGAACTCATGATTCTCATTTGCTCTGACATGCATGTGAGCTGTAAGGTCTTATATAGACAGGTGTGCGGCTTTCCTAATCAAGTTTAATCAGTATAATCAAACACAGCTGGATCAAATGAAGGTGTAGAACCATCTCAAAGATGATCAGAAGAAATGGACAGCACCTGAAGTTAAAATATGAGTGTCACAGCAAAAGGGTTGATACTTAGGACCAGCGATTTTTTATTTATTTTTTTTTTTTTATTTTCGCTATTTTTATTTTTTTGTCTTACAGTTTTTTTTTTCTTCTTTTTTTTCCTATTGTTGACTTTTTTTCAGTTTTTTTTTTTTTTTTTTTTTATAAATTTGCAAAAATGTCAACAATTATGTGTTTTTCTGCCAATATGGGGTGCTGTGTGTACATTAATGAGGAAAAAAAATTAACTTAATGATTTTAGCAAATGGCTACAATATAACAAATAGTGAAAAATTTAAAGGGGTCTGAATAATTTCCGTACCCACTGTACATATATATACATATAGTATTTTGTGCCCAATGCATATTTATTAGTACAGTTGCTATTAATAATTAAATACATTACATTACATTAAATTAAATGTGTCCAGAGTGCGATAGTCAAATCATATTTAATATAAAGACATTTAAACACAAAGAGGTGACGCGTAATTTTATTGATATATATTATACTCTAAATATATATACTACTAATATATATAATATAATATATATATATATTACACACCACAACTTATTTCATACATTAAATAATATATTTAATGGAGAGTGTTCCAAATCATTAATGACAGACATCGAAGCTGCTTGCTATCTGGAACAGCTACAGTATGAGCTGCTGAATATTAAAACAATAGAAGTCAATGGGAAGTTTCCACTATAATATAAAAACAAAAACACTTTAGAGCAGTGCAAGGTTTAATGGTGAAAAGGTGAAGGTGTTTCCTGCTAGCATCCTTCCCATATTCTCATAATAATATTTTTTTGGCAGATGTGCTGATCCGGTCAGTCATTTAGCTTCATAATTTTATGGTGATTCAAGATGTGTCCACAGGTGCGCTCTGGCTCTCGTACACTCTTTCCTTCCGTAATAATCAGATTGTCTATAAAACCTGATACTCTTTTTTTTCCCTCTAATTATAGGCATATGCCACTGAAAACCTTGATTGAGCATGCGGGTCCAGTGTGTGCATATTTGACTGCTTTGAGGTCAATTGCGCATAAGATTTCATCACACACACAGATTGTCTAATCACATATGACCATATTGAGACACATACCACACAATGCCCAAATTGCAATCAGCAGAAAAATTGTCTTTGATGCCAATCAGTGGAGGGCCATTAGAGATTAACAAAATGAATTGTACTACATGCATTCACACAAGCACACACTTACACAAATATACACTCACACAGTTGTGTGTTATGTGATACTGAAGGGTTTCATCTCTGTCAGTTAGAGGATCACTTATGCGGCTCTTTTCCCCAGAGGAAAAATCCCATCACACACTTAGCCTAAACTATGAGCAGGGCAAAACCATGGCAACAAGATAATGACACAAGTGCGCTGTGTGTGGTTGTGTGTGTGTGTGTGTGGTGTGTAGGTGTGGGGGTGTGTGGGTGTGTGATTGTTGTGGTGGGTTGTGTAAAAACGAGTTAGATGTCAGGTTTTGTGCAGTTCAGGTTTGCACAGATTGCACAGTTGCTATGGCAGTGAGCCAGTTCTGTGATGTCATCAGAGAGGCCCACACGTCATCTACAAAGATAAAAACACACAGATTAGGAGGTTAAGGACAAAAATTTTGAAAAATCTGATAACAGACATAAATTAAACATATAATATTATAAATGTTAAACATTGTTTAGTCATTGCACATTTTCCCTGTTAGTATGTATATATACATTTTCATGTACAAAATGTTGCATTTGCTAAGGTCTTCTGATAATGTTAAGGTCTGATAAGGTCTTTAATGTGTTGTGGGGTGTTCTGGATAGTTTATAGTGTCATCATTTTTTTTGTCTGTTGCTATGAAGTTGCTAGGGTGCTCTGAGTGTTTTTTTTTTTGTTGTGGGTGGTTTGTACTGTGTTGCTATGCAGTTGCTAGTGTGTTCTGGGTGGTTGCTATGTAGGTGTGGTGTTGTTTAAGTGCATTTGCTTTGTTGTTAGGACGTTCTGTGTGTGTTGTAGGGGTTTGTTATCAAGTTAGGGGTTTAGTGTTGTGGGTTGGTTTCTAGTGTGTGGCCATGCAGTTCCTAGGGGGTTGGGGGGTTGTAGTATTCGTAGAGATTGAATGTGCTGGCTATGCACAGTTGCTAGGGTGTTCTGAGTGGTCTTCAGTGTTGTGGGTGGTTTCTAGTGTATTGCTATACAGTTGCTAGGGTGTGTTCTGTGTTTTTTAGTGTTGTGGGTGGTTTCTAGTGAATTGCTATAGAGTTGCTAGGGTGTTCTCTGTGGTTTTTAGTGTTGTGGGTGGTTTCTAGTGTGTTGACATGCAGTTGCTAGGGTGTTCTGGGTGAGTTGAGTGTTGTGAGATAATTTAATGTGTGCAATGCAGTTGCTAGGGGTGTTTCTCTGTGGGTTTATGTTGGGGGTGGTTTCTGTGTGTGACAGGCAGGATAGGCGTGTTCTGGGTGGTTTAGTGTTGGTGAGATATTTAATTTGTTGCTATGCAGTTGCTAGGGTGTTCTGTGGTTTTAGTGTTGTGGGTGGTTTCTAGTGTGTTGCTATGCAGTTGCTCGGGTGTTCTGGGTGTTCGTAGTGTTGGGGGAGGTTTCTAGGTGTTGGCATGCAGTTGCTAGGGTGGTGTTCTGGGTGGTTGTAGTGTTGTGAGAGATTTAATGTGCTGCTATGCAGTGCTAGGGTGTTAGAGTGAGGTCTTCAGTGTTGTTGGGGGGTGGTTTCTAGGGTGTTGACATGCAGTTCCTAGGGTTTGTTATGGGTGGTTGTGTGTTGTGAGAGATTTAATGTGCTGTATGAAGGTTGCAGAGGTTCGGAGTGTCTTCAGTGTCTGGGTGGTTTCTAGTTGACATTGCTATACAGTTGCTAGGGGTTCTCTGTGTTTTAGTGTGTGGTGGGGTGGTTGCTAGTGTGCTGCTATGCAGTTCCTAGGGTGTTCTGGGTGGTTGTAGTGTTGTGAGAGATTTAATGTGTTGCTATGCAGTTGCTAGGGTGTTCTCTGTGGTTTTTAGTGTTGTGGGTAGTTTCTAGTGTGTTGCTATGCAGTTGCTAGGGTGTTCTGGGTATTTTTTAGTGTTGTGGGAGGTTTATAGTGGATTGCTATGCAATTGCATATTGCTGGGGTGCTCTGTGTGTTTTTTTAGTGTGTTGCTGTGTGGTTGCGGCATGTTCTGGCTGGTTTTAGTGCATTGTTATGCAGTTGCTAGGGTGCTCTGAGTGGTCTTAGTGCATGTATATGCAGTTGCTATGTATAAAGAAGTAAAATGTCTTACATTATATTCACACGTATGTGTCTTAATTTTGTGTATATTCATTTAAAGGCATTTCTTAGCGTAAAAGGAAGTTAATATTGATCGGGATTATACTAGAGCCTTTGTAGTGTTTTCATAATCTCAAACATGCCTGCAGGGCTCAACTGGGCACTTTAAGACTTCCAGGAGTAATTTGTAGTGGAATTGTAATACAAGTATGCAGTTAGTGTGCTTTTGAGTGTGTATTTCCTATAATTAGGGTGTATGAACTGTGTAATAGGAGAGTATTGGAGCGTATGTGTACTTTAAGTGTAAATGGTTCTCCTCCAAAAGGAAGTCAAGGGTTAAGTTTTGACCACGGAAAGAAGGGATGAACGATACTGGAGAGGGAGCAACAAGGGTTCTTCCCTTTCCCAATATATCTGGTTTACAAATGGTGCAATAAGAGTTTGACTGGAAGCTATTGACATTAAAGTACAGTGAGTCTCTGCTATGGTAGACTTGATTTATTATGTAATCTTTACATATTTTACATCATTGCACGTTATTTTATTCCAGTTGTTGGCTTTAATTTATACTTTGTATTTACTTATTATACATTGTGAATGGATTTTTGTTCTTTTTATTTCGTTATTTGTATTTTAATACTTTTTTTTTGTTATTTTCAAATGAACACTTGATCTACTTATTTATGTCACTTCTGTAAATCACTCTAAATGTGCATGAAATGTGGTTTATATATATATATATCTGCACAGGAAATATTGAGGCAAAAGGGGATGTAATTTGGAAATTACATTAAAAATTTGACAATTTATTAAGTATCTCAATTCTCTTCCATTCATTTCAACTCTGCTTCTTTCTCTCTCACATTCTCACTATTTTTGTGTTCTTTTTGGACTTGTGCCAAACCTAAATTGGTCCCTTATGCATAGGATAGGGGCAGACGTGAAATAAGTGATAGCTCATGTAATGTGTGCATGTGTGTGGAGAAACAGACACACGTGGCGTTGTGTGTTGACAGGCCCGTTCATTTTTGACTCTGGCTCTGTGTGTGGTCATACAGCAACTGCAGAGGCCTGTCTATGCACTGATTTTCATTTTCCAAATCATAATTTTTATCATGTTTTCCAGTAAAATCGCCTAAACATTCCTAAAATAAGGCCACTTTCCTTGAGAAGCTATGCTGCAAAATATATGTTTTTTTCTGATTTCCTTTGCATTATTTCTTGAGAGAATATTAACACGTCATCAGCACCATCATCGTCATTTAGTCTAATAAGTCACTTGTGTCAGGCAATTTCTACACACCCAAAGGTTAAGTCAGTCAGAAAGAGAGCAACAGAGAGTTAGCAGGTGTGTTGGGGCTTGTCTTCGGGGCCACATTTTCTGACCTCCTGTTACAAATGACCATACAGGTGAGGGGTCAAATACAACAGAAAAGAATTCAGATCTGTGTGCATGCGTGCACGTGTGTGTGTGTGTGTGTGTGTGTGTGTGTGTGTTGGGAATGTTGTGATGACCCCATAAACTGCAAGCATTGTGCCGTACACCAATCTGAACACTGTGACAAAGTTGAGGCCAATCTGCCCTCCAGCTCTCCGTCTCACTGAAAACTTTAATTAATCTGCATCAAAAAGAGAAGCAGGGGGAGAATACAGGTCACATGTCTGTCAAATAATCTATAATGGATTCAGTTCTCACAGAATTGGGGTCAGTGAAGAAAAAACAGTGTCGTATTATCATTTAGGAAGATGCTTCTCTTGACCTCTGTTTGTCTTCTAGAAAAATTGCTTTAAACCAAGTGGAAAACTTGAGCCGCTTATTTGCAACTTCACGGGAGGACAGCAAGGAAATGAGAGTAGAGCAGTGATAAATTGCAATAAGTGAAAGTATTTTATCATGAGAGTGATTTATTGAATTAGGGTGAACTGTGACACACTTTCTCACACTCTCGCGCTTATCTACTGTCATTTCAAAACCTGCAAAAAAGGCACAGTGTACACAAACAGAGTTGTGAAAAAGTATGTATCCTCAACATATTCAATTTATTTTATTGACATTTTAACAACTTTAATAGATAGAGCAAGGCAATATAATTGAATAATTCCACATTCTGTAATGATTTTACAGATTAAATAAACAAAAAAGTCAACTTTTCAAGTTCAACTTTTGCCATTTTTTCACAGCGGTGTATGAACATCAAAATACTGTGTGAGCATCAAAACACACATAAACACGTATAACAGAGTCACGTACACAAATTTATCACTGTGTACGCCAATCACCTCTCTAGACAAAACAAACTGATTCTGACGACACTCTCTCTCTCTTTCTCTCTGTCACATACACACACTGTAACTCTCTCATGCTGTTACTTTAATTAGTTCTCTCATCCTGCTATTGTTCCCACAAAGCCTAGAGGTGGGGTTCTGTCCTGTTTTCAGCACTGACCCCTAAACTCTATTTCATTGTGACCAATGGGCATAAAAGATTGTGTACAAGTGACAAACCGTGTCATTTGTTGTTGTGTGTAGGAGAGGTGTATGAGTTTATGGGCTTCTTCAAGTCTGGCCTAGTCTGGCCGGGTGGACTTTTGGAAAATAAATTAATAAATAAATTATGGTGGAAATGTTCCACATTTCGCTGAGGCTCAACTCTCCCCTTTCGTGCGTCTAAAATAGATAAATCCATTACATAATTTTTACACTGCTTCATCAAATTACAGATTTATTTTATAACTAGTCAATAAAATACTATTAAATATATACTATTCTCTCTGTACTATTATACTATTAGTAATAACTCATATTTATTAAAATAGTTTAAATATGTTTAATGCGGATATTTTCATTAGGTTACACTTTATTTCGATAATCCTCTTTAGACATTTTACTAACTATAATTAACTTTGTAACAACATGTCAAGTAACTCTTTTAGCGTTAACTTTAGAAAAAGTAGAAACTTTAACTTTAGGTTAGTAGAAAAAGTAGACGCACTTACAAAATAACTTATGGTCAGTCGAATGTCTGTTGGGTGACCACCAAAATAAAGTGTTAGCAGATTTAAAGTGCCCCTATTATGCCATTTTTATGGTTCCTAATATTGTTTTGGGAGTTTCCTACAATAGGCTTACATGCATGCAAGGTCAAAAAACACTTTCCTTTTCTTATAATATGCATGTAAATTGTATTTCTCAATGCATACAACGAAGTGGCCATCACCATTACTCGCATCTTTATATTCTATTATAATAAAGATAGTGCCCCACTCTGTTCTAAAAATAAAGAATCAGAGGGGAAAAAGTTGTTTTACACTTATGTTAGTGAACCGGACCCACAGCTTGGTAGTAAAGACCCAAACAATAATGGTATACGCGTTAGCCGAACACAGACAAAGAGTACTGATAAAGCACTGCAGTTTGTAAACCAACGTATTGCGCCATTCTTTATCATGACTCCAATTAATAAGAACGACAGTCATTCTGTATTCATTTGACACATACAGGTTGTGATTCGGAGGAGTAAGCTGGTCCAAACAAACTGGGCATTGACCCATTGTAGCGGATCAGCTCATGGGGAAATATGAATAATTAACCATAACTAGTTATAATTAACTATTCATATTTTAGATCCACTGTAGATATTTAGCTGACCACTCAGGGTCAACCGTCTTGTCAATTCTAAGAACGTTAATTTCCTGGTTAAGGGAAATAACTTTCTTACTGTACAATTCTATTAGTTTGTAACGTAAATCTGCATGATTCTTGACTCCGGTTATGAGTAAACAAATGAACACGTCAAGTGTGATACAAGTAAGGTTTTATTAACTACATAAACACTTAAACTAGTCTAACATACTACATAAACACATTAAGCCGGTCTAACATACACACACACACACACACACATACAGTTGGTATAGGAAAGGGTTAAAGTTTAACTCAGCATAGAAAGAGGCATAAAGAATGGATTTTATGGAACACTTTGCATGTATATTCAACAGATCAAAGCCTTCAGGGATACGTCAGATTCTGAGTTCAAACACACCTTTGTAAAAAGGTGCAAAATGATACCTAATTAATAAGACTAATTTTGATACTTAGCGAGTCTCGGCGGTCTAAAAGAGATTCCTGATGCAAATCTTAAAGCTTCCCGTAGATTTTTGCTGAATTCGGGTCGATGAAAAGAAACAGTTTGAGTCAGTGTCACTTGATGAATGGAAGGGACTAGGCCGAAGAAAAGGCCTGGGCGCGCTGAGGGCACAGATCTTATGTATCCTGAAGCTGTCTCACATCTTCATCTTTGCTCTGACCGCACCACGACTGGGGCGGGGGTGGGCGAGCCCACTGAGAGATAAGTGGTATAGCGACCTAGTGGAGTTGCCTTAAAGTCCCTCCTTCCTGCAAGATTCAGCCCCCGCAAATGGCTTGCCCAATGGGTAAGTCCGAAATCTCACTGGGATTTCTGCGTTTTATGACTCTTTGTCTTTGAGCATGGTATTTTGCATATGTAATTCTCTGGAGTGTTGAGGCACGAATTAGTAAAGATTCTTAGAACATCAATATTTTGCATAGGTATCAGCATGTAATATGCATTCTCAGTTAGATCATCCGAAGACGAATTCATAGATACTAGACATGGTAGAGTTACTTATATGAATGAGTGGTTTATCGTAAGCATGAATAAAAATAGTCTATAATACAACAGATTAAATACAACACAGCAATAATATACACAATGACCTGAAAAATGGGTGTTTCATTCAAAACGGGTTTCCTATGAACGCCGATATTATAGAAAAGCCGTTTTCCTTGTCATTTGTGCCTTTCTTAGGAGGAAAATGAGAGTTTTATCCCCGGCATTCCTTTTAAGGCCTAAAACCATGATATAGCATTTGGTTGATCCATGAACCAGAGGCCTGTTTCGCCTTTCTGAGGTGTTAGTGCATTCGTGGGAAGGGTCCAATAACCCTCGTAATTGGCCAGTTGGTTAGGTTGGGGATTCGATATTATTTGTTTAAATTAACAAAAAGTTGTGTGTCTGATTGGTCCAAATGCTACACCATCTTTCAAGTACAACCGCTTTACGAATCCCACATTGAACTCGAGGAGATTGGGGAAGCAGTCGTCACTGAAATGAAGGAACACAGCAAAAGTTTGGGATTATACTGCTGTGCTATCATAGTAAAGATAGTAAAGACTAAGCTACGGAACATGTTCATGACCTCTCGACTAAATTACTGTAATGCACTACTAGCTGGTTGTCCTGCATCTTCAATAAACAAGCTTCAGGTAGTCCAAAATGCAGCGGCTAGTGTCCTTACCAGGTCAAGGAAATATGATCATATTACTCCAATTTTATCATCTCTACACTTGTTACCTATTAAGTTCCGTATTGATTTTAAAATATTGCTACTGACCTACGTATAAGGCACTTAATGGTTTAGCTCCTGTATATTTAACTGATCTTCTTGTGCCCTATAATCCATTACGCTCTTTAAGGTCACAAAACTCTGGATTTTTAGTAGTACCTAGGATAGCTAAGTCCCCTACAGGAGGGAGATCATTTTCCCATCTGACTCCCAAACTCTGGAATAGTCTTCCTGATAATGTCCGGGGCTCAAACACACTTGCTCTGTTTAAATCTAGATTAAAGATTCTCTTCTCAAGATTCTCATCTCTTCAGCCAAGCATTCACATAATCATCAGTCAATCTCACCCTTGTTCCCAGTTAGATCAGATAAAAGTCACAAACATATTTTTTGCTTGAAACGTTATGAACAGCAGCTACCCTAATTCTTTGCCTTTCTGTTTCTACCCCCGGGATGCCCATCTCGAGGTAACTAGAGAGTACGCCAGCTCCAGCGTGGATCCAGCCTCATAGAAAGACTTCACATGACCCAACACCTTTGAAGAGATGATGCTGACCCCTGCAAGGACCCCAGATGACACCAAATTGAATCTATATGCGCAGCTGCCAAATTTTCTCTATATTGTAATAATTATGACCACACTTGTAATAATCGCTTTAATGAGCTTCTGCCTGAAATTAATTAATGTTAGCTAACTGTATCTTGAACTGTTAATTTGTGAAATTAACATTACTTGGACACATTCACTTCTGATAACAGATCACTCTAAATTGTAATGTAGACACATGCATTTTCTGTAAAGCTGCTTTGAAACAATGTGTATTGTGAAAAGTTCTACAAATAAATTGAATTGAATAATGTTAGCCTGATTTCTCACAGCTTCATGAGTTGGAAAGTTGAAGAATAAACCGAATTTGCTTTCACAACACCCACCCAGTAGCACAGCGTCTGTTACATGTTATCCACACGAACGAGCTACAGCTTTTGAGTGGGGTCAGTTTTGCTCGGTATGTCCCATGCAGATGTAGGCGATTATGCAATTGTACTTTGACAGTGAAATTCACAGAAATGGGATTCGAATTTTAAATGACTCATTTAAGCGGTTCAGAGTCGACTCTTTCTTTTGGGGAGAGACAGTGACTTTATATGATGCACTTTCATTTACAAACTTTGCAAGACTGTTAACATTCACAATACCGCCAATACAACACGCATGAAAAGTCCTTTTCAAAACCCCTATAGGCACTTGCATTATGGCTATTATCCAGACGTCCACGAATTACTCTAATGACTGCTAGTTGACATGTACTTGCAAAGTTAAATATAGGAATATCAAAATAAAGTATTACCTTACATGGATTTTAATTTATTGTCTTCACACATCACGCCTAATATTTCATATTTCAAAAGTTTCTACGATATGAATTCATTTTTACAACATTCATTTTCTCTAAAGGGATTTAAAAATAAATAAATAAAATAAAACATAATCTTTTACTCACCTTTGTGTTGTTTCAAACATTCATGACTTTCTTTTTTCTGTAAAACACAAAAATACGTTTTTGTTACATTCATTGTATGGACACAAAACACTGAGAATTTTCTTAAAACATTTTCTTTAATGTTCCACAGAAAAAAAAGAAAGTCATACAAGTTTGAAATAACTGTATATTTAAAGGGTCATATATGCTATTTTCAAATCATTATTTTGTGTATTTGGTGTATATATATGTATAATATGTTGGCATGCTTTAATGTTCAAAAAACATTATTTGTCAAATACTGTACATTAATGTAGGTCCCCGCCTCGCTCAAACGCCTTGTTTCAACAAAGCCCCCTCCTTTGACAAGCTGACCCAGTGCATTGTGATTGGCCAGCTGACACAGTGCATTGTGATTGGCCGAACACCACAAGCACGCGTCGGAAATATAACGCCACTTACCATAATAGCTTCAGCTTTCAAAGTAAATATCTTAGACAGTTAATAATGTTGTTAGTTTTTCCATCAGTTCAAGCCCGAAAGGGCAATCGAGCCGCGTGACAGAACACAGTGATGATGCAGTACACAAGCCCGGTTAAGACAGCTGACGTGCTATGATTTCACAGGCAGTTCACTCTCCTGTATGTGACCCTGTTCCCCTCAACAACACACACACACAACACCCACCACACTGTGTGTTACTCTGCGATGCGCAAAACTCAGCCTTTGAACTGTCAATAGCAAATACTTAAACTAATAACAAAACATACTTATAGTTGCTGATTCAGAAGCGCCAGATTGTTATAGCAAAGTCGAAATTTACCCTTTTTTTTTTTTTTTTTTAAATAGCCTTTGTGCACAGCCATCCTTGTACTCTTCTAGGTTAAAAAAATCATAACTGCATTGCACAAATTCGAACACTGGGTTGTTGCGTTCTTTTAAATAAATCTTAACCAAATGATTCCTAATTGCATCTACTTCTGGAAGGCCAAATAAAGTGATTTTGCTTTTGCACTGAAATACACAGCGTCTTCCTGACATGGCTGCATCAACATTACTGCGGTTCCTGAAACCACGCCTTATTTCTTTGTGTGCACATTTGGGTGGCTTTATGCTAATATTTCCACATAGTGACTAGATATGTGGGGCGTGTTAGAATGAGCCGTTTTAGTCAGGTGTGGCTGCCTCTTAACTTTTATAAAGAATATCTCAAATTTGGATTTGAGACTTTAGTCTTTGAAACTTTACAGATCTTCTTTATGCACACCAAGATCTTGTAACACTTCAAAGAGAAAGGAAATTTTTTTAAATCGCATCATATGACCCCTTTTAGTCATCTTCTTCATCGATTTCGATTCAAAGAGGGCTTCTTGTTGACTCTTCCAAGATGTGTGTGTGTGTGTGTGCCTGTTTTTCTATTCTGGTGGGGACTTAAACCTGAATACACACAGACTCAAGGGGACTCGTGTCACGGTGGGGACCTAAACTGTGGTCCCCACAGGTACAAAAGCTTATAAAATCATACAGAATGGTTTTTTTTGAAAATCTAAAAATGCAGAATGTTTCCTTTGAGGGGTAGGTTTAGGGGTAGGGTTGATGTAGGTCAATATAATATACGGTCTGTACAGTAGAAAAAACGTTATGCCTATGGAGAGTCCCCACAAGTATAGCAAACCGGAATGTGTTTGTGGTGTGTGTGTGGGTGTGTGTGTGTTTTCTGTGGTTACATCAGCCTAATCAGCAACAGACGCCTAATCAGCAACAGACAGAATTACCAACAGGAACACCTTCCCCTTAAGATGCCGCAATACATCTCAGAGCACTCTAGGGAGGGGGGTGGGGGTATCCTGTAATCGTCTGCACATCTGCCTCTCTTCTGAGTTCTAATAGAAAATCATCATGAAGGTCTGAGTGCAGTTAAAACACAAGCGAAGAGTGCCCGTATGACCAAATGTGTGCATAAAAATGTAAAGAAGCTCATACACTTAAAGGAATAGTTCACCCAAAAATGTAAATGCTGTCAATATTTACTCACCCTACCAACCGAGGATGGTAGACGAGTTTGTTTCTTCTCTGAGACAGATTTGGAGAATGTACATTACATCACTGCTCACAATGAAAAAATGAGTCCTAACAGCTGTTAAAAACATCACCATATCCACAGTAATACATACTCCAGGCCATCAAATAACATCTTGTGTGTTTGTATGTTTTTCCATAATATTGTTTTCTTCAGTGAAAATTCATCTTGTCTGAATCGGGAGAGAAATATGCCAAATTAGTTCTAAACACATATCTGTTGATTTTGAGGTGCATGAGAGGACAAGGAGGAATGTTATTGAATATGGCACTCATTTTTGGCCTGACGTGATGGTGTAAAGTTAAAATGCCTTACGACAGATTTTTGATCTTTTTGTTTTTTTTTTTACAAGCACGCAGCTTTTCACTTCACAAGATGTTAGCTGGAGTTGTGTGGATTACTTGTGGATTATTGTGATGTCTTTTATCAGCTGTTTGGACTCTCATTTTTAATAATGATAATAAACACAAATAAGATCTCAATTATTTCTCTTAAGCAGCAATGACGTTAAATACGGTGCAACTGGAGATTTTTACTGAAGTCTCTTGCTTTTCTTAGATTTTTTTTTCCTAAAACCTCAGTAATCTCACATATCATCTAGAGTTTCAGAAGAGATCTCAACGACACACACTGTGCTCAGACTCTGTACAAACCTGCAAATCAAACCTCCATATTCAGTTTGATCTCAATTTTTGTTTTTAATCACCTGGACTACGCTTTATGCATTGGTTTCACCTCAGTATTTTTACAGAATGTTAACAATCATCTTATATGTTGCTGTTTTTATTTGAATAAGCTGAAAAATACTATACAAAGTTGATGTGTCAATGAAAGGCAACCTCTGAGCAAGATGAAGAGCAAGGTGACGCAGAAGCAGAGACTGCGAGTTTCAGCAAGTCTGTTCTTGTTGTTTCCTAAGAGCTTCTTTAAGAGCTCGAGTCAATTCTTCTTTCACTCACCTGTCACAGGGAATCTTTTACATCCATCAGTAAAGTCTTTTTATCACATTCTTTGTCTCCTTCCCTCTGTAGTTTGATTTTTTGAGACCACCAGGCCAGAAACTAATGCACAAAGGATGGTCAATTGGAAATGATGTTGTTTGCTGATGTTTCGGACCTTCTAATTACCTTGGTTATTTTTTTCAATCCCCTAAAACTACACACACCTAAGCCTAACAGAAAACCGGTATGTATTCATTAACACAATATAGGCTAGTATGTTTATTAAGCCTTTTTCACAAACACATTTCACTTTTACACATACAGTGGCATTCAAAAGTTTGGGGTAGGTAAGATTTGTTAAAGAGATTCTTTTATTGAGCATGAACATAATAAATTGATCAAAAGTGACAATTAAGAAAATATACAAAAGATTTCTGTTTCAAGTTAGAACCGTTCTTTTCTATCATTCAAAGAATCCTAAACAAGAATGTATCATTGGTTTCCATAAAAAATATTAAGCAGCACAACTGTATTCGACATTGATAACATTTAGAAATGTTTATTGAGCAGGAAATCAGCATATTAAAATAATTATTGAAGGATCACGTGGCACTGAAGACTTATGGATGCTAAAAAAAATCAGTTTTGCCATCACATGAATAGATTACATTTTAAGTATGGTAAAATAGAAAACATAATTTCACATATCAGTAAATAGTTCACATCAACCTTGGTGAGAATAAGAGACTTTTGTCAAAACATTAACAAACCTTACTAACTTCAAACTTTTGGGTGGCAGTGTACAGCAGATCTCAAAATATTTCAGAAGCTTAAACACACTTAGAAAGTATGTATTTTGTAATTATATGATAAAATATAATGCTTTCAACCAAAGCGTGTCACAAAAAGAGGTTTGTTTGGTTTTTAAGTATCCCAAAGTGCCCATGTTTGGACACTGTACACATTATTTAGTGAAACTCCTCACACTCCCAGCTAAGAAATAATCTGTTTATAATCAAACAAAAAAGCCTTACAGAGGTCTGTGTGTATGTTGATGGATGTACTGCAGCTGCCAGCGTTTAGAAGATGGAGGTCAGCTGCTTGGCTATTAGTGTGGGTGTGTGTGTGTGTGTGTGTGTGTGTGTGTGTGTGTGTGTCTTTGGTGTGTGTGTGGGTGGTGTTGTGTGTTTGTTTGTGTGTTGTGTATGCTGGTGTGTACGCATTTTTGTGACAATGAGGACATAATTGTATATGACAAGGATATGACATATTGGCTATTGACAAGAGAAGGTGACTTTTCCAGAATTACCCTCATTCCCACTTTCAAACGCTTATAAACACACACGAATGGAGGATTGAATCTGAAATAGCACCAAGACTCCTGTAAGGGTAGGTTTTAGAGGTAGGTTGGTAAAGGCAATAGAATATACGGTCTGTACAATATAAAAACCATTACGCCTATGGGATGTCCCCACTTTTCACAAATGTAAACCTGTGTGTGTGTGTGTGTGTGGTGTGTGTGTGCGTGCGTGCGTGCGTCGTGCGTGCGTGCGTGCGCGCGTGTGTGTTTATGGAGACCTTTAATTTTTCCTTCCCTGACTTCAAATCAGCATTTCTGGGGACATTTCTTCAGTTTGTTAACTCTGGCTTCTAGTGACCCCAAGCTCTAATGCTAATACTGACTGGTGGTCTACGAGTTAGTGCCATATGTGTAAAGAAAGGTGTAAAGAAAGGAGCCAGTGCAAATATTTTCCCACAGCAACCAGGCTGCTTGTTATTTGTGTGCATTATGAGAGACACACATGGCTTTGACATTGGCTTTGATCCCATGTGCCATCGTTAAAGGGCAGTTTGTCAGTGCACACTAACAGCAGGCAGACGTAAACATGAGGATCTGTCTAAAGTGCTCCAAAAGAGTAACCTCTGCCTGTTTTAGAGCGCCAAAGAGTCCAATAATAGCCTGTTACAGACCATAACTGGGCCTTCTGGAGTGTGTATGTGTCAGTGGCCCCTTAAAATATATGAATGTCATTGCTTCAAATAATAACATATTAAACCAAGTATTTATTTGCACTTTAAGCAAAACAGTGTCACATGAAGTCGCACATGAGATGAAATGTGACATTGTGACGAAAAAGTCACAGTTTTAACCCAGCCGTATGGATCACAGGTGAATCAACATCATGGATCAAGATTGAAACACTGTCGAATTCTGTTTCAGTTTTGCAATTCGAATGAACAATGATATCGCAATATTGTTTCAACATGCTTGAATGAGTTTCAATATTGATTTATAAGATTTTTGGAAACCATTTAGCATTAAATGTTGTTTTAACGTTCTTTTGATGCTGAAACAACACTTGACATTTTTTTCTACCACATTTAAATGTTGAAGGCCGTCAGTCACCAACTGGATAAAGGATATTAAGTCACTTTCTCAGTACCAACTGTGAGTAAAAAAATTAAAAAGTTGCAATTATGAGAAATAAAGTAGCATTTGTGAGATAAAGTCGCAATTATCTACATTCTGAGGTGGAATTGAGATTCCATACATGCATACATTTTTAAGTGTGCTTCCAAATATTTTCTGGGCCTACTATCATGTATGCGTGTTTTTCCCTTTTCCACATCTCGTTGGTTTGGTTTGATAATAGCCATAACTCTATATCCTTTACTGACGCTGTGGGTGTGTGTGTGTGTGGTGTGTGTGTGTGGTTTGTGTGTGTGTGTGTGTGTGGTGTGTGTGGTTGTGTCAAATGATGCTAAAACCACTGATCTTCTGAGTGATTGGGACTAAGTGCACTTGTAGTGTATTTCAAGTCTTAAAAGCATATTTAAAAATATACTTGCAGATAATGAAAATTATTAAAAAATAAAAGCCTACTTAAGTGTACTAAAAGAGAGTGACTGTGACACTTTGGTGCACTTTGTAATAATGTCAAATTTAAAGTTTTACCTTAAAGTAAGCAATGCCCCCTTTTTGGGGGTTCAGCATAATTCATCCAGTAAACTTTAACCATATTTTGAAGACAATAAAAGTAATTATGAAAGTAAATATAAATACGTACTTAAGTCTTACTTAAGAGGGTCAAAAAAGCACTCTAAAATTCAGATAACTGCATTTAATATACACTTAAACAATAACACATTTTCGTTTAATTGCAAATAACAGTGCACACTTAAGTATATTCTTGAAGTAAATTATTTCTGTCATAAGCACTCTTTTTAAAAGTATGCTAAAGTGGGCTTCAATTTCACAAGGGATGTTATGGCCTTCAACTGCTAAAGAAGGAGAGAGCAAGGCACGGAAGAGAAAGAAAGAGAGTGATTGAGAAGACTGGCAAATTTCTGAGAAGGGAAAGACCAGAGTGGAAAAGTGATTTGTGCCAGTTCTTGATTGGTTCTGGCTACAGCGCTTGATTAAAAGACTAACATGAAGAAAAGGAAGTTTAGAGTGAACATAGACAAGCACGCGAGCACATATACACATAAACACAGCTACCGGCTGTCAGTGTCTGCATGGTCTTACAGATTGTTTGTTGTGTTTTACTGACTGCCCACAGAGTGCTAAGAACTCCAGGACACACACACACACACGTGCAAAGAGACAGCATACTGCCAATAATTCACATGCTAGCAAGCGTCTGTTAACAATAAGAGCAGAAGCCATTGTTCTCGACAACAGGATGATGATTGTGCATCTTATGGGAGAAAAACAGACGGCCATCAGAAGTACAACAATGCAGCCCTTAACAAAACATGCTCATTTATCATAGGACATACAAACCATAAATAATATTGCATTCTCATACAGGATTGAGATTAAATCTCAATTTATTGTGTAAAGGGATAATTCATCCAAAAATGGAAATGCTGTCATCATTTACTCATCCTTTACCCACAAGCAAATCTTGCATGATTTTGTTTCTTCTGTTTTTCATCCATACAATGTACGTCAGTGGGGTCCAAAACAATAACGGACCAAAATAAAAATAAAAAATTAAGAAAAGACATTTTAAGAAAAATCTTCTTTTGCGTGTTTTACAGAAGAAAGAATGCCATTCAGGTTTGGATCAACATGAGGGTGAGAAATTATGACATAATTATGTTTTATGCATTTTTGGCTGAAATATCTTTTTAATTTATTTCAAATTAAGCAACTTTTCCCCAGTCTCACAAATAATATACATTAATATACAGAAGCTTGTTTCGACCACAGGATAAAAAAGAATAATAATAATTATGTTTTATCTCATAATTCTCATAATTGCCCGGAAAAAAACATCAGAATTGCAAGATTAGTATTTGAGTGTGTTTCTGTCAGGACCACTATCGTCAAAGATGATTGAGAATTAGCATACAGTTTGGATTGGCGGTATGGTTCTGTTCTGGGCAAGAACTCCCTGCACATCCATGCAGCCTAGCATGGATGAGAGCAGGGAGAGCAGCAATAACCCCCCAGGGTAAACAGAACAGACTTTTTTTCTCACAATTCTGAGTTTACATCTTGGAAAATAAATATTTTTTTCTGCCATAGAATAAAAAAAATAAAAAGATAAATAATTAAAGGACATTGCGACTATATCTCTCAATTCTGACTTTTTTCCTAATTGTGAGATATAAACGAAGATTGCTAGAATAAAAGAATTACCATTTTTTCCCCATGGTGGAAACAGTGTCCATACTTTTGCTCTTTCTTTCATCTCTCCATCCATTCAGTCCGGATCATTTGGTCCATTTGGAGTGCAAGAGTTTGTCTGTAACATTCAGTGAGGTTTACAGCTACAGTAAAATCTCTGGAATAGAAACACGGCTATCTGGTGAAACAGGGTATGCAACGTTTAAAATCCACCTGTCACTCAAACTGTGACACCTCTGCCCCATAGCAGGATGCCTCCCGCTATGGGGGTCTGACAAAGCACATACACACAAGGACAGAATTAGTTTAAAAGTGGCTGCTCAATAACAGCCACATTTGGGTCACTGTAAACCATATGGCAAAAGAGGTTTTGACAGAGTGTAAAAACAATCTTGGCCCTTAACAGAAACAGCCCTTCAGGGGCTCATGAATAGCACACACATACATATTTAGAACATTTTCGGTGGGAACAGTCCAAAGTTATGAAGTGCCTCTCTCTCTAGGGAAAACTTGTCTGGCAAGTCAGAAATCTAGTCTACAAATACAAGGGAATGTTCTTGTTATTCTGTTTGAATAAGGGCTGCAGTATATTTCTGCTTATATTCTGATTAATGTAATTAGATTTTTTTTTTGAGGTGGTATTTGCATATTTGTACATATTAGGCTGAAATAATTGCTAATTTAATAATAATTCCTAATTTTTCCTAATGTGCATATTTCATTGTCAATGAGTCCCGAGAAACAAATATAGGAGGGTTTTCTTCAGAATACAGGGCCATTTGGGTGCAATGTGTGCATGTAAAATAATAATATAACATTTAATTAACAAGACACTGTCACATTATTTATTAGATGAGATTTTTGTTATCTGATCACAAGTGGTCAGCCGAGGCACATTTTGTTATTTCCACCTGTGACCACTTGTGTTTAGGTTTCTTTGAGATCAGCCCCTCTTATTTTGTCACACCCTACATCACATTCGCCGGGGCAGCACATGCCATGCAAAAACGAGGCTTACGAACAAACAAACAAAAAGAAACTATATGGATGGTATTAGTGATTTCAAGCATAATCCATCTGTTTTAGTGAAGTTGGAATCCCTTGTTTTGACCACATCGCATATGTAATGAAAATGCTACCCGTATCTGACTAGCCTGTTTGTGATCGGATGACCAAAATGCATTTTGATACCAGGTGGATGATAATTTTTTGTTGATAAAACCCCAACAAAAGTACAATGCTATGATTTATGTAAAAAAAAAAAAAAATTTTAATAAAAGTTTTTTGTTATTTAATTATTATTTGCTATAGTTAGGTCATTGTTAGCCATTTTGAACTTTTGACCTGCAGAATTCAGCCTATACATTCTTAATGTATCGGGTTTGACACAGAAATGTTTTGGGAGAAAAATGTCATGGGTTACTAATATTTTTTCACTCATTTTAGTTTGTGATTTATTTCATGGCACACAAAATTATAAGCATATGACTTCTAAACTTACTGTGACAAGGTGACAAGTACTGTACAGAGCAAAACCCATATTTGCTCACCATTAATCTGAATACTAATATGGGATACATATGGTGAGAGATTTTGGGTCTGAGGTAGAAAATATGATTGCTTATAAGTTTAGCAATAAATCATTTAAATGGAATGATTAAAAATACATAATTATCCCAAAATTTTCAACAAAAATAGGCCATTTCCTGAGAACGACAAATTTGTGATATATTTTATGGCACTGAACATTATAATAAGCAATAACTTTAACTTAGGATGACCAGCTCTTTTGCTTGTGAAAACTGGTCTGAATTAGTTCACTGTTTACTCTTGTGCTGTACTCTGTCTTTCTTTTTACTCTGTCTAGTGGGTAAAACCTATTTGTGTGTGTGTGTGTGTGTGTGTGTGTGTGTGGTGTGTGTGTGTGTGTGTGTGTGTGTGTGTGTGTGTGTGTGTGTGTGTGTGTGTGTGTCTTAGGTAAAGCCGTGGAGAAGCTTTTGTTTTCTGCCGGATTTGGGTCCAGATGTGTCCAAATTCCACTCAGGCCCCCAGGAAAGAGGTAACCAGATAGGCAGTAAGCTTTATCCTCATGTTTTAAATGTGCAGTGGTGTGAATGCACATTGTGTGTGTGTGTGTGTGTGTGTGTGTGTGTGTGTCTGAGTGTGTTTGTGTTTCATTCTTCTCTAATCCTGCTCGTTATCCATTCCTGCCTCTCATCACCTTTATCTTCTACCTCTGTTTTTCCTTCTCTCCTTGTTTTTCCTTCCCATGTTTTCCCGCCCTTTTCCTCTCTCTATCCCTCCTTCCCACCATCACCACCTCTTCCTGATCCTGGCACGATGGATGAGAAGCAGCATTATAATGCATTATAATTGTACCAATTCCTTGTTAATGTACTACATAAAGTCTGTAAAATTGTACATTTTACATCCTAGTCTGTACATTTTAATAAACAGTTCTAATAGTATTAGATGCCAGATATATATATTATTTAAGCTATGACTCTGGATAATTGTTTTTTAGAGTAGTGATCTTTTAATGATTAAGCATTCATACATACATTGCCTACGTATTTTCGTATGTCATATTTGTACAAGACCTCAAAAGTAACCCAGGCCCGGGAGATCCTCCTGCTTCCGCTATCCATGATATGAGCTAACTTTGCGATCGTTAGATTTGATCACCATTGGTAGCTCGATTTATTGTAAAACTTTTTTTTTTCAGTTGGTCAGAACAAAACTGGCAGCCATGTTACTTGTTCAGATGGCATTTTCCGATAAAACTTCTTATTTTGTACATACTTCCAAGACGTAGTATCTGTAATTCCGAAGTACGGTGAATATACACCTCAAAACATTAGATTCATTCGTGCTGAAGAGCCGTGCCAATGCACAATCCACGTAAAGAAGATATTTCTGCAAATAACTGCAGTTTTCAAACAAAGATGGCGACAAAAAGGCAAACTACGGACTGCAGCTGTAACATAACTATCAGGTTGATACTTATGATATAACTATCAATAAAAATCAATATAAACAAAATCCCATATGAAAAATTACATTTTACAAAATATACTTCATAGCATCTTTTTTGGGGGCTGAACTATGCCTTTAAATGAACTTGAAGGGGAAAAAAGATTAATTTCAAAATTACTATACTACTATTATTCATAAATTTTATAAATTACTAGAGTCTCTTGAACCCCAAAGACAAAAATATTGAAGTCATGCATGTGTGTGTGTGCGCGGTGGGATACATGTGGGCGTTTGTGATTTTAACCTTGCAGTGCACATGTAAGTTTGGAACAAAGACAACACTATGTTCTATTAAACCCTTCAAAGACCTATATTTGAGCCCAATTTATCAGCAAAACCTTCCATAACAACAACTCTAAATGTTATTTATGTTGAAGGAGACCCCACACAAGCACACACACACAGCATCTTCCATTATCATGAGTCCAGAGCACTTCCTGCTTTGCTTGCTGCTTTATCCATTCAGGGGACGAAGGACAAGGGAGAGAGGCAGGTCAGAGGTCACTAAGCCCTCAGTGCAAGTAGGGAAACACCTTGCAAACCCTCTTTGTTCCTGATTCAGATTTAGAGAGGGTAAGGGAGAGAGAGCCCATGTTTATGATGTATAGAATTGTTTATAGATTGTTTGGTTAAAAAGATGAGATATAAGACAGAAATTCCAGATTTCCAGATGGCAATTGTATTGCTATTTCATAACTCAAGAGACTCAATTTAGTTATTGGTTATGCTTAATTTAGCTTAATTTTTTTAATTTTTTATGATTTTGTGGATGTAAAAGGGTCAGAAATTAATGGGGGCTTGGGAATGAATTACTTTGTTTTTTTAACAAATTGGTTGAGTGAATGATTCTGTGAACTATTCATAAAGACTATATTCATTGTTCCAGAATAAATCAGCCGTTTTGAATGAATCGGTTGAATGAATGATTAAATGACTCACTAATTAACAGTCACTTGCTACCACCTGCTGGCAGTTTCAGATTCATGTTTAAAAGTACAGTATCATGTCATTATTTCCATCTTTTCATATTTCTGTATTCAAAGTGTTATATTTAAAATAGTCTCATAATATTATTTATGCAATTGTAATTGCAGAGTAAATGTATTCATGCCACCTCTGAGCTGCATTAAACAGTCTGTATAAATACATCTAAATGTGACTTCAGATGCAGCTTCTGTGCCACCTCTGCAGTGCAAAGATGGATTCTGTTGATACTGAATTTGATGGGATAATGCACACATTTAAAAAAAAATTGCCCTTACACAGGTAAAAAAAATGCCATAAGGGGGCAAATATCTCCCCTTAATGGAAAAGTTAATTTGTGTCACGATTTTGTATTGTATTTGAGTGTTTTTGTATGTGTCCTATCCAGCATCTCACAGAAAATTTCCAGTACCACACTGCTATAGCTGTACAATGCCAAATACAGTAGAAACAGGAACCAGCAATCATTGATTGCCTGATGCAATAGCTTCCTCCATAACAATGGCCTTATTTGATCTAGTGCTCCACATTCACACAGGTTTGTCTGTACTGCGTGCAGCCACTTGAGGACTGTCAGCACTGTGTATGTGTTCATGCACCAGCATGTTTGTCCATTTGAGCTATTTATGAGCCACATAATTTATGGATGATTCTCAGGAAATAGTGCCATTTGTGTCTTGTGTCCCTATTTCCTACTACTGACATATTTATCTGGACACTGAACTCAGTCAGGTTATTTGAACTCATTTTGTGTGTAAAAATAAACTTTTTGAAGGTGTTCTTGTTATAGTATAATTACACAAATAAGTACAGAGTAATATTGATTAACAACATTTAATTACTATAGGGTTAGGGTTTGGTTGTCATTACTTGCTTGTAATCATGCATAATTTATTGTTACTAATATAGTAAGTACATTTATAACAAAGACACTATAAAATAAAAGTGGTGTCATTTTTAAGATGACTATCAGTAAATGTGCCCCAATGTCCCCCTTTTTTATTTTATTTTATTTTGTATTTTTTTGTCAAGGAGTGAATGTGGTATAGTGGAATAAATGTGTGGTGCATAACATTATATTCTGTAACATACTGAATGTTACTGTTGGCACAAAACATTTTGAAGACAACAAAACTGATTACATTTACTCAGTTATAATTACTTTTTTAGACTGTAACCATCTTTTTGGGATTTAGATAATGGAACTGGCCACTGAAAAAACTATATTCAATAATATTTGTTAAGAGACAACATGAAACATTGGACAAAAAAGTGGATAATAAAATCAGTAAATGCTGAAAGCTAGATTCACATGATCCACATGAGCAGCATGGCCCAGTGTGCCTAAACTCCAGTAAATGGCTTTGGCTACTTTGCTTTTTGTCATTTTTCACATGCAAAAAAAAACATGATTGTAACTAAATAACCATTAAAAAATAGCCCATAAGGAGAGTCCCATATGACATTTTCATTATGGCCTGAGATTTAAGGGCAAGAAACCACTAAAAGAAACACTGTTTCAAAAGTCCCTTGGCTATGTCCAGGTGAGCGTGTGTGTTATCAGACTCATCAGCCAGGGCAGTCTCGGGATAAAGAGTCAAAGAGTCACACAGCTGCCCAAAGGCGCCATATTTCAAACATGCCTTCAATAATGAGCTGGGCTGGACCGACCCAGAGCTACAGAGAGGCAACTCACTTAAGAGGTGAAAAAACACATTAATTGACTGAACAAGTTGTCGGTATCCTCCACTATGTGATTACTGAGTACACATGGGGGAGAGCAAGGGGATGAACAGACACGTGTTTTGAGGGATTGCAAAGACTCACAGGACTGTCTACATCAAATCAGAAGTGAATGCTAACCTGCTAAGCTAAAAGACAAACAAACACACATGATTGCCTTTTAAATCTCAATGAATTAGCTCACAGGCCTAAATCAACAGAAAGTTGGTGATCTAAGTTGTGTGTGTGTGTGTGTGTGTGTGTGTGTGTGTGTGTGTGTTTGTGTGTTGGTGTGGTGTGTGTGTGTGTGTGTGTGTGTGTGTGTTTGTGTGTGTGTAAGAGAGAGTGAGTGAGTGAGTGGCACATGGGTGTTATCTCGTCTGAGGAGCTTTCTTGGTGTTTAGCATACTCATATGAACACTTGGGACATTGCCTTTACAAGAGAGAGATCCAAACAACCAATACACAACATATTATCCACTATATATAGGGGACAGCCTCTTGAAACTCACTCACCTTCCTCTTCATTGCCTGAAGCACATCTGGTGGCACACAAAAGCACAGAAACACACACACACACCTCATGTGATTTGTGGGGTTTGAAGTTCCACAAATCAAGCTGTGAGATCAAATCTGACGTGTTAGGAGCCTGACAGCTGTATACTTCAAACAATCCCCAAATTACAGCTCACACCCCTCTTGTAGCTTCACCTCTGCTGGCTTCAGCCAAGCCAGACCGCTTGGACTGTACGTGAATGTAAGTGTGTGTGTGGTTCAGGTATTCCCTACATTATGTGGACAAAATGTCCCCACAAAGATGTCAGTATCCAAAATCCTTGTGGGGACATTTTTGGTCCCCATGAGGAAACAAGCTTAGAAATCATACAGAATGAAGTTTTCTGAAAATCTAAAAATGCACAAAGTTTGTTTGTGGGGCAGGTTTAGGTGTAGGGTTGGTGTAGGGCGATAGAAAATACAGTTTGTTTGTACAGTATAAAAACCATTACGTCTATGGAATGTCCCCATAAAACATGGAAACCTAACGTGTGTCTGTGTGTGTGTCTGGTGTGTGTGTGTGTGTGGGTGTGTGTGTGTGTGTTGTGTTGTGTGTGTGTGTTTGTGTGTGTGTGTCGTGTGTTTAAATGAAACATGCAATTTGTGGAAAAGGAGGACCACTCCTAACCTGCTATTTAGCAGCAGTCCGGTCAGCTGGACAGGGCAAAAAACAACACAGCTGCTATGAGGTCTCACACATACAAACACTCACTCGCAGGCAAAGTTGCAATTTCTTGTGTGGTCTTACTCTTCGCAGCTGGTAGAAAAATAAAAACTCACAAAAATGGTCATGACTATTGGAAAACTTACATTCAGTTTAACTGAATTTTTGCTAGAACAATAATGGATATATATACACATATTGTGCCGTCAAAGTTTTATTCATCAGATGCATTACTTTTCTATTCTCAAAAACTCCTGAAAAAATATTTACAACACAACTGTTTTCAACATTGATAATAAAGAAATGTTTCTTAAGCACCAAATCATCATATTAGAATAATTTCTGAAGTATCATATGACACTGAAGACTGAGAAGTACTGATGCTGAAAATTCAGCTTTGCATCACAAGAATAAATTCATCACGTTTTTATTATTAAAATAGAAAATATTTATTTTAAACTGTAATACAATTTCTAAATATTACTGTTTTTACTGTATTTTTAAACAAAAATAAAAATGCAGTCATGGTAAAACATTATGGAACTTATGTTCAAAAACATAAAAAAATTTAGCAGCCCCAACATTTGAACTTTATCTTATGGAAGCTTGTTTCCACCACAGGATAATAAAAGGTAATTGCAAGAGCAGAATCACATACTCAATAACACAATACTCTGTAATACAAAACTCAATATTATCTTTTCATTATGGTTTACTTTGGCAAAATAGCTCTACATGAAACAACGTGTCTTTCATGGCAGTTTGTATGCTCATAAGCTTCACTTTTATATCAAATTCAACCTCTTCGTTAACCTTTGACCTCTAACCCCCCATTTACCCCCTCTCCCGTTTGACTTCACCAAGTCATGAACAAGTACAGTATTATCAGTATTATCAATGAGTAAATCACGCTCAAACAAAGCTTTCATTAAAAAAAGTTTGATTTGTTACAACAAAGGGCTTTTTGGTGAAGATCTCAAATTCATCTGCCTAATCTGGCAATTAGCAGTGTATGTTGAGTGTTTGAAAATCATCTGGCTAATCTGACCATCTGCTTCTTATCAGCGTTTCTTTTATTTATTTTTTAAATGTGTGGATTTATTTATTTATCTAAAGGATCTATTAGAGCAGCAGGCAGCCACATCTCTCCGCAGTCAATCAGATAGCAGCCTACCAACCTCTTGTGTGGTGTGTGCGTGTTTGTGTGGTGTTGTGTGTGTGTGTGGGTGTGTGTGTGTGGTGTGTGTGAGTGTTGTGTGTGTTTGTGTGTGTTTAGAAATCCACTAGAGGGCGCAGTCTGATCTGAGGGCCTGCCAGCTTGATTTAAGCAGGAAACTGTCTGTTGTTTTTGCCAGGCTGTCTGCTGTGGGAGTGTGTGGAGTGTTTTAGTTTCTCCCGATATGAAGCATTGAGGTCCAACAAAAACAGCATGCAGAGGAAGGGGTGAGGGGCAGACTGGGGCAGGGCAAAGGATTATGGGGGCACGGAGAGCAACCCAGTCGCCTCCGTGCATAGCAGGAGCTCTTCACTAACTTTATGCAAACTTCAAATTTATCATTTATGACTACAAGTAATATTTCAACCAATATGAATGGCGTGAGTAATAATGCCAAAATATGAACCATGACCTCGCTTATAATAGCTCGTCTATAAAGTCATTTTTCAGTGAGGCATCATTTAACAGCTGTTTTGAGGAGACACATCCCGAGGAATCTGATTTACTAACTTATGATGATCCTTTATAGTATATAATTTAAAAAAAGATATGTTTTTGCAGTGATGCCATAGAAGGACAATTTGGGTTCCCCCCAAGACCGTTTACTAACAGCTCTTAACAACTGTATTTTTTTTAATAATCTAAAAACATTGTTTCCGCTATACAAACATTTTCGCCCGATGAAAGGTTCCCTAAATGTTAAAGGTTCTTCCTGGAACCATCAACGCCAAAAAAAATAACCTGTTTGATATGTATCAACATGTTTTTTTTTTACTAATAACCAAGACCACCTGAAAGTTTTTGGTTAGTGTCATTTAAAGTGAGTCCTGAATCTAAATCTTGAGATGTTTACGAACCGAAAAAAATATAGATCATACCACAGATGCAGTGTTCTAGAAAGCTCTGATGCCAAAACTGATGCCACAAGATTTCATTCTCATGGGCATGTGCAGACAGTATCCTCAGAATAAAAGGTGAACATCCATTTATTCAAATGTATGCTTTGCCATAAGTGGGACTATTCACACATTTTATATCTAATCTGATGCATTTAAACAAATTGGTCAGATATGCATTACATGCCTATGTTGTCTTTACATTAGTCCTCAGTGTTAGTCACACATTTACTTCACACTGTCAGTAAATGTTTATATGTACTACAACTCATTTTATTCAATTAAAATGGTTACAGTCCTGTAGCACTAGAGTAGAAGATACTGGTTCATTAAGTGATTGAGAAGATCTGCAGATGATCTCATCAGTGTTGTGGAGAGTGACACTCTGATAAGTTTTGATTAATGGATTTACGCACTGATCCCCCTAAATGTGCTTGCAAATTAATTTAAGGAGTGCAGTGTGTGAAACAAGATTTGTATGTGTAAATAGTTTTGCAGATATACGAAACAACTGATTTAACAGAGAGCTCATGAGAACTTCTTAAGGATAATCGTCAGTAGAGCATCTCAGATGTATAAGGAAAAATATCTTAGGTGTAGCCAATCGTTTTCCTGTTTGTTTTGAACCTGTGAATGTGAATTGCTCTCAATTAATCCAAGCTATTTGGCTTTAACTGCCTTTTTTCAGGTGCTGCAAATTGGGTGTAACGCGTGAACAACGCGTCCTTAAGAAACTCGTTAATGTCAAGTGCGTCGTTTCCTTTAGTTCTTTGTTTATTTTGCGAGTTTGTGTCTGCTTTTATCATGCAAATAAATGCAAGAAAGTGAGAATTAAATTCACACATATCCAAATCCTTTGCTGACATGTGATCTAAGCACTAAAGACTCTCTGAGCGCTTTATAAGGTACCGAGCAATGTACAGACTCACTGAACTAATTGGATTTTACGATTCGGCTCCGTTTAAAGGGGGAACGAAAGTAAATTTTATTCATGCATAAATCAGTCAGTTTCTCAGTAGTTCGCCACATTACAATAAATAGACGAATTAATAAAGTTACACAGAATATGTTTATTAATTTTATATTAAGCATTATACAATGTAACAATATTTGTAAAGAAGTCGATATTTATAAAGGTCTGTTTTTGTTTCTCTTTAAGAGTTTAAATGTGCATGTAAAGCTCTTCTTCATATTAGAGAGGCTGCAGTGGTGTGTTGTATGAAGCAGAGTGTTTGAAGTGACTGAATGTCACCTTCATGTGATGTTTGAGAGAGGGGAAATCACAGAGCAATGCCTCTTTTACATTAGCATTTGGTCCCAGGCTCTGGTTTCACTGGGAACCTGCCTGAAATCTGTTCAGGCTTGCATGTTTGGTTTTGTTTCATTTAGTGCCATACAGTTAGAGCTACCGTCCCATTTGTAGGCAGTAATTAATAAAAAAAGATAGACTTGCAGTGTAACATGATTAATAAAAAATAAAAGAAAATAAAAGAAAGAAAGAAAAACAGTAGGCTAATTCAGGTATCAAGAATACACACATTGCCATTTATTTTCTACACGCATTTTCTTTCCAAAAGGAAGCTTTTTCTAAAAATGTCTAGGGCTGCTTTACTGTAACAGATCTTTTCATTATTATAGCAT
Organism: Sinocyclocheilus anophthalmus; assembly: GCA_018155175.1. Classification (NCBI taxonomy): domain Eukaryota; kingdom Metazoa; phylum Chordata; class Actinopteri; order Cypriniformes; family Cyprinidae; genus Sinocyclocheilus; species Sinocyclocheilus anophthalmus. The sequence continues at coordinate 43,924 of JADLZN010007226.1, forward strand.
ATTTATTTTCATTCATTTAACTCACAATCATTTCTGTCACACTCTATTTAATAAGTCCTCTCAGTTTTATTCTTCGTCAGTAATTATCTATGTTTTGAAAGTGCAACGAGTGTTACATACAACTTTCAGGAAGCGATTCCACTTAAGCTTATAGGCTCATTAGTAGGCTGACAAAAAAAAATAGGCTACTCCAAATCAATGTATCCTATTTATTTATAAATTATTTATTGGCCAAGATGTGAAGTGTTTGCCGTGAATGAACACATGTTTACTGTGTGGAAAAGTTAACATCCATTTAAATTCTGCAACTGCAACTCTGCGTTGTTTCTTCTCATTTTTTATTTAAAAAGTTCCGTAAATGAGACGTGACGTAAAAACATTTTTTTGTCAGACAATTTAAGTTAAATCTAACTTGAAAGACGAGCGGGCCATTACTTTTTCATTAAGAAGAAAAACAAGGGTTAAGCTCACTTTTGTTGACACGCCGTCCGTCCTGCCGACTGCGTGGCCCCGGGGGGGGGTTGGTGTGCCGTGGTGGGTGGGAGTGTGTGTGTGTGTGAGGGGGTGCTGGAGATGGGGTCCGATATCAGTCCAAAGGGAGGGGTGAGAAGTCTGGAGTTTAAAAAGACAGGGCGCTTCTCTCCCTCACACAGACGCGCTTCAGCTTCCAGTGAGGGAAACTTACCTCAGACTCTTGTTTCAGACAAAAGAATCCAAACATTCCCACTGAACTCTATAAAAGTAAGACCAGACGTTCGGATAAAACTGCACAAGGAAACTGACGGACTCCAAACTAAAGCGCCCTCACCAAATGGAGCCAACGCCGGAATACGCTGACTCGTACGACTACTATGAAGATAACGAGACTGCGTGCGACTACTCAGAGTGGGAGCCGTCTTATTCTCTCATTCCCGTGCTGTACATGCTCATTTTCATCCTCGGGCTCTCCGGGAACGGCGTGGTTATCTTCACCGTCTGGCGCGCCAAATCCAAACGGCGCGCGGCAGATGTTTACATCGGTAACCTGGCGCTCGCGGACCTGACGTTCGTCATCACGCTGCCGCTGTGGGCTGTGTACACCGCGCTGGGCTACCACTGGCCGTTCGGCGTGGCTCTCTGCAAGATCAGCAGCTATGTGGTGCTTGTCAACATGTACGCAAGCGTCTTCTGCCTGACCTGTCTGAGTTTTGACCGCTACCTTGCCATCGTCCACTCTCTGTCCAGCGGGCGGCTCCGGTCCCGGGCCACCATGCTGGCATCGCTGGGTGCCATCTGGTTCCTCTCGTGCCTGCTGGCCGTGCCAACTCTCCTGTTCCGCACTACGGTGAATGACGCCGGGAACAACCGCACCACCTGTGCGATGGACTTCAGTCTGGTCACTCTCAATCAGCATCACGAATCCCTTTGGATTGCAGGTCTAAGCCTTTCGTCCTCTGCTCTTGGTTTTCTTCTGCCTTTCTTGGCCATGACTGTCTGCTACTGCTTCATCGGCTGCACGGTCACCCGGCATTTCAGCCACCTGCGCAAGGAAGACCAGAAGAAGCGTCGTCTCCTGAAGATCATCACTACCTTGGTGGTGGTTTTTGCATTCTGCTGGACGCCTTTCCATGTGCTGAAGAGCATGGATGCGCTGTCCTACCTAGACCTGGCACCCACCTCGTGCGGCTTCCTAAACTTTCTGCTTCTGGCTCATCCGTACGCCACATGCCTGGCATACGTCAACAGCTGTCTCAACCCATTCCTCTATGCCTTCTTTGACCTGCGCTTCCGCTCGCAGTGCCTGTGCCTGCTGAACCTGAAGAAGGCCATGCATGGGCACATGAGCTCCATGTCTTCAACCCTCAGTGCCCAGACTCAAAAGTCGGAGGTGCAGTCGTTGGCCACCAAAGTGTGACGGAACGATATGAGAAGAACAGAAATCATGAAGTTGAAGAAAAAAAACATTGGGTTGAGGGGTTATAAAAGTGGGAATCTATAATTGACGGCTGGTCCGTTCTGATGTGGTGAACTGGTGGACTTTGGAGAAAATATTTCTCTATTTTTGTAAATAACACTCATAGTTTGGTGTACTCTACTGTATTCATGGATGGATTGCTGGAATGATGTGACTTTGTGTGTATGCATGTGTGAATTCATGTTCGTTGACATCTATTCGTCGACTTTGACTCGCTCAGAACACGCACACGCAGAACTATTCAAGCAAACAGGAGGCCAGTTTTCTCGAAAAACATTCAAAGTGACCACAGTGATGCTGCACTGAGGATGAACTTGCTTGTGCTGCTGTGAGAGTGTGTGATGGTGTTGAAGCCTATATACACTGGTGTAGAGATGCAAATTGTACAGTATTTTCATACTATTTCTTTCTGCTAAGTTGCAATGTTCAGACATGTTCACATTCAGTATTTGTAGCACTTGTTAAAAGGAGATATAAAAATTATAATTTTCGTTAAACTCTGTGATGTGAATGTGTGTGTTTTTTGATGACGAATCAAGTGTGTGGTGTGTGGAGAGAGAGGCGGACCAGAGAGAGAGAGAGAGAGTGTGTTCCAGTGCAAAGGTGATGCTGCTTGATTAGATAGTTTAATGTGCAGACAGAGAGTCAGGGTTTGGAGGGGTGGGCAGACAGACAGATGGCTGGTGACAAATGTCTCTGGGAAAAAAGGAAGAAAAGTGGAGGAAGGGAACAAATTTGGGGGTGTAAATAGGTATATATTCATGAAATTATGTTATATTTTTGAAATTTCTGTAACTAACTACTGCTACTGTATTAAATATGTTCCTTAAATACAATACCGTCTTCGCGTCATTACACCTGATTATGGGTATGCATTGGTGTGTGCAATACAGTTTAAAGGGAGTTAACATTAATAGTCCATCCATCCATTTTTCAAACCACTTGTGAAAAATAAGTGTTTAATTGTATTGAATGTGCACTTGTAGTGTACTTCAAATCTTAAAAGTATATTTAAAAAATACTGTACTTGAAAATAATATAAATACTAATGGATCAAATGCCCTTTACTAAAGTACCTTTTCATGACTGTGTTTCATCACACTTGATTGCATTTGTTTTTAAAAACCATACTTTGTAAAAATGTCAAACTAAAGGTTTTATTTGAAAGTACATTTTAAATCATTATGTTTTATTAATATTATTTTGTTTTGCTTTAAAGTACACTTATTTGTATATGTTGACTAACCACCGTAATGCACATGTAAAGTGCTTGATTATAATTTTAACTAGTGTGTTATTCAATATTACATTTAAAGTTAATATATATTAATATATCATCAATTTATTAAAGTATGCTAGTGTACATCTTTTTCACAAAGATGTAGGGCTGCAGTACATTGATAGCACTGTATCTAAATTAATTCTTGCGTGAGTATGTTTGAATGTGTCAAAACAACAAAAACACTAAACTCAAAAAAGTCCCTCTGGATCCAGGGTTGTAGAGGGACTAAAATGTTTGGTGAACATGTTGTTATTTCAAATTTTAATAAAAGATATATATTTCTTGACATAAAAGAAGAGACTCAATTTACAGAGATGGGGTGATCCGCCCATTCAAGACCAGTCTTACAGAACTGGAACATACACACAGACACACACCACACACACACACACATACACAAGCACACACACACACACACATGTCGATGGTCTAATTATAGTGACTTGTGAGGCCCTCTTACTCCAACGAATGAAACCCTATGGGCACAATTTCTGTTTGAAGCCAATTGGGGAAGTGAAAAATTCTATTTGAAAATATGCCCGGTAAGAAGGGGAAAGTGGACGCACACACACACACACACACATATGAGGACATCAACCAGTAACAACAGAACTGACATGACCAATAGGATCCAGACACTTTCAGTTCAAAGTGAGCAGAGAAACTAATAAACGGACAGAGTAACAGAAAACGAAGAACTTGAGCACTGGCTAAAGAGTTCCCATGATAAATATTGCCTGATTGTTTTTGGCAGACTGTCTGATCTACACACTGTCTGGAAGAGAGATATGATGAGGTAATCTCATTATCTGGATAAACCGGACCAGTGATCTCATCTAAAAAAAAAAAACCTTGCAAACCGTAAAAGCCCAATGTGCTCTTTTTTCACAAATGCACAAAATGAGTGACAGTTTACTGTAATTGTATAAAGTAAATGCAGATTGACTTTAGTATATTTACATGTAATCAATGCTTTTATCCACAGCGATTTAAAAATGAGGAACATCAAAGCAATTTATCTTAAGAACAAACAATATTTGAAGTCCACAATACCGAGTTTTACACACGCTTTAGCAAAACTGATATGCATAAGAAAGTAGAGAAAAAGAACATCACGTGATGTGGTAAATACGCCTATATAAAATGTATGTGAATTTGATGTTGAAAGTAAAGGATTATGTGTTAAAGGTTCTCAGTTACATTCAGATCTAATGGGAATCTCATGTTTCAGGGCCTTTGTGGAAAGCATAACAAACCAAGCCTTCCAAAAGGCGTTTCAAATGAAAAGCTAATCACAACACACTTTTCTTCACTCCTTTGACAAATCTTCCGGCACCCATTCACCACCCCAACTGCACATTTACTTCATTAATTAGGTCCAAGGGGAAATAAGTCTCATGCTTCTGCCCATAGAGACTGTAAGATAAACCAGTGAATTATCATTTTTCCCATAGAATAATACATGAGTTGAACATGTGGACCTGAGAAAAATCTCATGCTGAACATTTTGATGATTTTGCAGTGGCCTTTCGGTCAGATTTTCAAATACAGAAATACAATCACATTCAAATAGCCTCTCTGTGAGAACAGCAGCAGGTGCTGCGCTACTATAGTGCTTGAGTGTGTAGCCAGGGCTGTTTAAAACCATTAACCTTGTCACAAAGTAAGATTATGATATACATGCATGTATGTGTCCCAGCTGCTAACCTTCATAATAAAGAGCAGAAGTGCATACCCTCTGTCATCACTACTCACCCTCGCTAATATCCCCCAGTCCTCGACAGGTGTGTTTCCTCACTGGCTATTGCAGTCACTTGGGCATCCTGTGTCATGCCTTCAAACTCAAACTGAACAAATGTCCACATCCACCGCAATGGACAGACCTCAGGAGGCTTGGGTGCACTCTTTCTGACCGTATTCTCATTCCTGGAAAAAAATGTTAACTGAATGAAGTACTGCAATGCAAGGTCATTATATTTAGTTTTGTCGATATGTTTTATATTAAAATGTTTCCTCCATGTTGTATCAAACTATGGAAACCAAAAAAAAAAACATTATATCTCACATTTGTAACTTTATTTCTTATGGCTTTATATTTCCCACTTGTCACTTTAAATTGCTTTCACACTTATGATGGTTTGGTCCAAACCAGATTTGTATTGCTCCCCCCTACACCATGATCCTGCAATACTGGAGACTGCAGTTTCAGACCACATTTTAGGACTGCATTTCTAGGACCTGAATTTAACATTTTTTTTGCATGTACTAGCAGTTTATACTATTTTATGGCACTTGATATTCAATTCTGTATTTGTAATATTAGGAATGATTTGCTGGTTTAATTGTCTAAATGTAATTGACATATTCTCCTAGCCAAGCCCTAACTCTAACCGTTGGTAACCCTCTTAAAGATTTAAACTAATTTGTTTCAATTGTCTGTTTATTGATTGTGTGCGACTTCCAGACATGTTCACAAGTCCCCAAGGTCCAGGTTTGTGCTTCATTAGCAGTCTGGTGTGCAGCCCGCTTGACAAAGTGCAGTAAATGGTAAAAGTGTTTGTGCAGCAAAGTAGCATGTTTATGATTACGATAATAAATAAATGAGTAATATATGGGATAAGAAAATACCTTTTGCACATCAAGCAGCAGTATGAACGGTTTTGCAACATCTAAAATTGAAGCGGCTGAAATGTTTTAAATGCCATGCTTGCCTTTACGTTCAAATATTTTTGAGGATATAAAATAATAATAATATAATACTAATAATAAAACTGTCATTTTTGTTTGTATCAGTTTTAAATGAACTCTTCTTGAGTTGGAGTAAAAGAGTTGCCTAGTCACAAAAAAAATTAGGATCCTAGAAATAGGTTCCTGAAACTGCAGCCTCTGGTATTGCAGAATTATACTATTGCCTCCACTTGCTCCACTGGATCCCACTGGCCTTTTTTGATTCAGAACTATGAACGCTGCATCTGCTTACACCTATTGCTAGGTAACAACTACAGGAGAACATGGCAAAAAAAAAAATCCAAATAATATTTTTCACATGTATAATTCTATAAACATTTGTGTTTTATTGTCAGGCCTAATGCTGCTGTCATACTGAGTTATCTTCCAGTTTTAAGGACAACAGACACCAACTGTTTCTCATCCTGTACCCGCCCACTCACATACAGAACGCAGACAGGAGTGTGCAGTCATAACGCATGTGGCTGGCTAGCTGACCCAGACTCGACAGTGAGGGGGCCTCTCGCGGTGCTATCAAAACACAGAGGCCATCTTTGAGCAGAGCTTTGCTACAGGACACATAGTCACACAGGAGAACATCCTCTAGTGTCTACCGTTACTGTGTGATGGAGCGCAGAGCTCGCTGAGAATGTGTAACACATTAGCTCCTGGGTTTGCCTTGCATGTGAGAATTACACAACTGTCTATGTGACAGATGAGAGTGATGTCTACACTGGGAATTTCTATAGTGGTTTTCCCAGATAAATCACGTATGACGTTTGGCATCAGATCAAGTCTCTAAACTAAGCCAGATGGGTCTTACGTCAGTCTTTTTGATATCGCAGGTTCGTTATTTGCGTTTAGTCAAAAAATCATCCTTACTGCCTCCCTGTTGTGATGTGTTCTCATAAAATTTCAACTTCTTTCTATTCTGAAACCCACTTGTCTGCTATTGTATATTCCATTATTCATGATTTCATAATCTCTGTTTATACCTTGAACCTCTTGTGAAACTTTTTACCCACTTTTCTCTCATCTCCTCTTTGTTCACCCCTGTGGTTTGGGCTCTTTTGAAGTTTAATGTGATTTCTCCTCCTCCTCTGTTTAGGCAGTAATGAGCTCTGGCAGAAAAAAAGAAAGCATTAGCCTAAGGATCAACATTTCACTAAAGAGAAGTTATTCACAAAGAGTATATATGTCTAGGAGTGGTTTTACAGTGTACCCATCTACTACTACTAAAGCCAATTTCAGATCCTTAAAATATGAACATTTTAACTGAATTATTATTATTGAATTGAATTATTATTGTTGTTATTGTTAATATTTTTATTAGAAGATGTTATTTTAAACAACTTTGCCAAAAGACCAGATGAGAAAATCTTTACAACAACAAAAAATGCAAAATGGTTCAAATGCGGATCCTTGGCTGGCTCATGTACTACACTGCACCACTGTAAAAAAAAAATAATAATAATAATACATTTCTAACAGTTTCTGAGTTAAATGTTTTTTCAGTGTAGTCAGCCAGTGAATCTTTCTTTGCGTTAAACTGTTAGAAACAATCTACCAAAGCCTGAAATTTGAACATTTTACAGCTATTTCGTAGTGTTTATGTTTATGTCCTGAAAATTTGATTCAGGGAATATATGACTTGAGCATTTGAAAAAATCTTGCGTGTGAGTTTGCAGTGTTGTGTGACACAGGATGTTTATTAAACCTGTTTTTAACAGATGATATAAGAAGTTACAGTAAAGTCAGAAACACGCACTCTCTCTTTACACAGGTGTCTAATCTTTCATTCATGAATTCATATTTGGCTCCAGCTGCAGAGGCTGTTTATTGCCTAAGCTTGTATGGCAAGTCTAAGGGGTCAAACCTGCTTTATGACAATTCTCAGGGTTACCCTGATTTTCATTTCTAAAAGTTTTATTTTGAGTGCCCACTGCAGCTATTCAGACAAATCTTGCAATTGAAGAAATGGTTATTTGGATGAGTGATATCCATAGTAATGGAGGAGACAAGCAATACACACAGCTGATGTTGATGATCCTGTTACACAATGTCAAAACCAAAGTAAAAGCACGCTGTTGAACGTGTATATTCTTTACAACTCCCGGTGACCACACCCAGAGAGGACCAAACTGTCCATGTGTGAATTCACATCAGACAAAGACTAAAGTGGCCCCTCCATTCAAGTGCTGACAAAAGCTAACTAAACTTGTTTGCACTGTCCTTCATTCAAGTTCAGTGTAGTTTTCCAAGCAACATTTGAGGTGTTTGGCCAATAAAAGATAATATATAGTACCAGCAAGCTGAACAATAACCATGTTGCACATCGCAATCACCATTCACTCATCCCTCATTCAGTTCCTTTTCTGTTGCATGGAAGAAAACAGATGTTTGGAGTGACATAAATTGAGAGAGGATTTTTGTAATATTGCAATATTTTTTCTTATGCAAGAACTTTATTGAGCAGTGGAAAGTTGGCCGGGTACAATAATGAAAATTTCTTAGCTAGACAACAGACACGCATCATAAAAGAAAATGAGGAACAGTAAATAAGTAAATACATACAGACATACATACATACATACATAGAGGAAAGAAAAGTAAAAAAAAAATACTAATAATAATTCATGAATCTTCATTCATTTAAGCAATAAGAAATGACACAGTTCCTTGAAAAATATGTAGAAATTTGGCAACACTTTTCAGGAATCTATTCTTAAATATAAATTTACCAACGATCACATTTTATTTTTTTTTATTTTTTTTTTAATTGGACAAATCCATCAATGCAGGTAATGAACCAGAAAGCAAATCCTCCACAAGGCAAAAGTACATTTAAAATTCTGTCATTAAACTTACATTTTGAACAAAAAACCTCATAAGGCATAATTGTCTTAATTTCTTCATTTGTAAAAGGCAAAATTATTACAGACTTATTCGTAATTTAATTTGGGATTTGTAACTTTTTTGTGCACACACACAAAAAAAACGAATATACGCAATATAAAAACACAGCTTCCAAGTATGATGCTGTTGGGCTGTGTGTGTGCATACGTGTCTCTGTGTTTGTGATAACACCAGGAGGGGAGAGTCTCGGACTGCCCTGAAAACAGGCAGGTCTTCTTCTCACATTGTGCTTCTTAATGGATTAGACATGCTGTTTCCCCAGGATGCTACAACTGGGTCAGGATTTGACCAGTTAAAGTTAATGTGCAAGACATGCACATGCAGCACTACTGCAGTCACAACACTTTCAGAATTCCACCATGCAGCCACAATCAGAAGTAAACAAATCTGCACAAAGTATTATATGAAACAATTTTATGAAACATTAAACATAAGGAGAATAAACCCCAGTCTGTCTGTCTCTCTTTCACTGGAGGGAGATGTGGCTGCATCCGATGGTGATTTTGGCGGGAGGATGTGGTGTTTTTATATGAGTGTGTCTGTATGAGTGCCCAGCTGGACTGGCAGTGAGAGCAGAATCATTTAGCTCTCTAACGGGCAGCCAGGGATGGGCGGCACGCACAATGCCATCCTCTCACGAGCACCTAAACGGCCTCTTTTGTAGCTCCAGGAGGAAGGATGAGTCGTCTCTGCATCCAGATCCGGCCTGGCACACTCCAACACACACTCACATACAGGTGTTCAAACAGACAAAATTTGTGCTATTGCATTCCTCTAGTCTCCTCTTGCTTGCTAACAAAAATTGTGTCAACACCTTTATTAAACTCTTTAAAAAATAAGCATTTCAAAGGTAGGTTTTAACACAGATGCATCAGCAGAACCATTCTGGGTTCCCCAAAAGCATTGTTAAAAGAACCATTTTGTTCTTCATTTGAATACAATTTTTATCATCCTTAATAGCCTTTTACACTATAAAGAACCGTTAGTTGAATTAAAGACTGAATTAAAGGTTCCTCATGGAACCATAATAGATACCAATAAAGAACCTTTATTTATTAGCAGTGCACGGTGTCTTTCATGTATTGGAGTATTTTTTTTCTCATGAAACTGTATAGATATTTTCATACCAAGAATCAATATTTTAATTTTCCACATCTAATTTTAAGTTAATTATTTAACACTGACCATGCACCATCAGTTTATCTGGCCAAAATCTCAAAAAGAGCAAAGAATAGAATTACACAAAGCATCTAATGCAAATGAAAAAGAATAAAAGATTTGCAGCCCTAATTAACACATTAGATATTTCTGGGACAAATTTGTACCAAGAAGTGAGTTAAATCTGAAAATTTGGTAAATCTGTAATTTGTCCTAATTTGAAAAGAAAAAAATATATTATATTTATATAAAAACAATACAAGTCTATGGCAGGGATTTTCAATCTTTAGTTGCCACAGACCCTCAAATATGATCCTGGTGTGAGGAACCCCCATACTAAAATTGAAAAAGCATCTATATTAAAGGCCCAATTTATACTGTGAAAAATATTATAATTATGCTTAAATTATTATTTGGAAAATATTTAGTTTCTATTATGGTACATTATTATGTTACTTTGGTTCTGTACTCTTAGATGTATTCTTTCTTTATTCAAATTTAGTGTATTTTTTTTTTAATTATCCATTTATTTGGAACGTTAGGTAGGTTTAATCTTATTTTTTTATTTTTTCTTGTTCTTCTCTAAACTTTTCCCGGACCCCCTAGCACTCATTTGCAGCCCCTGGAGGTCCACGGACCCCAGTTTGAAAAACCCTGGCCTATGGAATGTCCCCATTTAAATAAACGTGTGTGTGTGTTTGATCTGGTTGGAGCAAAACTGACTGGAGCTCTTTTGCAGTCTTTTACTTCTCACCTCACTTTCTTCATCTGTCACCTAGCAGACATCTCTTTCCCTTCACACACTCACAAATAGACACACACTTCTGCCTCATCTGGCCATTGCTGTGAATTCTCTGCCTGTAACAACAAACCACCATTCCCCACTTCCTCCTGACAGGTGCTCCCAATGAAAAGACCTCCAGTGTGAGAGATACATGGCGCCCCATCAAAGCTAGATAGTGCGGAAGTGAGCAAAACAAGAGAGAGAGAGAGAGCGAGAGAGAGCAGAGATGACCCGCTGAATGCCCTGATAAGCAAAGCAGCATACAAACACAGTCACGCTTAAGTTAACAGAGACATCACTGACCGCCCTGAGCATCATTTCAGGGTCTATACACAACCGAGCAAACACAATGAAGCAGTCATGAACTCAGGCTCACCTGCACCTCCAGCAGCTAGACCCAGAGAGTCAGCCAGGAGCCAAAGAATAAGCTACACGCCATATGTCAAGTCAAATCAAGTCACCTTTATTTATATAGCCTTTATACAATACAGATTGTGTCAAAACAACTTTACAGCATTAAATAGGAAAAAAGTGTCAATAAGGCAAAATGACAATAGTAAACACTAATTTTTCAGTTAAAGACATATATTATATGTCACATATAATAAGACAGCAACACAAAAACTGAAACTAATACTGTTCATTATTATCCACAAAATATATTAATAGATACAGAGGGGAAGTTTCCTGAGGTATATTTTCAGGCTTAGATCAAATACACAAGATACTGAGGTCTTTTGGAGGTCTTGCTCTTTATGAACCTGCCATCTGCTGATGAAAGCCATGTATTACAAGTTGTAGTAGTCTATTTTATAATCAGTCAAGAAGACTTTCATGTTTCACCTTGAACATTTTTTCGTTTTATTAATGATATCAACCCTGGAGAGAAGATTTATATTCGTATTTCTTGCATTCATCTCTTCCTGCTATGCAGTTGAGAAATGATGCATCCAAATTTAACCTCTTAAGACCCGAGAAAAGATTTGTTATATTACAAGGAGAAGTTGACTTTTCAGGACATTACCCCATGTCACCACTTTTCAAAATGCTTATAAATCACACAGAATGGAGTGTAGTGAAAATCTGAAATAGCACAAAGTCTCCTGTGAGGGTAGGTTTAGGTTTAGGGTTGGTGTAGGGCAATAGAATATCCGGTCTGTACAGTATAAAAACCATTACGCCTATGAGATGTCCCCACTCTTCACAAAAACAAACCTGTGTGTGTGAGTGTGAGTGAGAAGTGAGTGTGTGTGTGTGTGTGTTGTGTGAGAGAGAGTGTGTGTGTGAGAGAGAGTGTATGTGTGTGTGTATGTTTCAACTAGTTTCAACTGCTCGTTCGAGTCTGATCTCTACACACACACACACACTATCTCTCTCACACACACACACACACCCACACACTACTCTCACTCAGCCCCCACACCACCCACACACAACCCCCCAGCTCTCGGTTTTAAAGACACACTCGACTGATGAAGATGTCGTTCATCTTCCTCCTCCCACATGATTGCGTGTGATTCATCTGCATCTAAACGGTGCCACACGCTCAATTCCTGTGATTTCGTGGTCAGCTACATGAAACGCCAGCGGCTAACAAATGAGAGGCGTGAATTAATGAATCTGCGCTGAGGTCAGAGGTCAGCAGTTACTGACCCCACACAGGGACGAACTCTTCAAAGGATTCAGTGATTGGCACGAGATCAGAAACAACACTCGCTGATCTTCTATGAATTCATCACTCACTGTATTTCATTCATTTTCATTCTGGTCTGATCATAATTACGGTTTCCATCCAAAGCTGCAAATGACTAAATTACTGACATATAACTAAACTGAAGAATAAAGTGTGAGGCAGGAGTGTTTGAGGCACAGGAATCATGACTCCTGGAGGAAATCCTGCTCTGATCCCACAGAGAAAACCAAATAAATGAGGAAAAGTGTTGCACTCTCCTCTCAAACATTGGTCTCCGTGCGGAAGATAATCCTGCTTAACTGAGCACTTCAAGAGTTTAAGAGCACTGTCTCTGTTAAACACGGAAACACTGTTCCACCAGCCTCAGATACTGACTTTAAATGCATTAAAGATTTAAGGTAAATTACAGCGAGAGCACCGTGTCATAAAGACACCGATGGGAGTGTGAAGTTATGCTGATCTACTGACGTTGAATATTTCCATAATGACCGATGCGATCAATCCAGAGCAGCGCAAATCTACAACTACTGAAAATACTAGTAAACTGACTAGTGCACAGCTTACTAAATCACTTTGCATGACTGATTCATATGCTCTCCTCACATATATGTTGCATCTGAAATTGTGATGCAAAATCATACTATATTATCACTCAGCTCTTTATTTAAAGTTGCATATGAAATTATGTCCTCATCCGCATACATACAGTACATTCACGTAAAGTGATATATACTATACAGCGAATCTCAACTGCTTGATTGTTTATATTCTCGCAAAATGTACCTAATCTGATCTGATAAATGCAACTATGAGGCATGAGGATATTAAGGTGTTATAAGCCTGAACATCATGATGTTCTGCTTTGAAAACTAAGTGTATTGTGAAAAGCGCTGGACGCCTGCTGCTTGACGTCTGATGCAGAGCTGCTCAAACCTCCTCGTGTTCCTCAGTCAGCATCCCACAATGCCGTGCGCTGAGCCGTCTAACGACGAGCGTCCGATGCTATCTCTGTGCCGCTGTGGAGCAGACTGATGGATAATCCGAGCTTCACCGCAGGACCCAGGATAAGAGCGCGTCTGATAAAGCTCTGTTAGCAGACTATCATCAGGGAGTCTGGGGACCACAGGTGAGCCGCTGCTTCCTCAATATAC
>JADLZN010007227.1:0-52500 GCA_018155175.1 Sinocyclocheilus anophthalmus
AAAAAAAATGTTTTCACTGATATTTGTTTCCAGATAATCATGGGAGCGAAACTTTTACCGGTTTGTTTTGTGATATTTCTGTTTTGGGGTAAGGCTCTTTATCTTTTGGATTGCTATTTTATGAAATTTTACATTGTTAATATAAAAATAGATGTCAGTAACTGTTCTTGATAAAAATATATGAAAAGGAATAATTTTAAATTATTATTATTATTTTACAAGTTAAATTACAAAGATTTGATGCACTGGCATTTAATGCCAATGTCTTTTCTACAGTAGATTTTTTTTGTAGCATCAGTTCTCTCAGTCTCTCTCTTTTGACCTCTTAAAGATGGCGCCCAGGCTCGATCTGCAGGACAAGAGTTTGCCACTGTGTTCATGCAAAACTATGTATCCCCTTTTGACCTGCCACTATTTCAGCTTTATATCACCTCTCTGAATTCTAATTGCCTGGTAAAAGTCAGCGTGCCCAGTCTCGGTTTTACCCAGGAGGTGCAACTGACTGCAGGTCAGGGCTTCACTGCGACCCTCCCCAAAACAATTGAGCTGTCTGGCACCAGGAGGTCCCGCAAAACTGTTTTCATTCAGGCATCTGATGACATAACGGTGTCCTCACTAAACTCAAAACAATTCACGGCAGATACATCCCTGGTCTACCCCATGAGTGAATGGGGTACTGAATATTTTGTGTTCACCCCCACCAACTCCCCTCCATCCATGCTGAAGGAGTTTGTGCTTGTCAACGGTAAAGAGCGGAACACGGTGGAAGTGTTTCTTAAAGCGGTGGTCCGGTTTGAAGGACGCTTGTATGGTGTCGGCAGTAAACTAGTTGTGGTGATGGATCCTTTCGAAAATGCACAAATTCAAAGCCAAGGAGACCTCACGGGAACCCGCATATCTTCACAACTTCCCGTCACCGTGTACTCGGGCCACATGTGCACGTTGCGCTTTTCTAAGTGCAATCACGTTTATGAGCAACTCCTGCCGGTGCAAAACTGGGGAACTCACTTCCTGGTGGCACCGTTTAGCATTCAGAGCCAGTTCGACAGCATCTATATCCAAGCATCACAGTCAACAAATATAACCGTTCAATTTGGCCGTACTACATTAACTGCCGTTCTTCAGCGTGGGCGCATTGTAGAGTACAAAATCCAGTCTCCAAATGGCCTTAATGTCATTGCTGACAATGGAATCCAAGTGTTTTTTCTGTTTAATGGTGTGCGAACATCCCGTGGTGTCATATATGACCCGTTTCTTATGAATCTTCTGCCCAACAACCGTTTTTGTTCCTCGTACGCACTTGACGGGATAGCTGGTTTTGACAACCGAGCCCTTCTGATTGTTCCTACCAATGAACAAGCAGGGATTCGTTTTGATAGCTTGCCTTTACCTGGAAACCTTCAGTGGAGGGTCATTAAAAACAGCGAGTACTCCTGGACTGAGCTGGTTTACCAACCTGGGGCAGGTGGGCACAAATTAACCCATTCAAATGCTTCTTATGGGGTCTATAGTGTGGGACTGCAGCAAATGAATGGTTACGGAGCCCCAGCTGCATGCATTGATCCAGGTATGTCACAATTATGCATATTATTCCTTCTGTTTAAAAAACATTTGTGGTGTTATAGCCAGTTTTAGCAAATAAAATCTCTTGTATAATCCAATAATGCATTTTATAGTAGAATGTAATGTCCAGGTTTGAGTTAAAACCATAGTAATGATTAACTCTGTTTATGTTTATGCTGCTTAAACATCATGCATCTCTTCTCCATTTATAGTAGATTTGCCAGCACCTCACTCTTGCTTCAACATCATCTGTAGTGAGGATGAGGAGTGCCAGATTAAGGGTTCCTTCCCCACCTGTGTGAAGAAACCATTTGGAATCTGTTGGGCAATGGGCGACCCTCATTACTGCACATTCGACCAGCGTTACTTTGACTTCATGGGCACTTGCACTTATGTTGTCACCAGGAACTGCCACAAAAATAACAGTCTTCCTGCTTTTGAGGTCCTGGCTAAAAATGAAAACTGTGGCGACATTAGTGTCTCCTATGTAGCACGAGTAATTGTAAATATTGGGGATATCACCATCAGCGTTGGAAGTTCTGAGCCCGGGAAAGTCAGGGTAAACCTTTTTTTTTTCTTAAAGGAAAAAGTAATAGTGATTGCATGGATTTAGTTCATTTTAGTCCTAAACATTGTAGAAACCTCATTCAAAACTTGCTGCGGTTCTACTGGGAAAGGCTTATATTTTAGGGTCTATTTTATGTGACATTTGTAAACGTTTTTTAACCTCGATTTATTTATTTATTTTTTGTAATAAAATTAGCTTATCAGTTTTGATTTATAATTACTAACACTTTTTACCATCTTAAACATCCCAAATTTGGAAGTTTGTAGTCATTGTGTATTAGCTTTGAGGATGAAATCCTGAAGTTTGAAAAAAAAAATTACTTTTAACAGATGAATATAAAATTTACAATCTTTCTTTATCTTCTGAATCTTGCGTTGTTCATTATTTTGTCCAATAAAAATAAAAAATATGTTAGATAAAAATACCAAACAGAAATTTGGTAACATTTTATTACCAAGAGTATGATTTAATTTTTTGTCAAAATTGTTAGTATTTCTGAAATGTAATTACAAAAACAAGTCTAACATAATGTTGTGCTTTATCACAAATATCTTTGCATTCTATGTACAGTACTCAATCATTGTGTACCGATGCAATTATCCACTAGAGCTTCAAAACTGCTGCAGTTTTAGCAGTAATGCTGTGCATTTAATGAACTGGAATGTTGGAACATTTTTAAGTGCTCATTTTTGTTTTCAAAGCCTCCTTTGTAGCCAGCAACAATTTGGAATGCATGCTTTATAAGCAAACTGCAGCGGGAACAGCTGATGAATAGTGAATCACATTAACTAAACCTGGCGATTTGTGTTTCTGTCAGAAAGACAGCCATCTCCTGAGGGACAAAAACTTGATTATGTTCTTCTTAATCATTGCGACAGCATAACTAAGGACGTTATTGAACAAGCTGTAAGGATTTGCCTTAAACAACCTGAGAAAATGCCACTATGATCCATTCAAGTTTAAGTGTGCGGTTTAGACTGGAGACGAAAATTTTATTTTGTTCATGCTTATTATTTTTTATTATGATGACTGCTATTATAAATCTATGTGGATTTCTTTGCTATTTTATTTAATTTGGAGATTGCAATGTTTTTTTCATTAGTTATAGCAAGGTAAACCACTCAAAAAGATTGTGTCTTTAAATTTGTTCCCTTTTTAAAGCACCAAAATTACAGGAATTCACATCTTGACATTCAGATGACTAAATTGCAATTGATTCCTTTCCAAGATTTCCTTTCTAAGAATCACTACTATAAAACGTTTACACAGAATAATACTTATCTTTTTTTTTGTTTCCCATTTTAGCAGATTCTTCAGGATGTATTCATCAACTCTGCACTTGAGCCAGTATTTGCAGTTAATTAAATTGAGTGGCAACATTAAATCGGCAAAGAATTGATTTAGTTCATAAAATTGAAAGCAGTTTGTGCACATGTGGGGGTGGACGTGGGTAGATGTGTGATTTGTACTTATAGACCTTGCACAGAGCTAATAAGAATATACCTTTGTCTGCTTCACAGGGTTCGAAAGCATTTTGGAGGGGCTGTTTGGACCAGGAC
Source organism: Sinocyclocheilus anophthalmus (assembly GCA_018155175.1). Classification (NCBI taxonomy): domain Eukaryota; kingdom Metazoa; phylum Chordata; class Actinopteri; order Cypriniformes; family Cyprinidae; genus Sinocyclocheilus; species Sinocyclocheilus anophthalmus. The sequence goes on from JADLZN010007227.1 coordinate 3,691, forward strand.
TCGTAAAAGATCTTACCCTCTTTCAAGGTCAGTGTTACACTGCTACAAGGGAGGTGAAGATTAGATTGATGGTTACGTTTAATTAGAATCTTTGGCAGGTAACTTTTATTATAGTCTAAATAATATCATTTTGAATCTTAGTGTTTTTTTTTTTTTTTAAATTTCTTGTATATATGTTATGGTTTTAACCTTGTCCAAAACTATATTTTAAATTATAGCAATTTTCATAATTTCCAATTAACATGAAACTATGAAAAAGTAAAAAAAAAAATTATTATTGTGTTTAAGGTATGTACAATAAAAGTAGCCTTAGAGAGACAAAAAGTTGCGCTTGTTATTGCGGAATACAGTGGGTATGGAAAGTTTTCAGACCCCCTTAAATTTTTCACTCCTTGTGATATTGCAGCCATTTGCTAAAACCATTTAAGTTAATTTTTTTCCCTCATTAATGTACACACAGAACCCAATATTGACAGAAAAACACAGAATTGTGACATTTTTGCAGATTTATTAAAAAAAAAAACTGAAATAAACATGGTCTAAGTATTCAGACCCTTTGCTGTGACACTCATATTTTTAATTCAGGTGCTGTCCATTTCTTCTGATCCTCCTTGAGATGGTTCTACACCTTCATTTGAGTCAGCTGTGTTTGATTATACTGATTGGACTTGATTAGGGAAGCCACACACCTGTCTATATAAGACTTACAGCTCACAGTGCATGTCAGAGAAAATGAGAATCATGAGGTCAAAGGAAATGCCTGAAGAGCTCAGAGACAGAATTGTGGCAAGGCGCAGATCTGGCCAAGGTTACAAAAACATTTCTGCTGCACTTAAGGTCCTAAGAGCACAGTGGCCTCCATAATCCTTAAATGGAAGACGTTTGGGACGACCAGAACCCTTCTTAGACCTGGCCGTCCAGCCAAACTGAGCTATAGGGGGAGAAGAGCATTGGTGAGAGAGGAAAAGAAGAACCCAAAGATCACTGTGGCTGCGCTCCAGAGATGCAGTCAGGAGATGGGAGAAAGTGGTAGAAAGTCAACCATCACTGCAGCCCTACACCAGTCGGGGCTTTATGGCAGAGTGGCCCGCCGGAAGTCTCTCCTCAGTGCAAGGAACATGAAAGCCCGCATGGAGTTTGCTAAAAAAACACCGGAAGGACTACAAGATGGTGAGAAATAAGATTCTCTGATCTGATGAGACCAAGATAGAACGTTTTGGCCTTAATTCTAAGCAGTATGTGTGGAGAAAACCAGGCACTGCTCAATCACCTGTCCAATACAGTCCCAACAGGAAAGCATGGTGGTGGCAGCATCATGCTATGGAGGTGTTTTTCAGCTGCAGGGACAAGGACGACTGGTTGCAATCGAGGGAAAAATGAATGCGGCCAAGTACAGGGATATCTGGACGAAAACCTTCTCCAGAGTGCACAGGACCTCAGACTGTGCCGAAGGTTTACCTTCAAACAAGACAATTACCCTAAGCACACAGCAAAAATAACGAAGGAGTGGCTTCACAAAAACTCTGTGACTTTTCTTGAATGGCCCAGCCAGAGCCCTAACTTAAACCCAACTGAGCATCTCTGGAGAGACATAAAAATTGCTGTCCACCAACGTTTACAATCCAAACTGACAGAACTGGAGAGGATCTGCAAAGAGGAATGGCAGAGGATCCCCAAATCCAGGTGTGAAAAAACTTGTTGCATCTTTCCCAAAAAGAAACATGGCTGTATTAGATCAAAAGGGTGCTTTTACTAAATAGTGAGCAAAGGGTCTGAATACTTAGGACATGTGAAATTTCAGTTTTTCTTTTTTAATAAATATACAAAAATGTCAACAATTCTGTGTTTTCTGTCAATATGGGGTGCTGTGTACATTAATGAGGAAAAAAAAAATTACTTAAAAGATTTTAGCAAATGGCTGCAAAATAAAAAAGAGTGAAAAATTTAAGGGTGTCTTAATACTTTCCGTACCCACTGTACATATATTTTTAAAACACCATGGTTCTGTTGCATCCTTACAACAGTCTAATATAATTAAGATGGTTAAATTAGGCTAATATAGTCTACAAAAAAAATGGTCTTTCTCAAGTCTATCCCGTTAATCTAATATTATTGAGTTGTTTTTTGTGCTTCAGAAATGTTTTTTAACTTATACGTGCACCAATACGGCTCAAACCATCACACTCATCTGCACTGTAAAGCTGAGCCGGAGCCCAGCTTTTAGTTTGTAGTTTTATACCTAAGCCACTAAATGGACAAATCTTCTGTACTGCACCTTTAAATAAACTAATTAGAGTATGAAAAGTTTTTTTGTTTGTTTTTTTTGGTCAACTCAAACAAAATTGCTCAGATGAAAAACACCCGTTTTCTGTTTTTGTTCTGGAGTACCGCAAGGCTCTATTCTAAGCCCTTTAGTCATTTTGTAAATTCATTCATAAAATATAATCAATCTAATTGCACATTAGCAGTTCATTCAGAAAATGTTTAAATTGTCTGTTTCTGAAGGTGTATACCATTAACTGTTCGCTCAGAAGAACCATTCATGAGTTAAACTATCGAAATCACATACATCAAACTAAATTTAAACCTGAATATAAACATGGCTTTGCTCTTTGTGCAGCTCTTGATTGGCAAATCAAAACTTCACACAGTGAAAAAAATTTTGTGTTGGAGAAAAAGCTCATGTTTTTCCTAAGTTTTGACTTGTGTTGGTAATTGTTTATTGTTAGAGAAATACTTATTTTTGCAAAAACAGTTACCTAAAATTAAAATGACAAATATATGCATATAAGACATCTTTACCTGTCACATACATGGAGCAGTCAAGAACGGGTTATTTCGCAGTCAATCATTCAACAGACAGCAATTGCTAAAAATAAACAAAATGTCCTTGTCATGTGATTGTTAGCTAGTGGCTATGATCAGACACAGTATTGGAAACATAGTCTGTCAAAGATCATAACAAAGAAAAACATTTAAAGGGGTCATATATGGGGTCAAGATTTATCACTTTAATTTTCCCCCAAGGCCCACTTATGGTAGTCAAGGTTTCTTACACCAAAAAACCTTTGTCATTTAATTTCTCGTGCTAAAGAAGATCATGCACATGACTCCTGTCGGTGTCACCAATACATTTGACTAGGTCTTCCTTTAAGGGCTTTTCTCAGCAAATATTAATATGTGGGTTATTTTAATTAATATTTTTAAATCAGTTGACAGTCCTAGTAAAAATATATGTAGTTAAATATTACAGTTTTTGCATGTAGTTCTTAAGAATTCTGAAGCAATTTTGAAGCAATTTCAATGGGTGTTTGATCAGAATGTAAAAAATACATGAACATTTAGATTATTACTGAGAATATTGAAATATAGAATTAGATATGAGGTATAACAAAACATATCTCTCAGCCCTGAATTAAACAACTGACTTGCTAAATTCTGAACAATGAAAGTTGAAAGTATGCACTGGAGCTGCACGATTAATCGTTAAAAGATCGCGATCTCGATTCAGACAACCACACGATCTAATTTCTAAACGATTCTCCCGTGTCTATTAAACCATAGACAAAGTCTTACCGGATCATTCAAATCTGCGTTCGCACTGCCGCTGACACACAGAGAGCAGTTACCATGTTTGGTTAAGAAACAGCTTCACAAACAGTCTCTTCCACTACACAGTATTATTTCTGTCGTACAATCATTCATATTATCACAGAAATACTGGAATGAAAGTTTATAATTCAGATATAAACATTGATGTCTATGGTAGCGCGACCAAAATAGAGCAAACCCGGGTTTGGAAGTAACTGCCACATAACGTTTGTTTCGATTGCATTGTTTCGCCACTAGGTAGCGAAAAGTGACTTAAAAATGTATTTATAACTGAATGAATCATTTATTCAAGAGAATCATTCAAAAACGCTGATTCATCCAGTAGGTTTATGAGTGAGTCGTTGAATTATTGATTCAAACAACTTTTTCATATTTTTAATATTAAATTGAAGTATTAAATATATTATATTTTAAATACATATAAACTACCAGTCAAACGTTTTTGAACAGAAATTTTTAAAGAAGTCTCTTCTGTTCACAAAGCCTGCATTTATTTGATCCAAAAAACAGCAAAAACAGTACAATTTTGAAATATTGTTACTATTTAAAATAACTATTTTCTATTTTAATATATGTTAAAATGTAATTTATTCCTGTGATTTCAAAGCAACATTTATCTGAAATAGAAATATTTTGTAACATTATAAATGTCTTTATCATCACTTTTGATAAATTTAAAGGATCCTTTCTAAATAAAAGTATTAATTTATATAACCCCCCCCCCCCCAAAAAAAAAAACCTGACTCCAAGCTTTTGAATGGTAGAGTGTATAATGTTACAACGTGTTGTATTTCAAGTTATTTTGAATTTTCTTTTCATCAAAGAATCCTGGAAAAAAAAAGTACTCAAGTGTTTTAAATATTGATAATAATAATAATAATAAAATGTTTCTTGAACAGCATGTCAGCATTAGAATGATTTCTGAAGATCATGTGACTCTGAAGCCTGGAGTAATGATGCTGAAAATTCAGCTTTGATCATATTAAATGGTTAATACTTCATTCAAATTAATTAAACACTTTTAAATAGACTGCAGCAATCATATTTTGCCACACATTATTTTGTTTAGTTACTTTGTTTTAGAATCGTGATCTCTATTTGAGACAAAAAAAAAAAATTGTGATTCTCAATTTATCCAGAATCGTGCAGCTCTAGTCCTGTGTGTTTTTGTTTTTTTTGTACTTGAGTGCAATAATTTTTGGTTGAAAAAATGAGAATCGTCTAAGAGAATCATGATCTCAATTCCCATGGAGAAAAATCGTGATTCACATTTTAGCAAGAATCGTGCAGCCCTAGTATGCACTGAAATTCACTTGTATTGCAGTTTGCATTCGGAGCAATAATTCAGTTTTTCAAACTCAAATCAAATGTAACAAAACAGTTTCACGCTTCTGACCTTTGCATGGGGAGCAACCAGCGGAAGATGTATTTCTGAAGTTTTCTCGAAAAAAGGAAAGCATCTTTCTTTATATTTTTATTGTTTGGTAATATTATAATAAATAAAAAAATATGTGACCCAAAATATTATTTGGAATGCTACTGAAAATTGTCAGTGCAGGAAAAAACACAGAATATTATTATTATTTTTAAATGCATTATTATTAATAACTGGCCAACATGTTTGGTGTAATATGTTGCAAAGTGTATTTAGCAGTGTTGGGGGTAACTCATTACAAGTAATGCGAGTTACGTAATCAGATAACTTTTTTCAAGTAACTAGTAAAGTAAAACATTACTTTTTAACTTAAAAGGAAATATCTGAGTTACTTTTTCAAAAAAAAGTAATGCCAGTTACTTTGTTTTCCCATTGATTGACTGACAGCTCTCCTGTCCCCAAGTTGAGAGAAATCGGGGGAGTACAGGCGTTGTGTGCGCTGTGTGAACAATGATGTTACTGTAGTTCTAGACTAAATGTGAATGTGCATTAATTCATCCCACTCACAAAAAACAGATTTAGTATTCATCAAAATGAATTAAAAATGAAGTGAAATGCAAACTCAGAATATGACACAAACCTGCAATAATTAAATGTTAAATAACACTGTACTTTTTCTTTGTTACTACTGTACAGACGTGAATTTAGTTTTGCTTCAGCCTGAGGTTTATTCTTTACACTTTTTGGTGTGAAAGGGCTTTATAAATAGAACTTCTTATATTAAAACAATCAAGCCCTGCTTATATTTTAAAAGTAACGCGAAAGTAATGCAAAAGTAACAACACTGGTATTTAGTGTTTGTTTGTAAAAGGGCAGCACTGATATGTTTTATATTCTCTTGCAGATTGTGAGCCAGAGGGTGTGTCAGATTGGTCGTTTAATGAAAATTGTCTCTTTTGCTGCTTAAGACGTGAAAAAGTGAAGGTAATTAATCTCACTCTTATTTTCCTATCTATATATTTCCACAAACAATGCATTAGCAAATCCACATATCACTCTGAGTCATTGAATGTTTTCAACCACGCAGCACTTTAAATATGTTTGTAGTAGCTGGGTCATTGGGGTTGAAAGAAAAAAATAGGAGATGCTCATTAACGCTTTCAATGTTTATCAGTCGGTAATTATTATTATAACTTAAGTTTTTGTTAAGCGGTGACTTGACAACACATCTTCAGATGTGACAGATGGACTGTGAAGGAACTACAACACTGTCTGTCATTTGCCCTGGGGATTTTCTACAACAAAGCTCAAACGATAAATCAGCTTTATTCTTTCTCTGACATTGAACAGCTTTTGTATTCACAAATTTGCAGACATTTTACAGGCTAGTAATCTGACAAGTACATTGGTACAATATTGGACTTCGTAATGAAGTATGATTATCAAATGTACATGAATTTTCAAATAGGTCTGATTTTGATTTTTAAATGAATTATAGTCTCTTATTTTATTTTTTTCTCTCCAGGAAAATGTGGTTGGTTTGAACAACCAAGTTTTATCAGAAGCAGACAGCTTCAAACAAGAGCAGTCCAACATAAACAAACTTGAGAAGCAAGCAGAGGATTTCCTCAATGTTGTCTTCTATAGAAAGGGTAAGACGTGCATTATATTGTACTTTACATAAGCTGAAACCAACGTAGTTGATAAAGTGAAGATACTTTTTTTTTTGCAGAAGAATCTGCATTTTTGTATTTTTCTTTCTTTTTTCGTTATAAACAAAGGCAATTAAAGTGGTGATTTAAATTGATGTCCTTTTTAAATAGATTTTTTAAATTAAATTTAAATAGTTATGGCAAAAATTCATTTTGACAATTCCTAAAAGCCCTTGCAAGTTTAAATCAAATTTAAATTTTAACACACAGATTATATACACAGCATATGTATATGGATGTCCAAGTGTTTTGATGTTCAAATGTTTTTAGTCTTCTGTTTCTCTTCCTGGCCGTGTATATTTGATGTTTTTTTTACTCTAAACGAACTTAGGAAACAGCTTTTCCCTTTTGGAGGTCTGCAGAACTTTACTGCCCTGTAGGAAATGTTTTCAAAGACTTGTCTGCCATATCCAGTGGCTTTGATTTTAACAATGGCACTAACCAAGTGTATTGTGAAATAGTTTAATGATGCCGTGTTATAAGATATAAAATTAATATAAGAGAAAAATTGACAAGAGGTACGTTTAGTACGTTTAACAAAATTAACTTATTGTATCATGTTCACCTTCAATAACAATACTGCAAAATACAAGAGATTTGTTCAAATGTGTGTGAAGCAGGGTTATTATAGTTAACGAATACTAAAACCATTAAAAGAAAAATTGTTACTTGAAATAAAATAAAATACCCGGAACCAAAAAAAACTTATGTTTCACTTAGGTAACATGGAAAAACGGAATAAAAATACAATACTTACATAAAAAAATTAAAACTATATATAACTAAAAAAAAGGAAATAATCCAGTTGAAGCTGTGGGTTACAGTGAATTTATAACAGCTAAGGGTGTTGTTAGGCACGACGTGAAGCGGAGCTAAAACCCCCTTAGCTGTTATAAATTCACTGTAAACCACGGCTTCACGGGGCTTAGTGCTTTTATAAAACGGTTACTCCATATACATAGTAAGGTTTCACAAAACAAAACAGAGCAAATAAAGTGTAATGACATAAATAAAAACAGTAGTCTTCCACCAAACAATGTAGTTCCTCAGAATCAGTTGTGGTTCCAACAAAGTGGTTGCCGAGCAACACACGAAGTAAAGAAAGGTGTATGTTTGTAGAGTAATTTATAACAGCTTCGAACGCGGCGATTCAACCAATCAGAATCAAGCACCGGAACTATCAGCTTTATAAACGGAAATAATTACAAAATAATAAAAATGAATAAATGTTTAAACATTTTTAAAGAATTCAAACTTATGTAAGGATTCAAATGATTCAAAGTGAAATAATAATGGCGCCGACGGTGATGGCTGCCTCCGTGGCTTGCTCCGCAGTTGTTTTTATGTTTTTTTTAGTTTGTCCTGTCTTTAGTTATATACCTGCAATCAGTTTCACCAGAGACGAACTGCTGGACATCCAGAAGTACTCACCACCCGATATTTCACTGGTTTTTTATTATTCTGATGTTTTGCTGGACATTATAGTCGGGGGAGCAGCTGCGCTGATCAAAAGCTTCATGACACGCAGACGGGGGAAGCGAGCCGGCCCGCTCGTGAAGCTCAGACAGCGCGGATTCAGAACGCCGTTGCTAGCATCCATCAGGCGAATCTCCGCTCTCTACCCAACAAAATGGATGAACTTCTCCTGCTCTCCTGAATAAATAAGGATTTTTCAAACTCTGTTGCTCTGTGTTTCATGGAAACCTGGCTGAAAGACGCCATTCTGGACAGCGTGTTGAGTCTGCCGGGCTTTCAGCTGTTCAGAGCGGGCCGCGGCGCAGAATCAATGGGGAAATCGCTCGGCGGCGGGACATGCTTTTACATTATTGAGAGGTGGTGTACAGATGTAACTGGGTTAAAGAAGATGTGCTGTTCAGATCTAAAAGTGCTCTTCATTAACTGTAAGCCTTACAACTCTACTCGCTGCGGGAGTTTTGCTCGCTCATTCTCGTCAGTGTTTACATTCCTCCACAAGCACACGTGAGCACCGCTTTACAAAAACTCGCTGATCTGATCACAGACACAAAACAACAACACCCAGACTCTGTTATAATCATTCTAGGGGACTTTAATAAAGCCAATCTCTCACGTGAACTGCCAAAATACAGACAGCACAGCACATGTCCCACCAGAGACAGTAATAAATTGGATCACTGTTACACCACAATAAGAATGCATATCACTCTGTCCCACGAGCAGCTTTGGGACTCTCTGATCACTATTTGGTTCATCTTATACAGACCTACAGGCATAAACTTAAATCTGCTAAACCTGTAGTAAGAACTGTAAAGAGATGGACTAATGAAGCAGAGCAGGATGTACAAGCTTGTTTCGACCTCACTGATTGGAGCGTCTTTGAACCTGCTGCCACCGATCTGGACAAGCTCAAGGGAGACTGTAACATCTGATACAGTTTCTGTGAAGGCATGTCCATTCTACCAGGACCCTTAACTACAACAATGACAAACAGGTTCACTGCAAAACTCCAGGACCAGCTCGTCAGGCCAAAGAAGAGGCTCACCAGGAAGGGGATAATGTCTTTTTGGATAAACAGGTAATACACACTGGGAAAAAGGAGATAAGCGTGGCAAAGAGAATTAGTCAGAAAAAATAAGGATTCAATTCTCTTCCAGTGACTCGGCATCAGTGTGGGAAAGTCTAAAAGAAATCACCAATTACAAGACACCATCACCCAGCACTGCGGAGAATCAACACCTTGCAGACGATCTGAACGAGTTCTACTGCAGGTTTGAAAAGACACCCACACCCACCCTGAACACCTCTCCACACAACCATTCACACCTCCAGAAACCCCCCTCTCCCCCACACCTGCAATTCAGATAAGCGAAGAGAGGGCGCCAGGTTTCCGGAAGCAGAAAAGGAGGAAAGCACCAGGCCCAGACTGTGTTACACCAGCCTGTCTGAAATCCTGTGCTGACAAGCTGGCCCCCATCTTCAAACTGATCTTCAACAGATCATTGGAACTGTGCAAAGTCCCTTCATGCTTCAAACGTTCCACCATCATCCCCGTCCCAAAGAAACCCAAAATAACAGGACTAAATGACTACAGACCTGTAGCTCTAACATCTGTGGCCATGAAGTCATTTCAAAACTTGGTGTTGGCTTATCTGAAGGACATCACTGGACCCTTGCTGAATCCTCTTCAGTTTGCCTACAGAGCAAAACAGGTCTGTGGGCGATGCTGTCAACATGGGACTGCATTATGTTCTGCAACATCTAGAAAGACCAGGGACTTATGTGATGATCCTGTTCGTGGACTTCAGCTCAGCCTTTAACACCATCATCCCAAACCTCATCCTGCCCAAACTAAATCAGCTATCCGTGCCCACCTCCGTCTGTCAGTGAATCAACAGCTTCCTGACAGACAGGCAACAGCTATTGAGGCTGGGAAAATACACATCCAGCATCCAGTGTTCTCTCTCCACTGCTCTTCTCCCTGTACACCAACGACTGCACATCTAAAGACCCCTCTGTCAAGCTCCTGAAGTTTGCAGACGACACCACACTCATCTGCCTCATACAGGACGGTGACGAGTCTGCTTACAGACAGGAGGTCGAGCAGCTGGCTGTCTGGTGCAGTCTCAACAACCTGGAGCTCAACACGCTCAAAAACAGTGGAGATGATCGTGGACTTAAGGAGAAAACCCCCTGCACTCCCCCCACACACCATCATGGACAGCACAGTGACTGCAGTGGAGTCATTCAGGTTACTGGGCACCACAATCTCTCAGGACCTAAAATGGGACACTCACATAGACTCCATAGCTAAAAAGGCCCAGCAGAGGTTGTACTACCTTCGCCAGCTGAGGAAGTTCAACCTGCCACAGGAGCTGCTGAAACAGTTCTACTCCGCCATTATTGAATCTGTCCTCTGCACTTCAATAACTGTCTGGTTCAGCTCAGCTACCAAATCTGACCTCAGAAGACTTCAGAGGGTAGTCCGGACTGCTGAGCGAATCATTGGTACAACCCTCCCTTCTCTCCAAGAACTGTACTCGTCCAGAGTGAGCAAAAGGGCTGGCAGAATCACTCTGGACCCCTCACATCCAGTACACTCACTCTTTGAACTGTTGCCATCTTGTCGACACTACAGAGCGCTGAGAACCAGAACGACCAGACACAGGAACAGTTTATACCCTCAGGCAATCCATCTCATGGACACTTAACAATAACTGTGGAACACACAACACTAATTATACACTCATACACTTATTTATCTAACACAAACACTCAGTCTACATTTCAATTTGCAAATAATATACCTGTACATACAACTGTCTATTGTTATATACCTGTACATACAATTGTCGATTTGTATATTTTTATTCCTTAGTTACTATTTTTCTATTTTTTATTATCTGTGTTTTTGTTCTGTCACTGTCATTCTGTTACACTGTGGAGCTTCTGTCATGAAAACAAATTCCTCGTATGTGTAAACATACCTGGCAATTAAAAACTCATTCTGATTCTGATTCATTCTGATTATCTCAGTTATACTAAAATAGCACTGCTGTAAACTGTGAGCAGTAAATATCACTGAAGGAAAGACTTTTTATGTTTTGTAGCCAAAATCTATTTCCCTGTATCTTCAAAAAAACAAGTAATATATTTATTCCTTAATATATTTTCCCTCAGCAGACCTCCCGAGATTTACAGACCCCCACATTCCTCTAGTGGCTCGTGAGATCATGCAGCGAATGATCCGACAGTTCGCTGCCGAATATACCTCAAAAACCAGCTCAACTCAGGACGTACCCCAACCCCAGTCCCAGCTCAACGGCACCAAGGACCAAAGCCTGCCGAAAGCGCCCTCGCTGGAGCCGGACGCCTCCACACCCGGTGCCGGCGCCGCTGCCTCCGCACAGAATCCCGTCCTCAGCAAGCTTCTCATGGCAGACCAGGACTCCCCACTGGACCTCACCGTCAAGAAACCAGAGACAGAACCAAGCGAACAAGGTCAGAGCCGTGTTTAATTCAATCTGTGGTTTGCAGTATGCTGCAAAAAAACTTTTCTTAACCCATATTTGGTGTCTTTTAACAAAATAAATAATAAACCCTCAAAAACATTTCAGAAGCCAACATATTTATCAGTAATTAATTCAAGGTTTCTGTCATGACAACTCTCTGAGGGATTGGAATGGTAATGTACATGACAATGTTAATGTATTTGGTCTATGCGGAATAGATCTGCTACGCTGCTGCTGCGGCAGAGCAAGTACAGAGACTTGCTACTGCCAATAAATCCACAACATGCTGCTGTGAGCATGTAAGACATACTGCTGCTGCACATATAACATATATGAAATAACCCCATATAGCATACATGAATCACCCCGTAGCAGATCTATACAGGTGGAGCTGGGGAAGGTGGAGGGTTTCTGAAGCAAGCTGCACGGCTACAGCAAGCACTAGTCATATATTTGAAAGTTGAGCAGCGAGCTTATTGGCTACCGATACAGGAGAGACCAATCAGCTGTGCTATGTGATAATGATGTCATTAGGTCAGATTGTGTTAGACCTATCGGACTGCCCATCTAGAGTTTCATGCCAGAACTCATATATATTTATCTGCAAACAAGTTATCTATAGGCACCTGAAGAAAACTGGAATATATTGTAACATTACCTAGGGTTTAGGTTCAATTAAAAAAGGATCATGGAATGGTTGTCCACTAAAATTAAACATTCTAATATAAAAATTTTTTATCTGTATTCACAGAAATATCAATAAATAATAATAAACATCAGTTTACCTACAAATATTTTTTGTTCTAAAAAAACAAAAAGAGCATGTACATTTTCAAGTGTCGGAAATGTGTCAAAAGTGAAGCAAATTAATTGTTGAATAAGTGTTTTAAACAGTTCAAAAGAACTGACATGCTGAAAAGAATCAAAGATTTGACCTTTGATTTGCCCAAAAATAAGTTATAATAAGCTATGAAACATAAATAGCAAGTTTATAGTGCTCCATAATGCTCACGCCACCCTGTTTTGGGTAAAATTAAAATAATAAACCATATGTTTTTCTCCGGTGTTCCCCAGTAGTTAGTCCAATAGTTTTTCTCCAGTAGTTTCTTCCCCCCTCAATGCATAAATGAGATGTATAAGAGGCTAATTTTTCATATTAAAAACATGAACTTTCAAAAATTAAGAAATTAGATAATGTTATCATAATGTAATATTTTATAATAAAACCCTTCTAATGATTTATAGTTATAGGCCACCTGCATGTTAATAGGACACTGTGCAGTATATTATTATATATAGAATTATCATAGATATTTTTTTTAACTATATTTTTTTCATTTTTATTAAGAAATATTTATTTGGTAATATGTATTTAGTAATAATCATCATCATAATTATTAGTCATATTGATTATATAAGCACAAAAACCAGAAACTCGGAAAGAGAATGTAAAGAACTTAAGTATTCAGCAGTATAAAATATCAAAAAGAAAGTTGAATCTATACGGTTAAAAGAAAACTAGACAGTGCGATTAAGTTTGGTTGATTGATTTTCCTTAGTTTGGTCTTAGAATATGATGTTTTTATTTACAGATGGAGTCCTTGACCTCTCAACTAAGAAGAACCACAGTCATGGTAGTGTCTCACTGAAAAGCTCTCATGGTTTCTCAATCATGCCCACAGTTAAGGGGTAAGAAGTATTTTGATACATTTTAAACAATTTTGAAGAATTTTAGATTTACTAGTAAGGATTTTAACCCGAACTATATAATGCAAAGATAACAGGTGTCCTTAAAATGAAAATAACTGTTTTAGGGTAAAATAATTGTTAGTTGGATATATAAAAAAAGAAAAAACTAAAAAGTACCTCCATGTAGTGAAATCTGTATAAATCTGGTAGAGAATGGTGTGTGCATGCAGTTTTTACAGTAATAAGCTTTATTTGAATCATGGCCAGGAATCAAATTTCACAATTTAGCTGATGCTTGAAGGAACAGACGAGCCAGAGTAATCTACATGAAGTGTCATCAGAGAACAATGGTGATAGTTTAGGGACAATCCCTTGACCTTCAGTTTCCAGCTTAGACAGTCAGTGTCCTTCTTTTCCATACTAAGACTCTTTAGGGTAAGTAAACTGAGGTACATGCGATAATTTCCTCAGGAGAGGTACATTTATTTTAATCATACTTTTTGTTCCCTGAAAGATACAAAATGGTACTGTGAATGATCGTCTGTGAAACTTTATACAAATATGTAATTTAAAAGACAAAATGGATTAAATGAAAAAATGCTAGAAATTGATAAGTTAATCTGTCACTGAATATTTGGTCGCAAACTAGCTAACCCCACTACTTCAGTGAGATATTAACTTAATCTAAATTTGCTAACCTGTTACCCATTCAAAAAGTTTATCAACTGGAATGTTGAAACAATTATTTCCTATAAAGTGAAGAAAATCGGATTGAACATTTTTCCCGCCTATCTTGTTATGGGTGAATGATTGGGTCTTGATAAATTCAGTTCAACTCTTAAGGCCGTTTCACACTGAACGCGATGCAAAAAAGCGAGGTGAATCATCGACGAACGGTGCTTTCACATCGAGCGCAAAACGATTGATTGCCTTCTGCTAAATCATGCCTGCACACTAGGTGGCGCTGACCAACAATGCATTTTTCATCAGATATGTATCTCATAAATAGATTTAACATCATCCGCCGCTCAATATACAGCATTAAATTAAGATAAATAAAGTTTGGTTCTACACCAGAAACACAAACCTCTAGAATGCTTTACAAGACTCATCCAAAATATAAATAGAGGTACAATTAGCATCAAGCTACACTTGGAAATGTATGTAATTAATGTATTTGCTTAAAACCCACTTTAAACCATCATCGAGTGCATGTAATAACTTCTATAGTTGACTTCGATTCTTTAATAGGCAGACATGCACTCTTTGTATGTTTAATAACGCTGCTTAAAATTGGTCATAAACATCCTTTATTGTTATAAAAAATACCATGAGCTGCATACAAAACACATACAGAAAATATATTGTCATAATCATGTCTATTTGCTTTCATATTTTATGTGTAGAAAAATGTTTCACTCGATTTTTTTAATACGGAAGATCTAGAGAGTGAACACGCTCTGACTCTGAGTCCTCTACTTCGGTGTTTTTACGCTCATACTCAATACAGTCTTCTGAGCTTTTAGCGCCACCGCTAAACAGGAGTTGCTCTGGCCACGTGATGTAATGCTCAAATCTTATTGGACGGCCCGTGTTTTCACTTTGCAAAACTGAAAAGATTCGTTGGACTGGTTCGGAAAAAAAGCATTTGCATTTTCGGTGTGCGAATGTTCGCGGTCTATGTGGAAGCATCCATAGGAATCTGTTGTTTTATTCCAGTGCGTCATCGCATCCGATATTCGTTTTGCTTTTTCGTGCTCAGTGTGGAAAGGCCTTTAAAATGTCGCCATGCTGTAATTAGGAGAAGTCACGTGGTAAGAGGGTTGATTGCAAATTGTTGTGAAAAAAAAGCTTATGGTTATTTAAAATAATTAATCATTGTAAATAGTTTTTACTATAGTTGTTTATCAATTCATCAGTTTGTGTCAAAATTATAACGTTTGACTTTAATTTTTGGATACAGTTGAGATCTGTTAGATCCAGTAATCTAATAGTTCTCTCACACACACAAAAACATGGTATTTTTTAATTTTTACAAAAAAGTAATGGGACACCAAAGTGTACCTTTTTAATGGAAAGTGCCCTATTCACTTTCTAGCAGACAAAGTAATTGTCCCTTTCCTTTACAAGACTGAAGTACAAGACTTCCTTGGCAAACCACATTCTCACATCTGAACATTTTATCTTTCCATAAATTAGGCGTTCCCAGAGAGCTGATCACAACTATCGAGATGTTGATGATGAGGATGGCTTGCCACCGAGAAGCTTGCATGATGAGATAAGGGAGAACTTTATTGGTTCTGGGCCCCTCAAGCCACCCTTGGCCCGCTCGCTCCTCATAAAAGAGGAACTCCTGAGCCAGAAACATCACCTCCTTGGCCAACCTCTTTCTTTGGCTAGCCTAGAGTCCACGGGTCTCCTCAACAGCCAAGCCCAGTCCCTTCTTTCCCGTGATGGGATATGGGGGAAATCCCATCTAGACAGCCTCCTGAAGCTCAAACAAGTTAGCGGTGACCTAAACGACATGCCTCTTTTCCAGGAGAACCAAGGTGTGTTCACCAAGGGTACAAAGTCCCACGACACCGGTTCCATCATGGTAAAGAAAGAACCTGGACATTCCCCTCCAGTGGACTTGAAGATCCCGCAAGTCAGAGGCATGGATCTGTCTTGGGACTCCCATGGGAATGCCTCGGATCTCTACAGTTACAGCTCTATAGCTTTGGGCAACGTGCACTCGGAGAACGCGCTCAGTAGGAAGCTGAGGGCCATCTTGCCAAAGCAGAGTCGCAGAGCTGCTCTCGGAGGCCCCCCCTTTGTCCCCCCTCCCCCCTTCTCGATGGGGGAGCCGTGGGCGAGTACTGGGGTGCAGACCTCGAACAGCCAACTTTGGGACCTCAGTACCCGACATCAGATCCAGAGGCAGACCCGAACGGCTCCAAGCAACCCCGAAAGAAAAGGGGACGGTATCGTCAGTACAACAGCGATATTCTAGAAGAAGCCATTGCTGTGGTGATGGGTGGGAAGATGAGCGTTTCGAAGGCACAGAACATCTACGGTATTCCCCACAGTACCTTGGAGTACAAGGTGAAAGAGAGGTTGGGCACCCTGAAGAACCCACCAAAGAAAAAGCTTAAACTGATGATGAGGGCAGAGGGGCAGGACTCTGGGATCACCGCCGAAACCGAATCCACATCAATGCCTGCCACCACACCCATCGCAACGCAAGTGGATGTCTTGCAGGGGACAGGAGACAAAGCCGAGTAGATTACACAGAACACCTCATAAAACGGAAAACGTTTTAGATTCTGACAGACACAAAAAACTAAAATGATTTGGAATTGAAGATGGGGCTTTAATTGTGCCAATTTTCTGGGTGATCTGGGTGAGCACAACTGCAGGGATTCATGGGAGGATTTAAGCCTGATAACTGGGGATAAGAAACAAATTGGCAGTTATCACTGGTCGCATTGACACTGCAAGCATTTGCTGAAGTTTTTTTTACAACATAAAGCAACAAATGCGTACTAAAGCCATAAGAGAGTATCGACAGAGAGACATTTTATTAAAAAAAAAAAAAGCAAGCAGAACCCTTTGTTCGCCCCCTTCATCTGAACTTTGCGCGCTGCGCCATTAGTGCTCATGCGTTTTGGACGGCATGCCATTTTGAGAAACGAGAAGCGGGGTTTCAAGGGTTACGTGCAAGGCTGGAAATTGACCCTTCAAAAATTAATTTATCTCCTCTGATTGGTAGGTTTATGAAATAATTCATGATCTTTAAAACTAATTTATTTCAAATGGAGTTGGATTCTCACCAGGGATCGATCCTAGGCTCGTTTTTCTATTAACAGGTAAAACAATTGCTTTCAACTCTTTGTAGTTTCCTCCTTTTATATTCTGCACCATTGAAACAGACTAAGAATTAGACACGTCCATTTAAAAAAAAAAAATGAAGCTTAAGATTAGTCATTCAGGGATGCATGTTTGTGATGTTGAAAAGATTTTTTTTTTACTTTACTGTAACTAAACTTTTCTTTAACCCTAGCGCTTTCTTTTGCACTACACTCTCAGTCTGGCGCTCGCCAGAGCCTAAATCTGGCAATTAGACCTGATTACCTCGACACTGCTTGCATTACGCACTTACTGTTCTGTCTGGCATACCACATAATGCTCATTTTACAGTACTCTACTCTTAACGAGAGCCTCTCTCTTAAAAGGATTTCGACGCCCATGAAGGGACAATGCCGACTTAAGCCACGCAGGACAGGAACGTGTTTGCGATTCACATCTTTCTACTAAATTTAATCGAGGGAGGGTGCACGCAGTCAGCTTTTGGCTGATTCTGGCTGCTCCCTCGTCGCTGCTTATAAGTCAGTTGCTGATGTGTATATTTATAAAAAGAAGAGCATTTTTCGCAGAGGGTTGATTTTGGGGAACATAGGTGGGGGGGAAATGTAGGTAGGGTTATGACCAAATAACCCTGTTATATTATAAATTAGCATTCTTTCAGAGAGCCAATTCTTGTCTCTGAATAGTTTCATTTCCTCATGTAAAACTCAGGGCAACTGAGACAAATATAGCGATCATGTTTTTAGAGAAACAATGCATCTTACCTACTTGAACTGGAACCTATGACACAATTCTCAGTCAATGAATTGGGTCAGGGGCAGGGCTTTATACCGGGCATAGGTTGGGTCGAGCTGAGCCATAGATTGCAGATATTGGTAGGATGTTATCATTCGAAACACTTTTCTGAGATCTCTCTGAAAATAGCACTTTGTTTAAAAATAAAAGCAAATATGTTTGGGAGTGTTTTAAAGTAGCTTTTGCAGTAGCAGATAGCATAAAGGAGACTTGCAAGATCAATGGGGGAGCATTTCAACGACCCCCGACGTCCTGCAGCTTAGACCCAAACATGCTCATTTTGTTTTGAAAAAATTACCTCTTCAATATATAGTGATCGACAGCTTGAATTCTCAGATTTGTCTAGTGTTGCCTCACTGTTTATTGTCACATTGCCCCTTTTTCAAATCTAAACTGTGGTGTCTGATGTATATAAAACTGAGAAAGCGCATAGATCTGTGACGATTTCAAAGAGAAGGCTTTTGGAATGGCATGCTCCACTTTGATGTTGTTTTGAAGGGCATTCTGGTATATATATCACTGCCTGGTGCTCACCCAGTCTGTGACAAAAGTTATACTTCAAACTTCAGGGTTTCCGATGATGAAACTGACTCTTTGAAATGTACCTTTTATTTATTTCATTATTTAATTTGAATCATTTAAGTAAATGGCATGCACCAGTTCAGTGGAGGCTGATTAACTATTTATAACCTGACACTTGGTGGCGGGGTTGTCATCAAAGTGGACAACCGGGAACACTGTCCTGGGCTCACCCTTATAATTTAGTTCTAGACCTAGTGAATTTCCCACATTATTTTAGGCTTGTATAATTTGTATATATTTCTTAAAATGCTATACTTGTAAGTATGGTTGTCATTTTAATTATTATCTCACTAAGCAAAAATTATTTTAGTGTTGTTAGCCTTGTTTATTGAAGTTGCATTGCAATTATAGCCATGTCTGGAGACACTACTGAAATTAGTAGAGATCTGATTATTTTTAATCAATGCAACATACAATAGTAAACCATTGATGTGACATATTTGGTTCAGTTTATAAATTATGATCAAATACTACTGTACTTCTACATGAAACAAGTTGAAGGAAAATTGTATGTATTAAGAAATAGAATCATATTCATACTTATAAGCTCTACTGTGTAAATCCCTTTAGGTCATCTGGCATCAAATGCACCAACACTTTACCAATGCTGAGCGTTTGAAGTGTCTAATTAGAAATGAGTTAGGTCCTTAATCAATCAGTCAGATTTATTTATTAATCAATGTGATGTAAAATAGTACTCTTGCCATTTAAACATTATCTTAACCAGTATTTTTGTCTTGTTTTACAGTAAAAATACCAAAAGATCTAAAGATTTCTTGGTTTCTTAGAATATTTGAAACCCTTGAATTACATTTGTCTTACCCTTATATCTTACTTCTTTTTTGGAAAATTTATTTTTCTTGTTTTAAGTATAAATTTTGGATTCTCCTATAAAATGTTTACTGGAAAACAAGACATAAATATTACTTTGAAGTGCAACTAGTAGCAAATTAGTAGTAGATCAGTAGCTACAACTAGATTGTTAGTACTACTAGTACAAACAGATTTTATTATAATTGAATATTTGCCCCTATAATTGGCACTTATAAATTATTGCACTGATGGCTATGACTGGAAGATGTTTTGCAGCACTTAAAAGTAAAAGTTTCAAACGATCAGCTCTCTATGGCTAGTGTAGAAAGTTTTGAACTTTCACAAAGCTACTATACATTCTGCAACTTTTATTTATCATCAGCTGTCTGATTCACTATGGTGCATGCCATTTCAACATATTTATTTAATTTGACTTTAATGATTAATGTATTACAGGGTTAACGGCTCCCCCTGTCCAAAAGCATCCTCCTCTTAAAGAAATGATACCGTCTTTACTCAAATGAATGTAAAACCATTTATGAATACTTTCTTAAACTAGTTGTTTAGAAAATATGGCACTTTCACATTTCATACTTTGAACAGACTGTTTTAGTTTTTCTCTTGCTGCTCGTGTTTCAATTTTTTTATTTATAATTTTTTTTTTTGCGTTTCTCTGAAATGTACACCTGTAGCCTTCAGTACTTTCGTATCTCAGGATAGATTCAGCAGAAGGGTTCGCAATATTTGTCAGTCGGATAACGATGCAGACATAACTACCTGTACAAGACGTGCATAGATATGTTATATTAACTACAGTCTTTGCACAATATACCTCATCCTCGGGAATAAACGCACCTTTCTGTGCCACATCCTTAAATACCATTCAGGGGCACGTAGAAAAGGAGCAGTTGAAACTCTGGGAAATTAATTTTATTTTCCTATTTCACCCTCTTTTTTGTCTTCTACGAGAGGGATGGCAAGCGAGGCATTTCATGTGTCTGACTGACCAATATTTACACCCTTTTCATTCAGGTACAGAAAATCGAACTTTTTGAATACAATCAAAAATTTCGCTTTACATTCGCATCTTGCCAATAACGGGTCCCATCTTTTAAGTTAAGTTGATCGTCAAGGCAAATATCAAAGGATACTGTAGGTAAGACACTATACCTTTGAAGGGGAGAATATGGGACAGGTGGAAATGTTAACCTTCTGTTGTTTCTGTAAACTTGTTTTTAAACTGCATTCCAAAAATTTCCAGAGATACCTTTATATGGAAGAAAAATCTATACATATACAAATGAATATATATTATATTTATTTTACTGTTTATCTTTTTATTTGTCTTTTTTCTGGTTGAAATTGAAATGCTACACTAAGAAATGATGGAAAACGACACTGATAGCTACAACCTCAGTTTCTGTACCATATGAAGTGCCATTTGTTTTGTCTCAAGTGGTTCATAATGATTTCTTCTCTGAAAAGATGCTCAGATAGCCTTTTTGTTTGACCTCCACTGCATATCCACATAACAGCATTACCTCAGGTGAGATCTCTCCAGAGCAGCTGATTCTACATTTAGTTGTAGAAATCAGGACCTGTACTTGACTTTTACACGTTTCCAAAAAAAACGCAACTATTACTTTTCAAGGAAGCAGTTTATAAATAACGCTAGTCGCATTTTTGTTTTCCTCCGGTGCGTTTTAAAATATTAATGCTTTGCTTAACTGAACCACGGGTCTCTTTTTGAATGCAACTTTATTGACGTTAGCACACGAAAGTTCAAATCAATAGGGCACACATTTGGACGCCACAATTAATACACACTCACATGCACACAAAACACCATCAGGTCTACATCATGTGGATGGTGATACAGTTTTAGGCTATTGGTTTGATAACTCCTAACGTGTAGCCTAACTAGTCGGTTATGACATGAGAAAGAAACAGAAAAGGCATATATGGACACATAGGCACTCCAAATGAGCTGTCTTTATTATTATTCTTGCATCTGATTAAATGTCTCTCTTCAATGTCATTTAGATACATATTGAGTTGTGACTGTATTTTTATTTTTTTGATATTCAAGCATTTTTAATTTTATTTAGTTATTTATTTATATTTATTTTTCACAAACCTCCAAGTCCCAAAATTATCTTGTCATGTTGCAGTTTTTCAACAAGTTTTTCTTACTTTTTTTCCCTTCCTCATTGTTTTCGGTGAGATAAAAATGATACTTGCTCACCTTTGATTCAAAAATACAAGATAAACATTTCAAAAATTGGGAAGAACAAACTTGACGGAAACATTGTAGTCCAAATTCATTAGGATAGCCACGTATCTGTTCAGTCTATATGCACTTTGATAAGGATAAAGTTACGTACTTGCAGCACATTTACTCATAAGGGGGTCCATAACTGTTTTCTGTGTTTGTGAAAATATTATGTAGTTTTAGGGGCCATCATTTTCATTTGATGGCATGATATTAAGTTGAATATTTTATTTTAGTTTAGATTTCCATTATTTGCAGCAGTATAGTTTAAAATAGCTTTCATGGTACAACTTGCAGCACACGCCATGGTAAAAGACATGTTTTGAATGTAACCGTCTAGAGAAACATGTCTTAGAGAAAACGGATGGAATATGCACAGACAGTTTTGCTCAGAATAGATAAACTCAGATATTTGTGTTCACCATGATACTGTATACTTTATGCATTTCTTTGGAATTTTGGTGTCATCTGGAGTGCCTGTTTTGCAGTGTTCAATCCTCACTAATAGTTCGATAATTGCATTCAATCACCATTGCATGATTAATTGTTGTTAACTAATTAATATAAATGATGAGCCGATGATACCTACAGGTAATTCGTAACAACAATCGAAAATCGTTAACCAAGGCGACTTACAATCTATGTTATTTTTCTTAAATTAAATTGAATCAATGTCGTCTAGATTGCTTTAATGCAATTAAATAAAATAAATGACAATACATATAATATATAATATATATATTATATATGGTGAAGTGTGTAATTTTTATAGCAAAATTCAAACACTATTGATTTGTTGTTGCTTTTAAACACGTTCCAACATATAACCACACCCCCAAAACACTCTATTGTTAAGTAAGCATTGTTGGCGATGCTGGGTGGGGGTGCGTTTCCCAAAAGCATGGTTAGCTAACTATGGTCGCAAGATTCATTGAGCTCTATTGGTAATGGCAGAACTTGCGACCATAGTTGCTTTTATAGTTGTCAGGATGCTCAGACAAATAGGGGTGTGCTTCCCATACCACGATGTAAGTTGCTGCTTAACCACCATAGTATGATGCATCATTGTAGAAACTAACTAGCTAGTCACGACTGTTTCCCAAACACGGTCACATTTCCGTCATTTGAACCATGTTGGTTCAACAATATAGGGCCATTGTTAATGAAGCACATGCGCAGGTGTAGGGTAAATAACTTCTACTAATTATCGCTTCGAGACTCTGTGATGTTGCGGACGAACATTGCACCTTAACACATTCGCTGTTTATTGTTCCTTGTCATTTTAGTTTATTTGATGTTTGATTTACTGGGGTTCATTCTTACATCATACTCCGGAGTTCCTTTACACATTTATGCACATGCACACTCTTCAAAAATGGCACTTATTGAGGACACCCTAAAATATATAAATTGAAATTAATACATCCACCTTTTTCCTGAGTAACCGATGAGCGCCGCCATGATGGATTTTTACTTCCGTTTGAATGCCCTCCTGTTCCGTCCTCCATAGTATATCTTATTAAAAGGGGGGTCAAATGATCAACTGAATTAATTTAATTGAAACTTTATAAATATAACTAAATATAAAATTGTGCGCAGGGTTAAGCTGTGCGTTAATTTGACTAGAAACACCAGAGAACGGAAATATAAAGCATTTTTCCTTTACGAAGCAAACAAGACTTCCGTGTTCAGGAAAAAGGTGGATTTTTAAACTGAATGGATAATATAGCTAATACTGCATGTTAGCTTGCTTTATGTGCCCAAGAGCATCATTTATTTACGTCAATATGCCTTGCCAACAACAAACGATGTATCTAACCACAGATCAAGAGCTCTAGTTCCAGCCATGTAAGTTTGCGATGCTGTTTGCAAATGTTCATTTAAACTTCGGGAAACACCAAATTGTTGAAATATGTTGGTAACGACAAAACATGCGACAATAGTAGGCTAATGATGCTGTCGGGAAACGCACCACTGATCAGCGTTTTTAAAATGTGCCAGTGTTTACGCTTTTCAGGGGAATCAACCAACAAGTTATTTTCTAGTTTACATAAAACAGGGATAACAAAGAATTTTAACGTCAATAAAATTACACACTTCGTCATTAAAATTAGATGTTCCTGCAAAGACTTCAGGTGCTAACAACTGGTGCATTTTATAGACCGAAGCATGAAAAGTGCATCCACGCCTCTAACGGTCGCACACGTAATGATAACATTATATGGTCAATGCAATGATGACTTTGTCGTTCTTAAGGGGCTCAATGCTATCTCTCTTGAAGTCAAATTACGAGTGCAGCATTGAAAATACAACAAATGAAATTGCGCTAGGACTGAAAAGAGATTTGTCACTATGCCAAGCGTTCTTCTAGAGAACTTTTGGCTGTGAAAGGGCTGCCCTTGTGTTGCCATGACAATCTTGCAAGATCATTCACAAGTAAAGGTGTGCCTATTCTAATTAGTCCCCTTTTTTTTCCTTCATTTAAAATGAAGCAAACCCTAACACCTTTTATTTTCTGTTATTTTATACCAAGATTGTGCATTTTCAGTATTTTACAACTTGGCGTGATTTCTAACCAGTGAAATCTTAGGTCATCTAGTTTTGTGTTTTGCTTTCCTAATTTTCTTAAACACCAATGTTAGCATTAAATTTGAGATGGTGTCTGGAAGTTTACGATGTTCTTTCCCCCGGTCTTTCCTTCTTTCTGCAATTTGTCCTACTATGTTGGCACTGGATGCCTGAATCTGCTCTTGCCCATTAACTTCATCCATGACTGTTTCAACCCTGCAGTCCATTGAGTTCTGCGGGATTATTAGGATTATTCGTTTTGCTACCTCAACTTGCAGATGGTTTTGACATAGGAGCCCTTTGGTAGTAAAGCAAAAATGACTTGTATCTTGAGGGACTGACTGTCCCTACAGGCTTTTGTCGATCAGGTTGTATAAACATGTTGGCGGTTTGATCGGCTTTCGTGCTGTACTGTATGTAGCATTTTAGATGCACGGATAACACTGGCTCGTCATTCCCAAAGTCACGGTCCCGTTCTGTCGGAAAGCAGTTATACATTCCGCATGCACATATTTGTATCTAATAAAACATGTTTTTGATAGAGGTAATGATTTTTTTGGACCAAAAGGTCCCAAGTTATGCATCTCAACTGCTTCTAAGACCAGTGTTTGGGAAGAATCAGGTTGACCGATCACCTCTAAAGTTGGAAACGCGTCGTTATGCGTGTTTCCTCAAGAAACTAGTATAGTCACACCATACCATAAGAGTTTGTGCCCTTGAAAATCAAGCCAAATGCAGTCTGTGGGCAGTATCTTTGTTTGCGAGAAATGCGATTGGTCGCATTTGCATACGTCAAAGGCTCGCATCTTATCTCTTGATGGGATGCTGTGCTTACACCTTTTTTTGTGGGTTTTTCCTTGTATGGAGTCGAAGCTTTATGGAGCAAAAATGCCTTTTGCTAACTGTTCGGCTGTGTTCATAATTCCAAGTACTTTCTAAAGTTTCATAAGAATTCTCAGAGTAGAGTCTTAACGTTGTAAAGGTTCGGCGTTCAGTGTAGTATGATGATCGAATCCCTTCTCCCGTTCCGTCCCTTCTCTCCTCCGTCTTCTCACTCTTTTCTTTCTCCTCTTTTCTTCTCTTCTCCTCCTCGTATGACCCCCGTAACCCTCCTCCCTTCAGGTTAATGCATGAGATTGTACTGATTAGGATCTCTTCGGCTGTACGAGATTGATACCTTTTCTATATTCCTTGATACTATTGATATTGTGATTACTTTTATCAAAAAAAAAAATAAAAAATAAATAAATTTTAACTATCAAACTAAACCTTTTGCCTTTAGGTTCATTTTTGTACTTGCTCATAATTTCCCAAAAATTTCCTCTTAACACAGTAAATCTGGTTAAAAAATGTTTTTTGGTGTGGTCGACTTTTTCTTTAGATTATTTTTTGTGCAGTATAAACTATTAGTGTCGTGAAATGAGTCTTCTATCAAGGCAATACTATCACTCGTGATTTACCTGAAGGACAGCCCCTTCCCCTTACCGTTTGAGAAAAAGCTTGAGTTTTGTTGCGTCGCAAGGGCCAAGAAAGCGGTCGACCAACAGAGATGAATATATGCCGTTAAACTATTCATTCTACCTTCGTTCGAGCAAGCCTTACTCAGACCGCAGAATAATCTACACGTTACCGTCCTTTTTTTGCATATACAAAGAATTCAGGTCTTGTCCAAATTCCTTAGGTCAGTGGCTTTATAATACTGCGCGCTTCGGTGCGGCTCGGGGGGGTGGGGGGGGGGGTCTATGGATTGTTAAGTACGAATTACCTTGAGTCTGTAAACAAAATAAAAAATAAAAAAAAAAAAAATTACCTTTCTTCTCGAAACTTTAAGATCTCCTCATTCGTCTTTCTGCTCCTGTTATGGAGACGGGTCCTCCTTCTTCTTGGGATTATCTCCCTCTGTTCTCTCCGTTACTTTTCGTTTTCTTTCTCTCTGCCTCTCGCGACACCTTACAAGGCCACAAAGACTATTATTTGCTTTGCTGATGTCTGACAATGTGTGATGTTTCAAGTTAAAGAAAAAATAAAAAAACCTTCCAAACACAGAATACCCCCTCTTCAGATAATATCCATAGTAAATCTTGACAGCTCTGCTCATTCAGCCTCCAACGTGTATTAGAGCCCTTTGTTCACTCTTATTCTTCGGCCTTTCTCTTCTTCCTCCCAATTCTTTACAGTTGCTCTTCTATTCTTCCTGCTTTTCCCCATTCTCATTACTCTCTCTCGCGTCTTCTTCTTTTCTCGCTATTCTTTCTCTTTTCTTCTCTCGGCGCTCGGCGACGTCCAGGCACGGCCGGACGGCGGCGCCGACCAGGGGGGGAGAAGAGGCAGGGGCGATACCACGAGCGCGCAAAGCTGGCCCCGTGTGCTCCGCGTGCCCACAGCGCAACAAGGTCTACGCTCGCGCTGTCTGCTGTCCGGCGCGCGGACCGAAGCGGCGGCACACGCAGCACTTGGCGAGGCACGCGGGCCAAGGAAGGGGCAAGGTGAGGCACGGGAGTGGGATGAGGGGACAGTGGTGATGATGACAGGCGGTGCCAGAGGGCAACCAGGACGAGACGGAAGGCGGGCACCGGAGCACGGGAGCGGGGGTTGAGAACGGCGGCGGGCAACCAACAGTACAGCAGACTCGTGACCTCCAGCGTTTTTATCGATGACAGTGTGAATGCCGTTTTAGGAAGGGAAGACGTTGCCTCAGTAGTAAATGCTTATTTTTACAGTCCGTTTCAAAGTAACGCAGTAATAATCAGGCCAAGTACCATGTTTCTAATTGCAGATTTCAGTCTATTACCGTAAATTAAGTTGAGGCTCAATTCAAAACCAGATTTTAAAGTGAAAAGGTGGGCTTTGTCTTTTTCAGAGGTAGTTTGCTAAGCATAAGCCATAGTTTACGCATTTGTGTTCGACGGAAATTCATCATTCATTCTCATTATCAGCTAAACTGAATGTAGGGGGAAAAAGAATAAAAAATTGAAACTCTTAACATACTTAAACTTTTTATGTATCTATACATACTTTAGGACAAGCTATAGGTTATTATATTAATGTGTTCTTAAATATATATACACTCAACAGTCACAGTGCATTGTATATAATGTTCTGTATAGTTATATACTTATCTTCTGGAACGAGATGTTTATCTCTTCCTCATTTGATTCAGGGAACAAACATTTCAGTGCAGTATATTTAGACTCTTGTATACCGCATTTGTATAGTTCGTTTTCATCTTCTCACAAGTTTCTTTTATTGTGCTCATACTGGAATGGTAGTTAGTCTTGAAGTGAGCTAAACAAAGAATAAATTAAGTTATTGTAAGGCATCTAACGCTGCAGTGGTGCAGACAGCTGTTTTTTCCACAATACTGTACAAACAAAAATATATATTAAGAGGAAGCGCAAACTTTTTAAAGTGGATGTGTATATAGTCTCGTGCCCATTCCGTGATTTCATTTATTAGATTTTTTTTTACCATTTTGGTTTAATAACAGCTTTTTAAGTGATTATAAAATATTCAATGTAAATAAATTTTCCCCGTGGAAAAAAAAGTTATCAGCCAGGTTTTGCGGTATTGCTTGTTATTTTTGCTTGCTAAATGTACATGAAATTTCAGTTCAGAAGTCGGATGGTTAAATTATTTGTGAACACTGGATCTCTATCGGACGATGTCCTAAAATCATCCTTAATTCATTACGATGAAGAAACGCGCCCTGGGTGTGCTTTGCTGCAACTGCTTTTTCTTAACGATAATGATGTTTATTACTATTATAATTTTTCGTGTGAAGTGAAACGTCTCCGTGGCTGTGAGCTGGTTGTGTATGAATGTGTGAAACTGCTTGAGGTTTTAAATTTTTTGCTTTTTGCTCATGCATTTTGTGGATAAACCATTTCTTATACACTAAATTGTACGGTTTCTGATAAGACAAGCCTCTGAGTAGTGGTTTTCTTGATCATCTGTGGGGAAAAAAATGAAAAAGAAAAACGATCCTTAAACCATTTCTCTATTTACCTTAAATCCTATTATTAAGCCACAACTACGAATCCCTCAGGGACAAACGACTCTGATTCAATCTATTCAGGTACTTTCTCTAGATTCTGCGGCCTAGCTGTTAAAATGCGACAAAAAACGTACATATTTTTTGAACAATTGAGCAGAATAAAACGGTCGCTCGTGACGAAAGTCATTTTTAACCTGTTGTCGCTTCATTTCTTTTCCTCTGTCCTTTTTAGTTTTTGTATTCTTTGTATCCAGACTTAAGTACAATATACGAAATTAATGTCAAGCTGAAACTTCAGGTGAAGAGCAACACTCAGCCAGACAGTGCTTTTCATTACAATTTCTTCTGCACACACTGTGCCTCAAATGCCTGAAGACAATAGAACACTATAGCGACAAACACCACATCAGAGCCCTCAATGATAGTGGTCAACCGGTTTCAGCACTCCTATACAGACGTACCTCTACAGCGCAAGGCCTGATCTTTCACATTTGCAGTCAGTAATTGGTAGTTTCGGTCTCTGCTTTTAGCATGTAAGTATTTCAGCGAAAAAACTGCCTGAAGAAACTGCCTCTCGATATGTAAATGGCTTTACATTGCGGTCTGATTTTCTGGTTTTAATTTGTGCTTGCTTTTTTGTTCTAGAGCTTTTAGGTGCCTACTCTTATTGTCAAAAAAGCTCAGATACTTAACGAAGGATTTATGAACTGGCTGTGTTATGCTGATTTTCGTCTGTAATTATTATTAGAAAGACTGGAATCGTGCATATTAAAGCGACATAAGAGGTCGCGTGAAACATTTACTCCTCAATTAGTCTTGGTGTTGAGTTTTGTTGTTATTTTCCCTCAGATTTGCAGTCCTTGGAACATTCCTGTTGTTCTCGTTGTCGTGGGTTTTAGTTTGCGATGCCTGATAACAGGCAGCGAGTTTGTTGTTTTCCACACAGGCTTGGATTCAAAAGTTCAGGCTTGATTTAAGGCAAAAAAATGAAATACTTACATGTTAACTCGTTTAATACAAGACGGAACGGGTTTTTAAAACACAGTGTGGGATAAGGTGCTGCTTTTTCCGAATCTTCTCTGTTTTCGATATACCTCAGACCATCTAGATCGAAATGAGTGCTTTTTAGGAAATGGCATCTTGACCTGTAACACACTGGTTCCTTCGAGTCAGTCCAATTGTTGGAAGACAGGCGCTCCAGAACTGGAATAGACCTCGTTTCAATATATACTGTTTACTCTTTGAAAAAAACATTGTATAGTTTAATATTTTCTTGTACTGTAGATTTATTTATGTATATTAATTTGTTCTTTTTTGTACTGTGTGTTTGACTTTTATTCTAGACTATTATCGATGTCCGTGTTAGAGCACTTACGAGGATCACTATTATTTTTGTTTGATTGCACTATATGTTTTGGGTTTGTTTTGTTTTCCGTTTGAATGCAAATTCTTATTTTTGAGCTGGGCTAATGAATAATAAGCTGTCTCCTAATGTATGTGATTTTAAAAAAAAAAATTGAAAAGGAAAAAAATGATTAGATTTTCTGTGGTCTAATTTAAAAACAAACAAAAAAAAGTTTTCTCTTTCTTTTTATTTGCATTGACCGTTAAGCAAAATGCTGATTAGATCCGTCTTTGTGCATGTGTGGAGTTTTACTGGTTATATTTTACCCATTAGGAAAAAAATGCCATTTTTCAACATTTTAATTGTAACATTGTGCAAGTTAGTATTCACTGGATGCTAGAACCTTCTTATGAAAACCACTATTCTTCTAATAAATTTTTGTTGTGAAAACGAAGTGTTGAGACTGCTTAATGGTGTTGTTGCATGTTTCTACTATTTTCTCGTATAGAATATTCATTTTTTTAGTCACGCCATTTGAGGTTTGCTGATTAATATTCAAGAAATCAACCAAGTCTTAGACATTTTCTAATCTAGTGAACGATTAATGAATGCTACATTATTTCAACCCTGTCACAGGAAGCGTGCCTTATAATCAATCACTAATTATTATTATTATAATTATAAAAAAATAAGCCATTTCATTTATCTTTAAACATGTTTTGCACCAACCTGTAGCATTCAACATTTTCCAGGGTTTAATGTTAAAGAGTTGAAAATCAGTGCAACATGTCTAATAGCAGCTTTAGCAGACAAATATCGTTGCACCACTGCACATTTTCTACAGTCAATATTGTTATATAATGATCACTGAAATTTTCACTGAACTAGACATCCTGACAAGGCCAATATAAACATAAACTTTATCACTATACTGTCAATATTATCGATATTTTGTCTTTGCCAATATACTGGCCATATCAAGCTCCATAAAAAATTGATCACTGTTATTTTTTCAGGCATCACGGAGTTGAACTATGGTAGAGAGATTAGCAAGGACAAGGCCATGTCAAGCTCAATAGTTCAACTCTGTTTTAGAAACAAGTGAGCGCTGTTATTTTTTCCTGCATGACACTGTTGAACTATTGAAACATCATTGCACCTCACCACATTTATTGTTGTACATGGTGCCCCCCAAAAAATACTGATCACTATATTTTTTTCTCCCTGTAACAGAGCTGAACTACTCTAGAGAGACTGACAAGACCATGTTAAACTCAATAGTTCAACTCTATTATGGAAACAATTGATCACTGAATTTTTCCATCATTGCACAGTACTATGATTACTGTTGTATCCCCAAAAATCCTGATCACTGTGTTTTTTTTACCCTCATAACAGAGCTGAACTACTCTAGAGAGACTGACAAGACCATGTTAAGCTCAATAGTTCAACTCTGTTATGGAAACAATTGATCGCTGTTATTTTGTTCCCACATCATTGCACCTACCACATTTACTGTTGCACATTGTTATGGGGAAAAATGCAGTGATTAGGAATTTTTGGCACAGAGTTGAACTACTGTAGAGAGACTGACAAGGACACATCAACCTGAATAGTTCAACTCTGGTATAGAAACAATTGATCACTGTATTTTTCCACCCATAACATCATTGCACTGTAACATGTTTATTGTTGTTCCCCCCTAAAAAAAATCCCAATCACTGTATTTTCCCCCTCATAACACAGCTCAACTACTCTAGAGAGACAGACAAGGTCCTGTCAAGCTCAATAATTCAACTCTGTTATAGAAACAACTGATTGCTGTTATTTTCTTTCTGCATAAGAGTTTAACTACTGAAACATCATTGCACTCCACCATGTTTACTGTTGTACTTTGTGCCAAAAAAAAATCCTGATCACTGCATTTTCCCCCCATAACAGAGCTGAACTACTGTAGAGAGATTGACATGGACACATCAGCCTCAATAGTTCAACTCTGTTATGGAAACAAATGATTGTTTTTTTCCCTCTGCATAACAGAGTTGAACTACTGAAATATCACGGGCAGTTCAAAATATTTATTGTACGTTATATACATATATATCCAGATCACTGCATTTTCTCCTAATCAGTATTTTATATGCTTATATGCACACACACCTTATTTTCCAAAATCACTTGCATGTGCATGTCTCTTTGTGCCAGGGACAGAGGGTATATGCCTAATAATGACCTTCTAATTTTGGCCACTTTCTTTTCTTTTAGGAAACCAATTATGTTAAAGTGCCATTTAGATATTAACCAGTCAGCAACATCAAGATGTTAAATGGCTACACCATTTGAGATTAATCGCAATGTTGTTGTGTACTGTGCACGCAGGCCTTAAATGCATTACATCAGCGAAATCATTTGACATCACCCATTTTTGATTGGTCCATATTTTAACAATACCAACAACACTACACTTACCCACTAAGGGCCTCCGTTGTTTTAAACTGACATATGTCAGTGAGAGGAAAGGTCAGGTCCATAATCATAGAGCCTTTCCTACTGTGCACAGTTGCAAGCACTCAGCAAGTGGCCCATTACTGAATAACAACTGTAGAAAATGGATTCAATTAAGAAACTGAGGACAATTCACAAAGAACATTACACTCTCACAGGCATGTACAAGAAATTAATCTATGTCTGTCTTATTCAGTTGACAGTTTACATCCAATACATTGCTAAACACTGACAACTGATATCATCTAAAAGTTTGTTTTTGTTAAAGCACATACATAAATTATATTAAACAAATGTAATACTTTCTAGATGGATAAACTAATTTTTGATAGTTTTCGGACTCTCTAATATGTGAATGACATGCTTTCATGAACATGAGTTTAAAAACTGATAAACTTTTGCACAGATAGGGTTGGGAAGTGATTATAGCAAACAACACTTTTAAAAATAAAGGTTCTTTTTTGGCGTTGATAGTTTCATGAAGAACCATTAACAATCACGGAACCTTTCCATTGGACAAAAGATTGTTTGTAAGGGAAATTTAAATGTTTTTCAATGTTCTTCATACTAAGAAAAAATGGTTCTTTTAAGAATCTTTTTAAGGAAAGGTTCTTTAGGGAATTAAAAATGGTTCTTAGATGGCATTCAATGTTTTTTTGGGCTTATTTTTCATCATTTACTTACCCTCAAGTCTTTCCAAACCTGTATGTGTTCATTTCTTCTGCAGAACACAAAATAAGATATTTTAGAGACAACATTGGAGCCATTTGATTTACACTGTAAACTTCACAGATTAAAGAAGTTCCTTTAAATATCCTATATGCACGGTTGTTTGCTGCCTCCAGTAGTATATAAAGTCCAGGGATTTAAACTATGCTCCAATGTCTTCATAGCAGCAGAAATTAGAGCAACAGGTCTGTAATCATTAGACAGCTTGGATTAGACAACTTTGGTACAGAGGTTACCACAGCTAATTTGAAGCATTGTGAGTTGTTTAGGTTAAAAATAGCTGTGTATGCTTGAGCAGCAGAGGTGCAGAGTTTATATGGTGCACGGACAGGGATTCAAGCCTCTTGTTGTGGCTGAGAAGGATGTTTTGATTAATTTATTGCAGAAACAATAAATGCTTTTATATGGTGTGAATATTGCAAGGTTTTGTTGTTTATACTGTTCTGAAGGTTTGTATATAATACACTGGTTTTATTAGTGGTGGTTGCTTAGGCAAACATTACTATTATTATTGCTATAGTGAAAGCTTAAGAGTCCTGAACCCCTAATAGTATAAAACGTGAGTGTGAAACCCATTTTTTATCTCTACTTCTACAAAATGAAACTTAAAGAATGTGCATTAGTTAGGTTTTTTACTTTTTTATTCAATTCATGAAGGTGCTGTACACTTCATTATTTTCTATCATATGCAACGCTATCATGTTTTGTATATTCAATTTAGTTGTTTTTTACTTAATTATTTACTATTTCATTTTTTTATTTATAAATTTGTACAATCTACCAAGCGCTGCATCCATTTTCAAGTTTCCCACCCATTATTACAACATTGTGGTGAAGTTCACATGCGTTCATTTTATAAATACGATCTTTTTGACATGACTTGAACGCAACATACCACATGGATAATACTTACCTTCCAGCATCTGCCTTTTAAGCAAATCAGTTTTGCAAACCTCACATAACGTGAATTAATATTTATGACCCAATCCATGTTTGGCTGCATCCAAAATCACATATAATTTCACACATGGGTGATTCTATAATTGGAGATACATTTAGCAAAAAAAAAAAAAAACTTTCCAGTATCTTATTGAAAACATTTAATTTTAATAATTCAGTGCTTGCCAAACACAAGTTACTTCCTTTTTTTTTAGTGCTTGCCAAGCAGATGTATTTTTAATGAAAAAAAACCCCCAGATGTATTTATGGTATTGTTGGTCAACTCTGTTACGGACAAATTAGGCAATGTGTAGAATTAACAATAAATCTTAACAGGAAAAATCCTTCTTGTTTCATTAGACAAACAGTCCTTACATTCCAACACTTGAAACTGAGATAATATTTTACCTAAGCACACCTTAAAAATTGTCTTCACAGAACCGTCCACTTGGAGCAAATATATTTTTCATCTGAAAATGTATTATATACAATATCCAGTAAAAAAAAAAATGTTGAAATATTATAAGGGTGCAAAAATAAATCAATAATGATTTTAAACAACAATTTTATTGTTTTTGAACAAGTTCAAACTAAATAACATTAAATAAACCGTCAATAAAGAAAAACATAAAACAACATAAATAAAATATGTATTATAAAATAAATAAATAACAGAGTGACCTAAGAATAGAATGGTAAGTAACAGAATTGACAGAATTATCCGGTGGACTGTCAATTCTGTTAGACTATTGTCAGCATTGTTACTCTAACCTGGTAACAGTGTTTGACGGTAACAGAATTGACAATTTTATTTATTTTTTGCCAAAAACTCTACTTGCTAGCATAAATGCTAAGAGCACATGGCACTAATGAAATCTTGATTAAAAGACTTTTAAATAACACAAAGTGTGATCAATGAAAAAAATCAGTTTTCCTTTTGAAATTGTGGTAAGAGATTTGACACTTTATAAAATAACTTTAAAATAATTAAAATATTTATTTATTGAGAGCACATAGACTTTTCAGTGCTTTAGATCTTAACAGTGAGGGAAAGTGACATACTTTCATGTATCTTACATAGTTGTGGGAGATAATTGCACCAATTTAAAGGCAAAGTATGGTACGGTAACAGGGTTGACGCAAGATTTACGGACACACGTTTTTATAAGAAAAAATAATGTTGAAGAATTAGGTAAATGACTCTTTAGGGCTTTTATAAATAAAATGTGTGAAATATTACAAAAAGAAAAGTACAATAAAATATTTTCATTACACAATGATACATGATGGAAAAAAATGCACCGACTAATTCGGACAACAACAAATCATGATTTTCAGCTATTTAATTAAATTAGTATGCTGTAACATCTTGTAATTCATAACTGAGTAATACAGAATTAAATATAACCATTTGAAAAAAAAAGCATGACTTGGACACCAAATGTACCTGCAATTTAGAATCACTCACATACTGTATACTGTAGGTGAAAAACAGTATGTGAACAAAGTAGTGTCTAAATTCACGGTCTTCATAAAATTACAAGCGAAAAAGTATTCGAGAGAGAGTGTGAAGCGTGGCATCGAGGGGCCACCTTTTACCTCCCATGAGGCCACGGAGAGGATTTGTGAATGGCAGCGGAGCAACACAACTGACACTGGTAGGTCACATGACAATGACTACATAGTCTGGATTGCATGCATACTACACACATTTATACTCTACAGAACATACTTTTTAATGGTTTTATTTAATATTAGTATATCTTTTTAATAGAAGTAGGCCTATATAAATATCCCTTTCAAGGACTTATTTTAGACAGCCATTGTGTGCTGAGCCTGCTATAGACCATAGTCAGGGTCGCATATTTAATTTTTGACAGGAATGAAAACGAATGCCATAAAAGCTTAGCAATCAAATGTTCTCATAACTCACCTGGCTCTTGCTGCTTTATTAATCACCTTCTCCAATGGCTTGTCAGCGTTTCATTAGGGTTTGCTGACAAATTTCCTGTGGTTTAATAAGGAGCACCTAGCTGATCTTTATGTTGTCTCATCACTTTTATTTTTAAAGTGTCTTCTTCTTTGCACTAAGTGTGCAGACAATCTCTGTTCCTCCTTAACACGCATTTGATTTGCCCGTAAGTGCCCTTCAAAGTGGACTTCATATGTTCCGCCATCTTAAGTGAGATTTCAGTCTGTACATGTTCTGCTTGAAGCGCATTACTCACGGCACAGGGAATATAGGGTACACAATATCACTTCACATGTAGCTGAGAGGGAAGTTTAACGGCTAGTTAAACACATACACATCACTAAAGGAGTTTGAATAATAATGCAGTGAAAGGAGTTGAGGCTTCGGTTTGTGAGTTACGCATGCAGTTGTTTATACAATAGTATAAACAACTGCATACAATAGTATATCCTAAAGATGTTTATTTTCAGATTAAACATCACAACATTTATTACTTGGTTTAGAGTTAAGGGATAATGCATGGCTAGCTCTGCATGAAACTATTTTAATGCACAACGTGGAGGCCAAGAACCATCCGACACAAAGCGGAGTGCATTAAAATCATTTTATGCACAGCTAGCCATGCATTATCCCGCTTTTACCATGGTCATTTGCCAACATTCACAAGTTAAAGCTGTTAATGATGTTTGCAACGCAATATTTGACCAAATGGGTAAAAATGTGTTATTTTCATCAGTTACGGCTCGCATTCTGCCTGCTTCAAGTCAGACACATAGAGATGAAATTGTGCGATTAAAGTGCGGTAAGATCACACTTATTTGAATGAATTATCGCTCGAGAGAGAAAGAGAGAGAGAGATGAAAGTTGCGTGTATGCGTTTGTCTGTGCGTCTCTCTACAAACAATAAAGCTGTCCCTTATGAAAATTAGTCATGGTTTTATTGTAGTAAAAGTGTAGTAATCATGTTTTTTCGCGTATTGATTACCATTTGTATAACCACGGTTTTTCTACAAATACCATGGTTAAACTATGGTTAGTGTAGCAAAACTATATTAACCATGTTTTTTTGGTTTTATTTGTAGTAAAACCATGGTTAATTTTCGTATGGGGGGTTACTTCAACAACAGCGAATTTACACCTCATTGCTGAGGAATATAATGTAGCGATCTAGTAGCTATAGGCTATTTTATTAATAAAACAACTTGACAACTTTGTGTGTGTGCACAGCACAATCTGCGATCTCTAACACCGAACACATTAAATTTACAAACGGCCGCTATCGCTCTTACAGAAAAAATAAGATGGTTAAACTGACTTGGAACTACCTGTGCATTAAAGAGTTTTAATGCATACCTGCCAGCCAATCAGAACCCAGTATTCAGACAGACCATGGTATAATTATTCAATAATGCATTAATATAAATACACATATATACACGTAGTAGCCTAGATATGTGGTAATTTATATTACTAATGTTTTATTTACAGAAGTATATTTTAATCCTCAAACTCTATTATGCAATTTTTGTCTTTATGACATTGTAACTTGTTGGGAATGGCTACAAATATATACAATATTAAAAGTGTTTGCATAAAATATATAGACTAGTAATTTACTCACAAATCTTTTGCATTTGCTTACAAAACTTTTGCGTTCCCTCGAAAATCTTTGTTCACTAACAAAACTATTGTAATGGAAATAATATGAGGTAGGAGTAAAAGCTATATTTCAGTGTATTTGTATTTTATTTACTTTACCAAAGCTGTGGCAAATGCACTGAGAGATAAATTGTTCCTTCATCCTATTCTATATATATATATATATATATAAGTACACCCACTACTGGTCAAAAGTTTGGGATCAGAACGATTTGTACTGTTTTTTAAAGGAGTTTCTTATGCTCAAGGCAGCATTTATTTGATCAAAAAAAATACAATAAAAATAGTAAAATTGTGAAATATTATTATGAGTTTAAAATAATTGTTTTCTATTTTATTATATTTTAAAATTTTATTTATTCCTGTGATGTAAAGCTGAACTTCCAGCATCATTACTCCAGTCTTCAGAGTCACACAATCCTCCAGAAATCATCCTATATGTTGATTTATTATCAGTGCTGGAAACTGTTGCTGCTTAATATTTTTTTTTTGGAAACTGTGATGCTTTTTTCTTTGATTCTTTGATTAATAAAAAGTAAAAAAGAACAGCATTTATTTTAAATAAATCTATTATTGTCCCTAACAGGGATATCCTGGATGAAAACCTTCTCCAGAGTGCTCAGTACCTCAGACTGGGCCGAAGGGTTACCTTCCAACAAGACAATGACCCTAAGCACACCTCTAAAATTACGAAGGAGTGGCTTCACAACAACTCTGTGACTGTTCTTGAATGGCCAGCCAGAGCCCTGACTTAAACCCAAATTGAGCATCTCTGGAGAGACCTAAAAAAATGGCTGTCCACCAACGTTTACAATCCAAACTGACAGAACTGGAGAGGATCTGCAAAAAGGAATGGCAGAGGATCCCCAAATCCAAGTGTAAAAAACTTGTTGCATCTTTCCCAAAAAGACTCATGGGTGTATTAGATCAAAAGGGTGCTTCTACTAAATACTGAGCAAAGGGTCTGACTACTTAGGACCATGTGAATGTCAGTTTTTCTTTTTTAATAAATCTGCAAAATGTCAACAATTCTGTTTTTCTGCCAATATGGGGTGCTGTGTGTACATTAATGAGGGGAAAAATTAACTTAAATGATTTTAGCAAAATGGCTGCAATATAACAAAGAGTGAAAATTTAAGGGGGTCTGAATACTTCGTACACTGTATGTCTATATATATATATATATTTCTATCAGCATGCGGCTGGTAGAAATCACATAAACAGACCTAAAAAACACTGTAGGGTAAAACCAGCCTTTTAAAGAGGCAAAAACCTTTAATGAAATAAATAGAAACACTTGCAAACACAAAAACACTTATGAGGCACTAAATGAAACAAAAAAGCTGCTTAAACGACTGTGTCAAACAATTGTGTGTAGAAAACAGACTAAAAGGTAAAAAATTACACATCGCCGATGTCAGTGTTCAACATACAAAAATACTATATGGAAATTAAAAACCGTATATATATTACAATTCAAATTAATGCTAAACAAATATTTTACATTTATATTAAATACTATAAATTCTGTATAACATGCTCTCCGTTAAACTGTACTCTTAATTCTAAGATCCACTTGTTAGATTTTTACTTTCGACATTAATAATTCCTCGCCTGACAGCACAAAATACCCATAATTCATCATTCACATGCAAGGGTTATCTTTTCTTAAATAGTTCTTCAAGCTACCTCACAGATGTTACGGTCCACAGATACAAATGCACACTATTTTCTCTTTTAATGTCTTCTGTGGTCTCTGACGACTACACACACTTTCCACAGCCGCATTCGATCGTCTTTTCGACGTCCTGCGTGAATGAACTG
This sequence comes from Sinocyclocheilus anophthalmus, assembly GCA_018155175.1. Taxonomy (NCBI): domain Eukaryota; kingdom Metazoa; phylum Chordata; class Actinopteri; order Cypriniformes; family Cyprinidae; genus Sinocyclocheilus; species Sinocyclocheilus anophthalmus. Next base: position 42,910 of record JADLZN010007227.1, read on the forward strand.
CCGTCGTCGCACTCGAAGCTGTAGCGTCTGCGTCGTACCCTGGTGCCGCCGCAGCAGAAGCCCGATTCCGGCCTGCAGCCGCCGCGACACTCCACCCAGGACAGCGGCTGCGTGCTGCGACACTGGACCTCGCCGCGCCGCACGCCATGGAAGTCCCGCACCGACTCGCCCTGACACGGAGCCACTGGAGGCAAAGATTACACTCAGACAGAGCTGGGTATTACTTGAAAACTGTAGTCCGTTACTGATTCCAAATTACACGACAAAAATTGTAGTTAGTAACGTAATCCATTACATTGCACATTTTAGGTAATAAAATCAGAGTACTTTTAGATTACTGGTAACCTAACATATTGATTTGAATAGGATAATCTTGTACCATATTGATATCTAAAAAAAACCACTAACACTAGCTTCTCTAATCTTTTTGTATTCTATCTATTTGTTTTCTTTTTATTTATTATACAATTAACAAAAGCAAAAAAGGCCTCTAACACTAGCTTTCTCTATTCGTTTTCTATCTGGTTTTATTTTATAATATATTTATTATAGATTTTTTTTTTTTAAACTTGTTACGTGTACTGCGTTAAGCTAACTGAGACTTGTTATAGCACTTGCATATCATTGCTCTTTTGTTGATTTTGATTGCTACTATTGTCCTCATTTGTAAGTCGCTAAAGCTAAAGCATCTGCTAAATGACTAAATGTAAAATGTAAATGTAAATAATAATACCATTGTTGTTATTAACAACCGAAGTGCATTAAACATACATCCATAAAAGTTTCCTCATACAAGTCGACCGTTGAGTGAGACGGATTGATCGGCTGGCCGATTAATCAGCTGATTTTTGGCATGTTTTAATTAATCGGCATCGGCCGATTGTGCTGCAAATTAGGCCGATTTATAGGCAGGCACGTCTGGGGGCAGCTAAGCGTTGTTGTGGGATGCTGGAGAATCTCTCTCCCTCTGGCTGCATGAGAGACGGAGCAACTCACACTCTGCATCAGCGTCTTGTTCACACACAGCTTCAGCTAATGATGGCAGGGCAAAACAGACCGTTTCAAAAGCATAATTACGTTTTACCCTACTAGAATTGACACTGGAAAGTTATCATATTCATAAGTGCAAATCATTTGCATGTGAAAGTAGAAACGCACGCAATTCAGATGAAACTTCTGGGCTGACTATAATGTGCACGTTAACTTTCCTCATGAAATGTGTCTGTGGGTCAGAGGGTCACAGTAATTCTGCCAAGTAAAAAATGTTCCTGGATCAACATCTTTTGTTGATCTTGCATCAACATTATTGTCCAAAAATATAGACCTAACCCTCACCCTACCCTACCCATAATTTATCCCTAAAATCAGTGGGAAATGATGGCTGAATAACAAGGGTGTAGAAGCACCTAACCCTGATTGTAAGCCTAAAACTGACTTTTCTTTACTTATCCCCCATTCTGATTGGTTATTGAACTATTGTGAACAGGAAATGATGCCACTTGGTGAAAATCACGGTAACCGTCATATTTGTGACCGCTTTTAATTTTGTTTATCACTATATGGACATTAGCAGTAGATCAGTGTTTTTTCATACATTGAGTTATTTGTGGCGGCTCGTCACAATATTAAAACTGACTGCCACAAATAGATTTTCCAAAAGGCTTATACTTCGTTGAATAAACTGAGCACTGCACGTGTCAAAATTAAAATGCAGCGCAAGTATTTTTATATGAATGTATCTTTGCAAAGAACCGACCGTCTTCAGAAAAGCATCAATGTCATTTTCATTTAGTCTTTTCTGTAATGATGCAAGTAGAGTTTTGTGGTCAGCGCTTATTTGATTACAGTCGTTACCGGGGAAACCGATATATCTCCCGCTCCAAAAGCGCCTCCTGCTGGCGGAGAATGAATTTGCATTTGGAGACTGTGGGGAAACAACTGGTGCCTGTCAGGCAAACATAACAAAAAGCAATTCCTCAGAACTGTTTTGAAGAAGGTGATTAAGTTTTGAGCCATGCATTATACTAGGCATTAGGCTACTGCTACTCTTACATCTTGTTACCCGCACTAAATCATTTACTCAACCTCTCTTTATGCGATGATGGGAGGACAAAAAAAAAAAAAAAAAAAGAAAATACAGGCAACTATCGGCAAAACAACAATCCGCTCCTATACGGTCATCGGCGGCCCCTCATTTATAAATATCGGTATCGCGCCAGTGCAAAAAACCCTTACGGTGCATTTATTTCCCAAACGGGTTCATGAATGAACTGCAGGGGGTTTGTGAGTTTAATGAAAGGCTAATAATTAATTAAATAATAAAAATGTAAAATTAAAATAAATATTTTTAAAATAACAACAATCAAAATAAAACGCTTACTAAAAAAATTTAATATTTTATTTGTTTACCTGCATGTCATGTGATCATAACCAATGTCGGATAACTGTGCGTGAATTTGCAAATGTGTTGCTTAATTATTAATTTATCACCTTAATTTATCAGGAGGGAATTCAAATAAATATATTAAGTGAAAGAGACAAATACAATTTTGGGAATCCCTACATGTAAATAATAAATACTGTGAATGTGCATTTTAATGTGTTTGAAAGACAAAAGCCCCCCAAAGGACATAGTAACACATGGTTAAATAACCCACTGATTAGTGTGAACTTCCAATAAAACAATTAATGTGTTAACATTAGTTGCAATGGGGAGGAAAAACCATTTCTTAAAACCTGATTGTTAAAATGCATTTGGTGCCTTTCAATTTCTGATTTCTGTATTATTAATATTTCTGTATTATTAATTATATCCACTTGACTAATGACTGGTCTTTGTGTGAATGTCAACAAAACTGGAGACTTTCTGAATGTATTTAAGCGGTAGGCTATATTAAAAAGGAACATTTAAAAGATGAAATAGAGGAATTAGGGAAAATCAATTAATTATTATAATTGATGCCGATTTTTGAAAATATGTAATCCTGGACGCAATCAATAAAAAGTAACTGTGATCTGATTATAAGCATTTTAAAATGTAATCTAAGTACGCATACTTAATTTTTGGAATCTGATTACATAATCCAAATTACATGTAATCAGTTACTACAGGTCTGCAGTCAGATTCTGGTTTTGGAACTTGAAGTACCCCCCCTGAGATTTTAAGTAAATATTTCAATAATTGAATGGCACATCTGCATGTTTAACTTTAAAAACATTTATTTTGATCAGTTTTAAAGTTTCAGTAGTATTTACATATCTTATTGTTATTATTACACTCAACAAACTATAAAAATTCATATTACTGTAATTTACAATACAATTATGACATTTGTGCCACAAATTATTTTTTAACACAAGGTTTCCCAAAAAGAGAATTATTTTTATACATTTAAGATTTTACATTTACATCACACATTTGTATAAACCTGTAACATTTCTTTGCAAAAAATTTTTTTTTTATTAATTTGTTAATGGTACACACTCGTAGGCATTCCGTGTACCAACTCATGAGCCCCCTGCAATTCCCTCACGAACCCCACTTTGGGAAACCCTGACTTATGATAATGGTTTGTTGTGTAAATGAGCATTGTTTACCTGTGTCGCATAACTGGCCGCTGTAGCCACTGTCGCAAACGCACTGCGCCTGTCCCGTGGGTGATTCCTCGCAGAAGCCGTGCTGGCATGAGAGCACCGCACAGGGGCCGGGGGACTCGTCCTCTTGAGCGCACAGGGGCCCGTGGAAACCGTCCGCACACTCACAGCGGTACGACTGCAGGTCCACCGGGACACAGGTGCCGTGAACACAGCTTACAGCAAAAGAGAGGACAATCAGGTTTAGACCAGGGGCCAGATTTACTAAACAGGGCAAATTAGCATGAGAGCACAATGCCAAAAAAAATCGCCTAAATCTACTAAAAACACAGGCACTAAATGGGTTAAGACACGCTTTTTTTTTTGGGCTGATAAATAATGGCACAAACAGCAGTAAATTAACACAAACCTTAATTAAAAACTCTGCGTGATCCTTTAAATGCGTCTGAAAATGAAACTCCTACAAATGCATATGCAAATAAGGTCAGCTGCAAAAATTACTGTTTCTCAGCACGTCTTTAGTAAATCCTAACAGTAGTTCTTTAATGCCAAAAGACGGTTTGCATTGGCACAAGCTGTTAGTAAATACTTGGCTTTATATAAAACTGCCTCATAAGGCAGTTGGTGGTACAGCAGGATTATGGCTGCAATGGAATCTTGACACAAGTAAACTGGATAATACTGTTTTTATATTATGAAATTAAATTAATACACAGAAGTAGGGGGACCCGACATAGTGAGATTCGATGCTTCAATAGGATGAGCTGATTCACTTCACAACTATCTATACAGATAATATATACTATATTATAGTTTTCATATCATGTGTAAAATATATATTTTTATGTATGCAATTATATTAGATAGAACATATTAGCTACTGTATATTTTCTAAAAAAAATATTAAATGATGATTTTTTTTTAATATAAAAGAATTCCACTGCTTTACACATGGTTATTAATATTAAAAGTTTAAAATAAAAATATTACAATGTTTTCAGAATATAGATCATGAAAATTGTTGTAATTTACATCAAATATCAAATAAATACATTTTGTTCTTTTTATGTAAAATCTTCGTAGGCATTACCACATGGGTATATAGCAATAAAATAATTTTGAACTAATTTTTAAAGATTAATGTAAACCATTTTATTTAATATAAAAGATATAAACAGTAGGCTGTATATCATTTAAATTAAATAAGGTGAAATTAGACACATTAGCTGCATTTCCAAATGGTATATACATAAAAGTTGGTACTATCTAAAATATAAGATAATAATATTTTTCTATGTAAGCTATGTATTTTATCTATAAATATTCATTTTAACCATTTTACATATTATATAATACAATTTTCTAATCATTTAAAAATTTAATCTTTGATGGTGGACATAATATATTTAAAATCTATATATTTTAGTATTAGGTTCGTAGTAAAACCCTTAATAACTAAATGTGAAATTATTTACGTGAGCCTGGAGCACAAAACTAGTCTTAAGTCGCTGTGGTATATTTGTAGCAATAGCCAAAAATACATTGTATGGGTCAAAATTATCCATTTTTCTTTTATGCCAAAAATCATTAGGTATCAAGTAAAGATCATGTTTGTACCTTTCTCTACCGTATAAATATATCAAAACGTAATTGTGATTAGAACATGCATGCTTAAGAAACTTCATTTGGACAACTTTAAAGGCGTCAGATTCCAGATTTTCATACACCATGAACACACAGGTACACACTTGTTTTTCTGGCAGGGGTTGGTAGCGGCTGCCAGCAGGGCCTGATCGCAGTGTTTGCCGGCCCATCCCGGCTGACAGCGGCACACAGGCCCGGCGGCGGGGTCCGGCTGACACAGTCCGTTCACGCAGTGCAGCTCCTGACAGGCCCGGCAGCCCGGCACCACTCCCGGCTTCATCTGCGTGCGCCTGAAGTCCTGCAGCTCATTATTAATGTACAGGTTTCGTATGCAGCCCTGAAAACTGGAGCCGTTGAGAGACGGCCACTGGTTCAAAGACAGCGACTGCGCGCTTTCAGGCATTCCTGATGGATAAAACATACATTAGAGACACTCAAAATAAAGCAATAAGCCCCGTGAAGCCGTGGTTTACAGTGAATTTATAACAGCTAAGGGGCGTTGTTAGGCATAATGCGAAGCGGAGTGCCTAAAAGCCCCTTAGCCGTTATAAATTCACTGTAACCACGGGCTTCACGGGGAATATTCTTTTATAAAACGGTTATCATATGGTAGTAAGGTTTAACAAATAAAAACAGACAAAATAAGTGGAATGATATTAATAAATAAAAACCAGTTATTCCTTCCAAAAACAATGTCGTTCCTCAGAAGTTGTATTCCAACAACGAAGAAACAAAGGTGTATGGTTGTAGAGTAATTTACAACAGCTTCGAACGCGGCTCAGCCAATCAGAATCAAGGACCGGAACTATCTGTTTTATAAACATTATTTTACAAACCTGTTCAGTTTATTTAAAAAAAAACCTTTTCATTTAACACCATTACGTTAGGTTTCCCATTTAAACAATTGCATTGTGTCAAAATGACTTGAAACAGTTACGTTTTGGCTAAAGAACATTTAATAAGACCTGGGGCTGGACCAACCAAAAGAAATCAGTATCAACAAAATAATCTGTGCATGCAGAGGAACCCTGAAGCATGCAGTGAAGTGCCATTAGATGTATTACTCAATACTGTTTAGTGCAGAAACATGAATGCTTTAAACCTGCAGGTACAAATGCATTAATGTTTGAAACATAAAACAGTTGAATCATTTAAATAAAAAAAGCTACTCTGAAATGTGAAATTGAAAGCCAGTCGGTGGGGCAGCAAGGTCTGTAATAAGTGAGTCACACGATTGAACGAATCATTTAAACGGGTGATCCTTCAGGAACGAAACCACGTCATGTTGTCAGAGATGCAAAACAGCGTTTGCCTGTGTTGGGATGAGTTTTTGTTGTCGAAAATACTGCAAAAACAGGAAATCTGATCTAAAAAGTAGTTCTTAATTAAACTTCTTGTTTATTGAACGGTACATTTGTAGCATGGTGAATTTTAGGAGAAAAAAACGGTACTCTCTGTGTGATATTCATTTACTATATGAAATTATATAAATATATAAATTTTCTGTCCCCATGTTTTAAATTTTGTGATCATTGTAAATGCATTTTAATACTGAATCATGCCGGGAAAGAACGAACGCACTTCTAAACCGATGCGCAGTTTCAATCAGACTTATCACCTAGTTTGAGTGGTGTTTTGAAGGGTTTTTGCGAAATACTCGATAATGTCAAAAATCGCACATCATAAAAAACAACAATTGCGATATTATTGCAGACGATATATATATCGCACACCCCTAATTGCATGTATTTGTTTTTATGAGTTGGGGCTACACATATTTATTGGATGGAAATCCTGCCCTCAATTAAAGTGAGTTCATCCAAAGAATTATGTTTTACAGTCAAATGTGGAAATTGTACCGCCGACGTATAGCGGGGCGTCTCTGGCGAGGGGCTGGATGTGTCCCAAGCTATCCAGAGTCGTAGGAAGCCCTCCGTCCACAGAGAGGTTGACCATCCGGTCATAAGTCACCAGCTCGACGGTGTGAAAGCGTCCGTCGTTCACGATCTCCGAGCTGTGCAAACAGGCAGTGAATTACAGCAGGTGTATTGACTTGTTAAATGTGGAGTGTGGTCTGTAATGTAAACCTGTAAATGGTGCTTCCCGGCTGATTCCCTGCGTCGCAGGTCACTTTGACACGGCCGTCGTGTAACTCGACTGCGATGTGGTCGTCGACACCGTTGTAGAGAAGAATCCCACTGTCTTCAGCGGTGGAGACCTGAGAGAAAGAGTCCAAATGCAAGAGTGCTGCATCAAATGTTTGAGATTTCTGTGAGTTTCTTGCACTGGGTTTTCCTATGTTGACTATTAGTAAAATGTCATTTATTTCTGTGATCAAAGCTGAATTTTCAGCATCATTACTCCAGTCTTCAGAGTCACATGATCAATCTAATATTCTGTAATATGCTGATTTGCAAAGAAACATTTCTGATTATTATCAATGTTGAAAACAGTTGCGCTGCTAAATTTTTATATATTTTTTTCAGGATTCTTCAATGAAAGTTAAAAAAAAATGTAAATCTTTTGTAACAATATAAATGTTTTTTTAAATGTCACTTTTGATCAGTTTAGTGCATCTGTCTGCCAAAAAATAGCAATTTCTTAAAAAAAAAAAAAAACCCCTTTGAACGATGCGATTTGAAATATAATATCATTGCCTGTATTCTAAAATGTAACAAAATCTAAAAGATGTTATTATATATGTCTCTGTATACGGAAAACCTAATTAAAATCGTATTAACGTTACAATATAAATAAACTATTTATTATATTACTATTGCTTTTTGTACATTAAACATGTTACTTAAATGTTTATTTTAGTGGATAATAATATGCAATTACTAGTAAAAAAAAAGTCGTTACTTGTCTTTATTATTTGTTGGTTTGTAACGTTTATAAAGTATTTATGTCACTTCTGATCAATTTACTGCATCGTTGGGAATTTTCTACCAGAAAAAAAAACAAACTGTAACAATAGTTACTAATGTTTATATAAAAATGTTATTTATAGGTTAATATTATATTATTTATTTATGGTTTTATGTTAAATTTTTATATATTTTCCTTTTATTTAACGAGGGGTACAACTACATAGACTGGCAGGGCAATAATAGTATAATATGCAATATAAATATTGGCCTTATGGTAACTAATAAATGCCTTTACTGCTATTATAATTTATAATTTGGTCAATTTAAGGATCATTGATGAATGAAAGTATTTATTTTTTAAAAAAAACAAAAAACCTTGTGGCGGGTAATGTACTGTTTACATAATGTGACGTAAAATATTTCTAATAATGTGAATACAGTGTATAATTATAATACATATAGTGGGCATAATATATACACACACTCTCACAAAATACATTTTTAATAGAATTATTTTATATTTATATTAAATATTTGTCTTTTATATTAACCATGTGCTACTAATATATTACCAGTGGTTAATAATTTATTTATTTCCATAATACATATTACCGCAATGCATCTGTAAATGAGAGTGTTTCGTATGTCTTGTGTGTTTCACGGTATGCTTTGTATTGCATCCTTGAATCTAACAATAGCAGAAACATAAAAAATATGACAATTACTCTGACATATGGCTGTTAAAATTACAATTACATTTACATATACTCGTTCAGCAGATGTTTCACGTGCCAAGGTCAGAGAAAATGAATCGAGGCATATGCTTGGACACAAACTATTAATATGGCAGCTGTTTTTGCTTTATAATTTTGGCATATGGTGAAGGTCACCGTCTCCCTCTCATTATCAGAAATTAAAGAGCACTCATAGCAACATTAATATGCATGTTTGAGTGGTTTAATGCGAGTAATAGTTCACATATATGCTGCCACATATTCTCGAGAACTACAGTAAATATATTTTAAAATAGATATACAAGTGATAAGGTATATTATATATTAGCATATATTTATTTATTAACATATATTTGCAATATTCATTTATTAACATATATTTGCAATTGTATTATTTATTTTGTGTCATTTGCACAGCACTTTCACTTGTACACAGACAGCGATGAGCTGGTTTCTGTGCTGCAGAACGGGCCGCACCTGCAGCGTGATGTTGGTCTGCGGCCGCTTCTTGACGTCGTTGAGCAGCAGGTACGAGTCTCTGTCGCAATGGGGGGGAAGGTGTAAAGGGTTTTGGGAAAAACGCTGAGCAGTTTTTCGCAGCGCGGCCCGCCGAACCCCGGCAGACACTGGCAGACTGCAGTACCGTGGCTCTCCACACAGGGGGCGCCGTTCTCACAGAGTAGCTGCTCACAGCCCGCCGGAGCCCAGAGAGGCCCTTCACACAGACGACCGCTGACACCAAACAACAC